>QAXI01000389.1:143330-160145 GCA_004335615.1 Chloroidium sp. JM
CCTCCCCTGCAAATACACACACACATTCAGGAAGTCCTGGCTCCTCCATTGGACCCTAGAAAAAGAGATATGGACGCTTGAAGCCGCATCAGCAAGCCTATGGATTGTAGACCACGAGAATTAGTTGTAGGTCATCTGCACTCTCATGTCAAAATATGCATGCCAGAGGTTCAATTAAATTTCTTAAACTCTCTTGAATTACAGTGAGAAATTGTTTGATTTGAATTCGAACAATCTTTGCTATAGCTGCTCCAAAGCAGGAACTCTCTTGGCTGAAACGTCCTGTCAGTGCATCAGCCTGCCCTTGCTTTGGCAGGCTACAGGGTGCCCAAGGGCTCCCTGTTCTTCATCTCCACCTACGCCATCCACAACGACGCCCGCGTGTTCGGGGACAGCGTGGCAACATTCCAGCCCGAGCGCTGGCTGACTGAGGATCCTGTGGCTGCCAAGCAAGCCAAACGCGGCTTTTTTGGCTTCGGGGAGGGCGCCAGGGTCTGCCCTGGGAGTCACTTTGCGCTGCTCGAGATCAAAGTGGCACTCATACGCATACTGCAAGAGTTCACCCTCGTCCTCCAACCAGGACAGGTGTGTTCCAACCACTGCAACCTCCATCAGACACGCTTTGCTTTTGGACTCGATACTGACTCACCTTCTGATTTTCTGGCAGAGGTCTGTTTGACTGTTACGATTGGGGTGAAGTAAGGAGCAGGTATGGACCTTTAAAAGAATGGCAAGCTCACTGATGAGGAGATCGTTGTCTCCTGTAATGCCTGGTACTGCAATATTCCATGCTGAGAGTTTGCAAATGGTGCTGCATCAGCCAGTCTGCCCCTTGTGACCTGCTACTGAATGACACTCAATTGCTTCATTGCAGGAGCCCCTGGCCACCAAAGACTCACTCACATTGTCTCCCAAGGAGTGTGTGTGGATAAAGCCTGTTCCAAGACGCTAGTGTGGATTCGACAGTAGAGACTGCGCTCTCTTCTGACCAAGTGGTGCAGTGAGAGGCAACACATGTCCAGATAAATCACTGCCTCATCTGACACCAGTGCTTTCTCCACTCCCTTATGGCTGGAAAGCAAAAATGCCTGGCTATTGTAGACTAATGAATGTATGAAGCTGCTGATTTCGACATGGATCATGTCTATTTGCCATAGCTGGAAAGCACTGAAAAGTGCAAAATTGACTAATCGTGCAAGATGCGCGCTGTCCAAAAGTGCCTGTCTCTCGACCCATTGCTCTGAAACTTAGAGCATGATGCCTTGCTATGTCAGCCGAGATGAGTTTGTGCACCTATGCCCCATTCCATTGGAGACCATCCCCTGATCATGGTGGAGGCCAGACTTGAGATCGCTGCTGATTGCTTGGCAACCAGTGATGTTTTTGCCTTCCTGTTGATATTGATGACAATACCTTGTCTTGCCTCTTTTGTCTTGATAGCTTATGGATGATTTGAATACTCTTGTGCAATGTATAGACTGGCCAGTGCATAGCATATTTGCAAAAGGGCTTGTTTGCGGCTCTAGATTGATAATTAGTTTGCTCAAGAGTTCAAGGGCGCAATACAATTTGTACCAGGAAGTTTTGATGCAATTAGAAGATTGACGTGAAAAGGCACAGCAATTACAGTGTGAATCTTCATGACCTGTGACATTGCAATACTCTGCAAAGAGCACTTAGGGCTGGAAGGGATCGCTCCCACACAGAATTGCAAATCCTCGTATATAACAAGATGACAAACTTCTTCATTTTGTCTGTCGTGCCCTTTCTTCACATTCTGTTGTGCAAGGATTACAAATACAACGACCCAGGGCTCCATTGTACAAAATAAGCATATGTTTCTGGGCCCGCAGTAGCTGCTGGTCAATCGGGCTCATCCACAGATGATCCGAGGATGCTGGGGTCCTGAGACGGCCTGTTTTGTAGGAAACATACTGCACAGTCTCCTGCATTTGTTTGTATCAAACAATTAAACGTCTTGTCTACAATCCAGTCAGGGGCAGCAATTCCTGTAGAGCTTACGATGACTTAACTGTTGCTTCTCTTGACAGGGGCATTCACCTGCAAAATTGTTCCAGCCCAAGCCAATTAGGCGCTAGCAGACACCTTGATGCAGGACCTTGGGACGACTGAGACAGCATTGTCGTGCTTGCAGTCAATTCTCAAGCTGTGGAGGACTTGTGTCATAATCAACTTTGCCTGGACTATGATTTCGGCATCTTGGCCACTGCCAGACATCATGCAGGGTGTACTTCGGTCTGCTTAACTTCTTCTACAGGTTAGCTTAATTGACCGTGCATCTTCTGCAATTGACAGGAATTTTGCTTCACGAGAAAGAGGGTTTAGGGTTTCGTTGTGTAGAATGGAAGACGAATCGTAAATGACCATTCCATTCGTAGAGCCACAGCCAACACACCCATCATGTATAGGTGAGCCAACCGTTTCTATCCTGCCGATTGTCATCCACAGAATCACTAAGCTTTGTCAAGGTTGATCAGGGCATGCCAGGGATAGGTCTGCCACTTCTTCGCGACTGATCGATGCTGCAGCTGAAGTGCTGCGCATAATTTAATTATGCGCCGTGCAATAAATTTAACCCGCTGACTTTGCATGCGCAATCGCAGATTATCTATTTGCAGGGAGCTTCCAGCCGGCACGAATTACGTTCTCATTGCTGTCGCTGCATTTGTCCTGGCAGTGTACATGTATGGTCTTCGAGTGTGTCAGCGCTTCAAGTTTCGCCACATCCCAGGTGAATTTCTCCAGCCTCGAGAAGCGCTGCATTACTTTGCATTGCTCTCGTGTGACAGCATAAGGCAGGTCTCAGACAAAGCGAAGACGACCAGGGTGAATGGAAAAAGAATGCACCAACACGTCTGTGGCATGCAGGCCCTTCCCCGCCTTGGCTGGTGGGAGAAGTGGCCACCGTCATGAAGGTGGGACAGCCCAGTGCGTTCCAGACATGGAGGGAGCGCTATGGACCAGGGCTGCATAAAATGCAACTGGCAGCGTTGAGCTTCATCAACGTCGCCAATCCCGAAACAGCCAGGTGGCCCTTTCATCTCGAGTTGGCCACTGACGTCACCTGTGTCCGAGCGACTGTAATGGTGGTCTGCCTGAGGAAGGAGACAAGGATTATCGTGTGGATTTGGAATACTGAATCGACAGCAAAACGATTGACATCTTGGTGAATACCTCTACTTGCATGCCTGGCCATGCCTCAGGGTCCCAAGGGAAATTTATACAAGGTCACTGCCTGATTGCCACATCTTCCCATATCGGACAGCAAGGCGGCCCTCCACATGTCCGCCTCTTGAAAGTGCATCGATGGTTCTCATCAATCGCCCTGCACCAGCTTTTTGTTTTTGCTTGACAGAGATGCTTTGCCTGCTCAGGAAAGTCCTGTATGGGGCCACGCGTGCAGACCTGACATCGGGTGATCTCAGGCCAAGCAATGAGATGAAGGGGGTCAGGTCCAGCATCTTGTTCACAAGGTCACTTCCCCTCCTCCCATCCTCTTCCTGACCGCATGCAACCAAACATCGTAAAAACCTCCAATTTGCTGACAAGAGATTGTGTTCTGGTTGCATTACATCCTTTAGGTGCATATCAAAGCTTCCATACTTCATTTCATCAACTGGAAGTTGTGCTGTTCCAGATCCACCAAATGCAGGGTCTAAATAGAGAGACTCAGACAGGGCTTTGGCGGAATGCTGGTCCCTTGCTCATATGTTCATACCCTGTCTGTACAGGGGAGAAGAGTGGAAGGGTCTGAGGGCTACTTGGCAGCCCATGTTCTACACGGGCAGTCTTGAGAAGTGCCTCCCCATCTTTGACCGTGCAGCCAAGTTCTTCGTGGAGGAGCTGTCCTGGGCAGCCAAGGACAACAAATACGTGGATGTACATTCGCCGCTGCAAGATGTGGGTCTGTCTGCCGTATGCCAAGCCGCTTTTGGGTGAGTTGCAGCCAATTGTGCACAATGTTGCCTGCAATCTTCCAGATTGCAGCTCTGTTGTTCCATCACATACCTCTTGATTGGGCAGGACCACTATGACCACCCCAAGTTCATGTTAGACACGATTCTTTGCTTGTTTATTGCAGCCACCAGCCTTGATGAATAGATTGGCTTGGCCCAAATGGACTATCAAACCAAATGAGAGCAGCCAGTGACTCCACCCTAAACTTTATGCATCGCACCTCAGCAAATGCAGTGGAAATCCCTCAAGGGCAAGGTGCTGAAAAGTGTAGCAAAGTATTCTCCCAATTTTGCAGGCTGGACTTGCACGCCCAGAAAGCCGACAACACACAGCTTTGCAAGGAGGACAGGGAGTTCACCGCGGGGATCGTGGAAGCCGGCAAGAACGTCTTCCTTCCCTCCCAAGGCTCTCTGTGGATCATTGCCGCCCAGCTGTTCCCCTTCCTGCTGCCCGCCATCCGCCTCTTCGCCGAGCGCTTCCCAGACAAGCCTCTGGTGGGTCCTCCCTCGTGACCCTGCTGCTCTACAGTCCTTCACACGTGGCACAGTGCAAGACCTACTGGTCAATTGCTTGTGAGCTGCTTGCATCAAACGTCCTCTTCTCACCTTTCCTGGACTTCTGCGAGATGCCAGTCCTTCATTTGGATGAAAGGAGGGTGAATCTTGCAATGCCCTGGAAAGGGTTCAACCCTCTTGACCTCCGTTGGCTGTGAATGCCCCAAGGTTCCCAACACCTTCATATGCCACCTGCCTTTGATCACGCCAGCCTTTCTCACCCTCCCACTTCCGTTCTCACCTTCGAGCCGGCCTCTCTCTGCTGAAACCAGCATGTCACATTTCGGTCCACGACTCTCACCCATGGCCCACCTGGATAGTAGTTCCAGATCCTCATCAAGAGCCTTGATTGTTGCAGAGGACTGTTGTGGCTGCCCGCAAGACCCTGGAGAGAGCTTCCGACCAGCTGGTCCGTGACCACAGGGAGAGCCTGGCAGCTGCCAACGATGGCAGAACCCAGGTCGAAGGAGCCAGGTGCATTGCTGCCCTTCCACCCGACTCCTCAATATCGGCAGTTCCATGGCAGGCGTTGCAACAGTCTTGTCTGCTGGCAGGTCGTATCCAGCTCCTCCCAAGCTATGCGTAGGATGACAAGCAGACCAATTCGCAGACCCAGTCTTCGGCAACGCATTTTGTATGCTACTCTGCAGATGGTCTTCATCCAGAAGAAGTTCATCTGGTTTGATTGGATCTCTCCTGAACTGGGGACAGGCAACCCCTGCTATCTGGTCATGCTCCGCCCAAAAGGTGAATTTGCCTTGTGCTGAATGCATCTACCAACAAGTGTCCTGTGGTCGCCAGGAAGGCTCGCAAGGGGGTTGAGCCTGGCAGCTTCATCGACCTGCTGGTGAAGACTACTGACAGAGCCACAGGGAAGCCTCTCTCGGAGGAAAGTATCTCGCAGCAGGTAATTCCGGCAAGGCAAGCACGACAGTTGCATTCGATCCGCCATAGAATCCAGATATGAACAGGATAGGCTAGGTAACGAGAAGTGTTTCTCCCGATTTCCTCATGTACGAAGCTGAGCACATACAGGGATTCTGACAATCGAGAGGCAGAGGTGATGGAGGGGGTGGTTTTTGATGGTGATCAGTAAGCAGGCCATGGTGGTGCAGGTGCTCAGCATGATAGCAGCCGGCTTCGAGACCACGGTGCGTTTCCACTAGGAATGGATTGTACTTGGTATGGACTGTGCAAAGTACCATGGTTTTCATTCAAAATGATTCTGTCTGTTTGTTTGACAGTGTTTTACAATCACATGGCATGTTAGTTTCAGTGATTCTACACATCTGCATTGCCAAGAACATGTCTTCGCAGGCCAACAGCCTGTCCTTCACGACCTATCTGCTCTCACGGCCTTGCAATCGTCATCACCAGGCAAGTGGTCTTTCTCATGCACTGTCCAATCTCTCGAAGCTTACAGCAGTATCGTGGCATGCATCTGCATTGAGCAGTCACTTCGCTTTCTGAGCACATAAAAATTCATCCATCCTTCAGGTAAATTAGCTTATTGGCTGCTGCCCTTGCATGTCTGAAGACAGCGGTCAGATAGTTTGCTTAGTGCTGTGCCTGGATTGCCTGGTGGGGATTTTAGGATCTCCCAAATGAATTTCCAGCGCCTGGGCGTGCATGAATAAAGTTGCCACAGCCCCCCAGCCCCCATAGATTGGCATGGCAAGCATGACACCTGTACAGGACAAGGTGGTTGCCGAGGTGGATGCCCTGGGCAAGGAATGGGTGCCTTCCTTTGAGGACCTGGAGGAGAAGCTGCCCTACCTGGACGCCTGCCTCAAGGAGGCGCTGCGACTCTTCCCCCCTGGTCACCTGCTGTTCAGGGAGGCAGAATCTGACATGACCCTGGAAGGTAGGAGGCGCTGCCTGTATCCTCCTGCCACTTTATATGCCTAGGCAGCTCATAAGGGCCAACTAGCAGGACTTGATCAAGTCTTGGGTCTGGGTCATGACCCAGAAATTGGGGTCGTGGGCGGCAACCCAATTGCAGTGTCATGTCCAAACCTATACTAACAAGT
This sequence comes from Chloroidium sp. JM, assembly GCA_004335615.1. NCBI lineage: Eukaryota > Viridiplantae > Chlorophyta > Trebouxiophyceae > Watanabeales > Watanabeaceae > Chloroidium > Chloroidium sp. JM. The sequence continues at coordinate 149,893 of QAXI01000389.1, forward strand.
CGATGTATTTTGTCAAAGTCACTTGCTGTGCTGTGATAGGGGTTCTGACTTCCCTCCGACTGCCCTTCAGCTCCACTGCTTCCAGATAGCTTTACAAGTGCTTGGAATGCCCAACCTGCCCCTGATTGTGAAACCTGGGAATATCTTGCCAACTGCAAAGTCTGACCCTGTTTGGCAGGCCACAAAGTGCCCAAGGGATCCACCATCTTCATCTCAGCCTACACCATCCACAACGACCCTGAGGTTTTCGACAATGTGGCCGACTTCAAGCCCGAGCGGTGGCTGACGACCGACCCTGTGGCTGCCAAGAAGGCCAAAAACGGATTCTTTGGGTTTGGGGATGGCCCCAGGGTGTGCCCTGGCTCACGCTTTGCACAGCTGGAGGCAAAGACGGTGCTCGTGCGCACCTTCCAAAAGTACAGGCTGGAGTTGCAGCCAGGAACGGTGAGGACGCTTCACCCTTTCATATTCCTTCCCTTATTGACATACTCCCCTGGCATGATATCGTAGTGCTTCTTATACAGCGAGTGAGTTATGTCTGTCAGGGGCTTACAACACAGGCTGATGAGCCCACCATCTGGATGTGAACGTGTTCTAATGAATCATGTTGCAAAATATGGAAGTTTGCATCCATGCTGTCCCTCCTAATCTGTCCAGCGACTGGTTGCGAGAGGACTGTAATTGAGTCTGCATCGTTGTCACACATGCCTGTGTTGAGTTGCACATGTCGTTGGGTTTATTGAAATCTTTCCGACTTGCATTGCAGGAGCCGCTGGCTTGCAAGGATTCCATCACCTTGAGCCCCAAGGATGGGGTGTTTGTCAGGCCCATCCCAAGACAGGGGTGATGAATTTTGGCCCTGATGCCAGCTACAGGCTGAATGATACTCTTGTACCATCTTCTCTCTACACAAAACTGCAATATGCAATCTCGAGGCATCAAAAATAGTGCTGATTTTGAGGGGAGGATGGTTTCGCAATTTGAACATGTGTTGATGCTTCTTTTAACAGATGATATTTCTGGCTTTGCCCTCAAGCTTTCGAACAATCCACCTCAAAAAGGTTGGAATGATTCCCTTGGAGAGTAGCCCAAGGTACCTTGCTCAGACTAGATTCTGAATTCCTGAGGCTCAGCACAGAATTCCTGTGCTGTATTGTGCAGCCATTCCTGACGTTGTCAATTTTCAAGCCTTGTTTCGGATACACTGCATAGACATTTGTTTGTTTGTTTTGTATGAGCCTGATCACCAGTCAGCACTGCCCTTGCTGGGTGGGGGAGGCTAACTTGCAATGTTGGCCTTCAGGCTGCCTCGAGATGATGCTGCCATTTTAGGATTTCTGGAAAGGATCCAATAGTTCAGACAACATTAGTATCAGAATTTGCTCTGTGGGCTATCCCCGAAGAAATCGTTGCCTTTCATTTTGGCTTTTGAATTTTCTGGCTTTAGAATACCTGTGGTGTAGAGGATTGGACCATCAGCTAGCAACGCACGTTGAAAGAGTCCTAGCCTATCATAAGTGCCTCTGTTAATTTCAGGCACCTGATTGCTTTGTGAGTACAGTATCTTACATTCCTAGAAGAACAGCAAATATTTTGATAAAATGAACCTAAAAAAGACCAATGCGATTCCTGCTTTTCGTATTGCATGGGCACTTTCTGCAGCAGTACTTTGCACGGAGAGATGACCTTCCTGGGCTGCCCACCCCTTTTGAGGCAAGAACCACACGGCCAATTCCTGCACAAGTTTGAATAGGGAAAGTCATTGGAAAGGCTTGGGCAGCCATGTGCTGCTGGATAACGAATTTTTATGTGGATGAGGCTACAAGTCTGGTATTAATGCTATGCAGCTGGCAGCAACGAGACGTTGTCACTCACAAAAGTTGAACCCAGTCACACAGAGCGGATGATTGAGTGCTTGTGAAACAATGTTCACACCAAAAGCCATGGAATGGCAGTAAATGCATTTGTTCCTTTGGAACAAACGAACCGCCCGTCCGGGAATGGAACGAGGTTTTAGGTTTTTGCACCTGCGGGAGAGTTTGGAAATCGAAGCTCGCTTCAAAACAGAAGCGTTGATACCCAGCCAGCACGTATAATGGACAGGTGAGGCGTCCAGTCCTCTCCTGCAAAAAAATCTCCTCCCCTAACAACTTTTTGAATGACACGCCTGGCGGTCTTGCCACTGTTACAAGCTTGACTCTTGCCATTATGTTCTTGTCAAGAAGCGGCCAGAACAGCCGTACAGAGATTCCAGAATCGTATACATTCCTTGCGCATGCGCACTTTTTATGCTTGCAGGGAAGTTCTAACAGGCGCGAAGTCCATCCTCATTGTCGTCGCTGCATTTATTCTGGCAGTGTATATCTATGGTCTTCGCCTGTATCAGCGACTCAAATTTCGCCACATCCCAGGTAAGTTCCTCCCAGGGACACAAGTTTTCATAATCAAGATTACCAGGGTGAGCTGGGGAGGTGTGCAAATAAGTTTTTGGTGCTTGCAGGCCCTTCCCAGCCTTGGCTGGTGGGAGAAGTGGGCTTCGTCAGGAAGGTGGGACAGCCCAAGGCATTCCAGACGTGGCGGGAGCGCTATGGCCCAGGGCTGCATAAAATGCAACTAGCTTCGACGAGTTTTCTCAATGTTGGCAACCCAGAAACTGCCAGGTTGTCTTCTCATCTCATCCCTCATTGACCCTGCTTGTATCTGTGCGCAACAGTCCTGGCTGTCTGGCCATGGAATGATGCAAGGATTTCTGTGTGAAGTAGTGGAATTCAATAGACGCTGAGCACTTCGAATCAGTCGCCACTTGCATACACGGCTCCATGCTTCAGGCTTACTGGCTCTGACAGCAATGGATTGTAGGAAAGTCTTGTATGGGGGGGGCGCGCCCAGACCTCAGAAAGACTGACGTCCGGCCAAACCATGCAGCGAAGGGGCGCAGGTCCAGCATCCTGTTCACAAGGTTGTCCCCCTCTGCCACCAATTGCATGCAACGCAACATTTTCAAAAACTCTGACTTGCTGACAAGAGCATGGGCCGTGGATGCACTTTCTCCTTGAAGATCACTGCAAAGCTCAAACACTTGCTTATTGTGGATTTGTCAATGATTGATTATTGCCATTTATTTCGAATTGTGCTGTGCATCGTCACTGGATGGCAGGCCTCAGAAAAGAGTCTCAGATAGGGCTTTTGGAGAGCGCTAGTCTGCTCATTTGTTTCATACCCTGTCTGTACAGGGGAGAAGTGTGGAAGGGTCTGAGGGCTACTTGGCAGCCCATGTTTTACACCGGCAACCTCGAGAAGTGCATCCCCATTTTTGATGGCGCAGCCAGACTCTTCGTGGAGGAGCTGTCCTGGGCAGCCAAGGACAACAAATACGTGGATGTATATGCGCCGCTGCAAGATGTGGGCATGTCTGCAATATGCCAAGCTGCATTTGGGTGAGTCATAGCTGGCAGTGCACAATGGGGCATCTGGTATTTCCTTGTTACAGTGTGGCTTCCAAAAACCCATCAATTACATTCCGTTTGGAAGGATGAATCCACACACCTCCTACCCCATTTTTCTCCTTCAAATTTAATGTTTCTGTGTGAAGACACAGCTGTTAGAACTGGTCAGAATGTTGTCCTGGCCACCCAAACAAGCCGGCAATGGTGTCAAGTGCCTTGCAAAAGTGACGAAGTGACTCAAACCTCATCTGCATGCATTGAGCATCAGCGGTCATGGAGTAATCGACTTCTAGGCAGGGTGCTGGAAAAGTTTTAAAAAGCTCCCCCATGTTGCAGGCTGGACCTGCACAACCAGAAGGCCGACAAAATGCAGCTCAGCAAGGAGGACAGGGAGTTCAATGCGGGAATCGTGGAAGCCGGCAAGAACCTCTTCCTCTCCCCTCGGCGGTCCCTGTGGATCATCGCCGCCCAGCTGTTCCCCTTCCTGCTGCCCGCCATCCGTCTCTTCGCCGAGCGATTCCCAGACAAGCCTCTGGTGGGTCCTCCTCCCTCAGCCGCTCATGAGCTGCATTCACCCCAAAACACCAGTTTCTTACCTTTCCCGCGCTCTGCAAAGTTTCTTGACATGCCACTTTGTTCCAAAATTTGGAACAGTGCATAATGCCCTGCATAATAACCCACTTTTGACTACCCGCTGGCTGTCAACGTCCCAAAGTTGCAAATGTCTACATTTGATACCTGGCTTGTACATGATGTCAATCATCTTGCAGAAAAGCCAGCTATTCTGCAACGTCTTGGAGAGTCTCAGCCAGTTGTATTCAGTCTGCAATTCCGCCATATGGTCCTTCATGGGAGAGCAGTCCCATGTTGTCATCAAGACCCTGAGTGCTGCAGAAAGCTGTCACGGATGCACGCAAAACGCTGGAGAGAGCTTCTGCCCAGATCATTCGTGACCACAGGGAGGCTTTGGCTGCTGCCAACAGTGACAGCAAATCTCAAGTTGAAGTTGCCAGGTGCATTGCTGCCATATTACCACCCTCCTTCTTCACTGCTGCCTCTAGTGTAGGGGCTGTAATCAATTTGTTTGTTGGTAGGACTTCTCAGCTCAGATTGCAGCTCTAAGAACACAAGCAGGCCAATTCGCAGACCTAGCCTGCAACAGCACACCTCATGTGCCCCTCTATAAATGATCCTCCTAACTTCTCTTGTCTGAGATAATCGGTTTTCCTGAACTCAGGACAGGCAAGTCCTGCCATCTGGTACATGCTGTGCCGGGGAAGTACCTGTGCCAATGGCTGCATGCAACGTACACCCATGACAACGTGTTTTTGTGCTTTCCAGGAAGGCTAGCCAGGGGGCAGAGCCTGGCAGCTTCATCGACCTGCTGGTGAAGACCACCGTCAGAGCCACAGGGGAGCCCCTTTCGGAAGAGAGCATTGTGGAGCAGGTAATCGCCCGGGAGGGTGAGGGGGTGGGGAAAGGAGGAGGGGGGTATTTCAAGAAGGCAAGCCTGAAAACGACCGTCAGCTAGCTGGTGGAGGCAGACAGGGACGGAAAGAAATCGCTGGGCAGGGAATTGAAAAACTCACACGTTTTGTGCAAAATGGTGCCCCTACAAGAAGGAATCTGATCACGCTTGGGGAGAGATGATGAAGGCGGGAGTGTGAAGTCCAGGGATGTGAAAAAAGACCATGGTGATGCAGGTGCTCAGCATGATTGCAGCCGGCTTTGAAACCACGGCACGTTTCTTCCATCAACGGAATGGACATGTATTGCACATGATCTTGTGAAATTGTGTAATCAATTCTATAAAACAGTAACCTGTCCATGGCAGGCTTCTTACCCATCTGACGCGTCAACATTATGTCTTTGCAGGCCAATAACCTGTCCTTCACGATGTATCTGCTTGCACGGCCTTGCAACAGTCATCAACAGGCAAGTGTTCTTCCACATGCACAGCCACCTCCTGCTGCTCTATCAGCATGCAATGTGGCATGTGTCTGGATTCGCTGGCTGCACAATTCTGCACACAAATGAATCTTCTTTCATCCTTTGGGCATATAGGACTTTATAGGGCTGCTGACCTTGCACCTCTGATGGTGGTGGCCTGACTGTATAACGATTGTTGTGCTCAAGCCTGCAGTGTCTGGCGGGGACTTTGGAATCCTGCTACTGAAATCAGAACGCGGGTGTGAGTGTGTAAGGAGCTACTATAGGCTTCAGTGCCCCCACACAGATCGGCATGACAAGCAAGTTGCCCATGCAGGACAAGGTGGTTGCCGAGGTGGATGCTCTGGGCAAGGACTGGGTGCCGTCCTTCGAGGACCTGGAGGAGAAGCTACCCTACCTGGATGCCTGCCTCAAGGAGTCGCTGCGACTGTTACCCCCTGGACACCTGCTCATCAGGGAATCAGAGTCCGACGTGACTTTGGAAGGTAGGTCTTGCTGCCTGAGTCCTCTTGCTGCTTTTTTGATAGCTTGAAAGCCAGAATGTTGACGGCAGCTTATTGAGGAATGCCCCACTAGGACTTGATCCACAATCAGAGTCGATCTCAACAGACGAGAGTTCTTCAGCACCATCAAGGCCGGACCTACAAGTTTCACTATCAATATCTTTCAAAGTCACTTGCTGAGCCCTGATAGGCTTTTTGACCCGAGAGACCCCTCCACCTGCATTGCCTCCAAAAACAGTATCTTGTGACGGGAAGACTCTGCCAGCGGCAAAGTCTCACCCTGTTTGGCAGGCCTCAACGTGCCAAAGGGGACTACGTTCTTCATCTCCGCCTACACCATCCACAATGACCCTGAGGTATGGGGGAACAACGTCGCGGACTTCCAGCCCGAGCGCTGGCTGACTACTGACCCTGTGGCTGCCAAGAAGGCCAAGAACGGCTTCTTCGGGTTTGGGGATGGCCCCAGGGTTTGCCCTGGCTCCCGCTTTGCACAGCTGGAGGCAAAGACGGTGCTCGTGCGCACCTTCCAAAAGTACAGGCTGGAATTGCAGCCAGGACAGGTGAGGACGCTTTACCCGTTCATTTTTATCTCTGCCCCTGCCAATTGACTTCTCTCGTACACCAACGTGATCTTGTAGTGCTAGGCTTGCAAGCTCTTGAGGACCACATTGCGTCTGCTTTGCTGTCCAAGCCTTGTTGGAGATCGGCAAAATCCCTTGAATACATCCAAGTCTTTCCTGACTGCTGCAGGAGCCGCTGGCCTGCAAGGATGGCCTCACCTTGAGCCCCAAAGAGGGGGTGTTTGTAAAGCCCATCCCCAGGCAGAGGGAATAAAGTCTGGGCATGATGCCAGCAAGAGGCTGGCAGATACTTCTGTATGCCTACTTTACGTATTCCCGCATAGTACGTCTGTTGCAATTTCCTGTTGCTGGCTCAAGGTATCAAACGTAGTGCTGGTTTTATGTTTGGGGGGACTGGTAGTCAAGACTTGTGCATATTCTAGTGTAGATTTGTACACATGTTGATGTTTGTTCGAAAGGATGAGCTTTTCTGCTCTGTTGTCAACGCTTTCACCTTAGAGTTCCCTCTAAAGGATGGAAATCATCCCCTGGAGAGTAGCATTGGAGATTAGCATGAGATAGAATGCTCACGCTAGATCATGAAATTTTGAAACTTAAATACAGGCTTGGTGCGGCCACTCCTGAATTCGAAGATTCCAGACCTTTGTTTGAACATTGAAGACTTGGTTTGTTTTGCGCGTACCCAAACAAGCCTGATCAATAGCCAACACTGATCTTGCTGGGTGGGGGAGGTGCCTTACTTTGTAGGCCTTTGGGCTGCCTAGAGTACTTGCTGAAATAAAGAGTTCAGGACTCTCCAGACAGCTTCAGTGTAAGAATTTGGTGCTGAGATTTGGACTACCAAAAGGAGTTGTTGCCTATAAATTTGGCTGGTGATCTTTCTGGCTCTATGCTACTAGCACTGGGGGCCCAAAGAAATTAGCTAGCAAAGCATGTCGAAGTCCTTTTAGCTGACCACAGATGCATTTGACGTGGCCAGAGATCTGTTTTACCAACAGATCTCACCCTTAATCCAACCATTGGAATCGAGTCGCCTCTTTTACTGCAACCTTGACGTTATGAAGGTGTCATTGGGAGATGTTTGACAGGCTTGAGCATGTGTCACAGACTTGCAGGATATCTTTTTATGATTGCTCATATAGGGTATGAATGCAGCCCTCTGGGCACAATTGCACCAGTGCATCCGAGAGGGCAGAACCTATTTGAACATCCGTTTACTTCTTGCACCCTCAAACCTGGCTCACACCAGTCAGCAATTTGCACCTCTCACACCTATTACAATCTCTACAAGCTACTGCTATCAAAATTTCCTCACTGCTCTGTGACTACAAGAATTCTTGAAAAAGCAAAATCGGCCTGTCTTGGACATCAGCAAGTCCTGACTATCTCCTTAGGCACAGGCACCCTACGTAGACAAACAGTGCCAAATCGCAGGTGCCCTCCATCCAAGTCCAAGTGCAATGGGAAAAGTAAGAGGCCGATTGTCATGTTTGCTGTAAAGCTCTTCTGCTCATGCATCACAATGTACAGGGACAATCAGTCGGCCAAAAAGCAATTTCCGAGTGCACATTGTCATTGGGTGGGCGATAATGGTACATGATCAAATGTCCTGACTGTAACATGATGAGGCTGCCCTCTGAGCAGGACACCCCCCTTTCCTTGCCATTTGACTCAATGCAAACATCCATACTGCCACTCGGACAGCAAGCAGGGCTGCCGCTTTCTGATGTGACCACGCATCCAGCATATTCCCTCAGTGCAGGGCTCAGCTGCAGACTTGGAAAGCCAATAAAATTGATGCAGACAGTAATCCTGTTAATCCAGTAAACCCCCCCACAACTGGTTGCTGCCTGCCTATCTCATCTCCCAGAGAGAAGCTGAACGGGGCTTGCTGAGCGGTTCAACCTTTGTCACCTCCACCGAATCACTGGCAGGCGAACGGACCGCGTACTCGAAATCCCACCCGGCAGCAGCGGCAGCATGCTTCCCGCTTGCTCCCACTGCCACGACGGCCCCCACGTAGTTCGGGTAGTACTTGAGGATGCGCTTGATGGCGCCCTCCGCCGCCCGCAGGGGTTTCCTGCCCTGCCGCATGCTCTCTACCACCTGCATCAAGTGGTGTTTGAAGAGTCGAGTCTCGTCTCAGTTTATGGCTTCCGTTCGATAACTCTCCTGTTGCATGCTCTCCTCGGAGGGAGTTCTCGAACTGGCAGCTGGGAATGCATGCTTGCCGATAGCATGCGTCCATTGAGGAGAAACCAAACGCAGCTTGTATTCTGGAGAGCAAATTGAGGAGCATGAGCGACGAAAGTACCGAGGAAGATAGGCAGGTACCTGGTAGCAGGGCAGGAAGCGCAGGTGCAGGTCTCCATCCCCCGTGGAGGCGCACCCACCCACGCCCGACTCGGCATACGCCCCTCCACCGGCAACACTCGCGTCTCCTACCCTGCCAGGCACCTGCGGGACAGCCTGCCTCAAACACAGCAATGCAGCCTGCCTATCAGCACTGCCCTGCTCCTCAGGCTGTGCGTCACAAGCTGAATCATCTTCAGCTCCAAAAGTCCGTGATGCATCTTTGCGAGACGTCTGTGTCTGAATGACAGTACAGGACCTGCAGCAATTTCAGGCGCTCAAATCAGCCGATAAAAGGGATTCCAGTACCTTGTCGCACCTTCATGAGCTCAGCAAATCAATCCATGACCAGTCAAGGACTTCACCCATCCACCGGAGCTGCCAGAAGCCAGCGAGGAGCCAGCGAGGAGTCTGCATGAATGTGGACAGGCTTGCATAGGGGGCGATGTCAGGGAGAATAGGGTAATATCCACCTTGTGATTGGCGCCATTCGAGGAGGAGCCAGCTGCCATCCTTCCGTCTTTATCAATGGCCACCACGGAGATGGTGTCGTGGCTCAAACGAGACACCCAGCTGGGGCCGGTAGTCCGTGGCTGTGGCTGCACGCCATCCGCCTGCCGCGGGCGATACGGGCCACAGCTCTTTTCTGGGTCCGGCGTCACATTGTTTCTGAAATTTGGCTGGCAATTTCCAGCTTGCCTGCAAGAATATGCGCATTGAGTTGTGCTACTAGTTGCTGTATCTCTTTCTGTAGCGATACAGAACCAGGCCAGCTCGCCTTACAGACATCTGAGCATCGCACACAGGCTTTCTTTTCTATCAGACCATTTCGTCAGATTTGACCACGCCCTGATCAGGGAATCCCAAGGCATTTCTGAATCAGGGAAAGCTGGCCATACGAGGAAGGCTTCCGCCAGATGAGCACAGGAGGCAGAGCCGCAAACTCCCCGATGATTTGGCATAGGAGAATCTATCCTCAGGTTCACCAAATTCACATGCCATCACGGGAGGTACCCCTCACCATTTCTTCCACATGGAGTGGCTCTTCTCCGTGGTGAGGTTGTCCAGGGGGACTGCCATCTCCACCGCAAACTGGGTGGCCTCCAGCCCCACCAGCAGGGAGTGCTGTGTGTTCTCCAGCACCCTGCGCGCCGTCAGGATGGCCTGCTTGCAGTGCCGCAGGGAACCCACCGCCCCCACGTTCATCGTCTCCTGCACTTCAGGTCGTTTAAGTTTGCTGCCCTGATCAGCCTCTGAAAGTGCCTCACCAAGCCCTTCAGAGCTTTGAGGATAATCCAATGAAAAGCGCAAAAATCCCCCTCAGGTATAGCTGTGCTTGCAGCAAATTTGCAGCAAATTGCATCTGCTCACGATCTCGTTTTCGTTTTCGCTGAGACTGATCCCCCCCCCCCCCCCCCCCC
>QAXI01000389.1:175869-204848 GCA_004335615.1 Chloroidium sp. JM
GTAATCGGACCTCTTTACTGCTTTACTGCGATGCAAAGATCTGATGGACATATTACCAGGAGTCCAATGACACAAGATCCTGATGCGAACACAGCGGCACATGACTTCATGTGGCGCACCTGTTTTTGTGGCATCTTTGAATGAGTCGGACACTTATTGACACAGATGAGTGCCATCAAGTGCTCCTCCATCTTGAGGCGCTTGACCTTGGATTTAAATTGGAACTAGACTCTATGGGAGTGGGTAAGGCCCATGCATGGTATTGGCGTTCACCTGTTCCAGCACAAGCTGCTCTGCTTCCCCTGCCAACTTGGCTTTCTCCTCGACCTTTTTTTTGGCATCCTCCACTAGTCGGGCTTTGTCCTCTGTTGTCTTCTGTGCCACTTCCAGCCGCTTCTCCAATCCCTTCAGATCAAGAGTGAATTTGCAGCAGGAGAGGGATTCTGTCTGTGGGATGAAGTGGGTAAGGGAAAAGTTGTTATGAGCAAATAATTTGCCCCGCTGCATTTTGATGAGGTCATCATCAAGCAAGAAAATTGCCTGGTCTTGCCAGAAGAAATCGCATGGCCAACCTAGTAATTCTCTGTGCGGTACATAACTACAGTACCTTCGTACCTTGCATTAGCGATTGCAAGGCTGTTCAGTAAGCTGATAATGTGATGCCTTCATGACCCCACAGCAAATGAGGCTTGCATAATTCCCGGCAGCTCATTTCACGTCACAGGACCTGCAACAAACTTTGAAGACACTGTTGCGTCACTGTACCTTGGCAGACACAGGAGCCTCCCTGTTTGCCTTCTGCATATTTGCCTGCAGCAAATGGCTGGCCTCATGCTCCAGCAGCTCACTGGCCAGCTTCTCCAGCTCCTTTGACATCCTGTGAATGTGGTAGAAGATCATGAGACCATTGAAAGCGCTTCAGGCTCGTTGATTCAAAACAGCGACCTCGAGATTTCCATTCTTTGGCTTGAACAAGCAGTTGACATCAAATCAGCTGATATAAATAATATTCATATGCCCCCCCCCCCCCCTTCAACCCCACCTATACCAAATAAGCGACCCAAAAGAATGGAAATTACCAGACATGCTATTCTCATTCATCCACAGCGATGCCTCTGTGTCAGGTATGTTGTGCAGCAAGGCATTGTACCTGTCAAGCAGAATGTAAGTAATTCAGTCCAGAATTTTATGCGGTCAATGTGCATAGAGTCACTTGATAAAAGGACTCGATGTCTTGAGGCTCCTCAATTCTGCAATGAAGTCTGGATTGTGCTGCCTCTGCTCACACATAATCATTGACACCAAATTTCCTTGGTCATGCATGTTCTGAAGGTCTGACAAGCCATGGGCAATCAATATGAATGCAAGGGAGGGATGGACCGACCAATCCACATTGTCTGTGAGATTGCCTATGCGCTCCTCCACCCGGCCCCAGAGCTTGGTGGCGTTCCTCAGTGCTCCGTCCTCCACCGCCGCCTGTAGGAAATGCAGCATAACATCATTAGAGGTGAAGATTGCAGAGTAGCTCCCAGGAGTCGAGAATGACTGGGGGCACCCATACCACCATGCAGAGGGCACAGGGATGTTGATAGGGGATTTGAGATCCGGCCTGCCCATCTCTGTGTATTGATTGCTAAGACAGGCCAGAAGGGTTTGATACAACCTGGGTCATGCAGCTATTCAATAAATGAGGAGTCAATTTAAGGCAGCACAAATCGGTCAGTCATTGGCTGCTCTTGCAGCAATGAGGTGATTGTGGGCTAGTCAAGGAGGAGTGTGTGAAAGGGACCTTGGTATCCAGAAGCAGGGGTGCCAATTGATTGTACTGGTAGTCATCCAGCAGTGACCAAGCCTTCAGGAACTCCCCCCAGGTGAGCACGTAGTCGACTGCAGATATCCAGCTGTCACCCAGAGCAATACCTCTGCACAAACAGACATGATGGGTCAATAAGGGTCTCCCTGATTATCTCGGAATCTTGCCATCTTGCTTTCTTCTGCACTATCTACCCCTCTTGAGCAGCTCCTCCTCATCCCCTTCCTTCTCCCCCTCGGGAGACCACTTCGTAGAATCAAAGAGTGGCAAGTTTCTCACCTGAGGTTTACTTTTATTCTCCCTGCTTCCTGCTCCTTCAGGATGCCCTCAGCAAATGCGGAGCACACCTTGCCGCCATAAGACTCGCTGAAGATGAACAAGGGCTGTTCCTGAGCATTGTGCTCCTCCAGATATTGCCTGTCATGCCACGTGCTGCTGTTTTGAGGTCACCAGGCTCCTTACAATGTGCGATTGCGTAATCTTGACACACCACCAATCTTGCATGCCACCAAAATTCTGGTGGTACTTCTGGTAGTGCATAGTCAGTATTACACTATCAAGCAGCGGATAAAAGTCATTGAGATGATTTTAATATAGAGCTGCACCGTCATGCTCCCAGGCAATGCTTCCGTTGTGAAGTTAGCAGTATCTCTATGCAAACCTCTCTCCTACCTCCCCAACTGACATCCCCCGTGACAAATGGATCCCTGACAGAAGAGAATTGCATTTACATGAGTATTCGCATGATCAGCTTCTGAGGGAGAAAGCGGCTGTAACTAGAGGTCAGCTGCCTCGCAAGGTGGCAAGAGGCAAGCTAATCCTGCCCTTCAAACACATTCCATGTGTCGAGTCTTTCTTGGCAGCATCAAATCCAGCCGGACGGCCTACCTGAGGAAGCTGAGCAGGTCCTGGGTGATCTGGGCATTGTCTGTGGCAAATGACTGATTGCTTGTCACATATGAGAACCCCGTCCCCACCGGGCTGTCCACAAACAGCAGGTTGGCATGTCTGCAAGAATCTGACAGTCAGGTTTGTTGTGTCGATGCACTGGCACCAGAGCAAGTAAGTGTCCTGGCTGGAAATTTGCAACACCTTCTGCCACTGTCCCCCCTAGATTTGCACATTGCGGGATCGGATCGACGGCTTGTTTTATTATGGGTTGCCCATGATTAAACAATAGACCACCTAGAAATCTTGCACAGAGTCCCTCGTCAATGCCCCTTTCAATCTGTACCTGGGCTAACGCCCAGCCTGTGTATCATTTCCATGTCTATGTTACACAACCGAAAATTTTCAAAGACAATGCAAGACTAAACCTGCCATCAGTGAAATTACACAATCTCGGCCCATTCGACAGACATGTCTTTTAGTTGTGAACTAGCACTCTCCACAGATTTGCGATTCATGCAGTTAGATACAGATACAATAGGCTTTAACAGCACTACATGTTTTCTCGTGTGACGTAAACCTCTGGCATCAGTCCTGAATCAAGGAGGATTCAAGCCAGTGAGCTTATCGCTAGCAGTGGAGCTTGCCTGGCCCAGGTGTGGCTCCTCTCCTTCCATCCAATGCCATAGGGACCTATCTCCTACACCGCGATACAGTAAATAGGTGTATGGACTCCCAAGTAGCATTCTCAGATATGCAAATCAGCCATATAAGATCATGAGCTCCATTGCACATTCACTGCTGTGAAAATCTACCCTCTCACCTCCTGACAGCGGAGAATGGATACCAAAAGCATCTTTGGCCGCCCCTTCCCTTACCAAATGTAAGATTGAATCCCTTCTAAGAGCTACAAGGTTTCTGAGTAGTGAGTTGTACTGGAAAAGTTGCAATGGTAGCCAGGGACGAATATGGTACAGCTTGTGAATCAAGTATGCTATTGGATGCTAAATCCCAGGCTATTCACCTCGAAGTTTCCAAAGCCAACTCCTGAAGCTCCTGGGCCTCCCTGCAAGGCAATATATTTCAACAAGGGGCTTGCCAATCGAACTCTGTTATCCCAGTGTCGATTAATGTACATGTGGGCTTGATCTTCAGCTAGCTTGTAGGGCGATGAAGGAATGGAACTCTCTTGTATCACAGTGAATATCTCAAAATGACAACGATACACAGAAGAGTATGAGAGTAGGATGCTAGTTCAGTGGCCGTGTGCATGATCAAATATCATGCTGTGCAAGAAACAGAGGCATGGCAATACAGCATGGCCCAAAATGTGGATCTGAGGGCAATGACCTGGATCCACAGAACCAGAGGAGCTTCTCTAGCTTCAGACTCTGACACTCCCAGCTTTGGGAACTTCCACCTACAAATATGTGACCCTCCATGGGTATTGAGGAAGGTGCTCAAGCACTGCTGGTTGCCTGCCAAACTGATCCTTGTTGTTGATCAGCTGATACAGGTGACAATGCCGTGTGATTAGTACATGGTCATCAAAATTCTCTGCTGGGACTGTGGAACTTCAACGAGACACCTCAATGAACCTCACTTGAGTCTTTGATATGAAAAATATAGCTTACCAAAAGGCGTGAGCTCCTTCTCTGACTTCATAATAGCCATATGTGCCAGGAGCTTTCTCCAGGATTGTAGCTTTGGTGCATGCCGAGAGGCATGACAGCAAGGCCAGGCTCACTATCCTCTGAAAAGCATTTGTCAACCTGTTTCTATGGAGCATGTCTACCTGCAAGGACCTTTGGCTCATTACAACCAGAAACTCAGTCAAGCAGTTTCATGAGAAACCTATGACTCAGAACCTACTGAACCATGGCAGCTTTGACTTTAAAGCTGGAAGCTATACCTCGAGGGACAGATCACGTCGTGTCTGTCTCCTGCCCGCGGCCTTAAGGTGTCTTGAAGCTTTTTATGAGGTGAGTGAACAGCTTGCCAACGATCCTGATCACTGTGAGCCCAAAGTTTTGGCTGATCAACCTCTTGGCATGAAATACAGACTAATAGCAGAAATTGTCATGCAGTACAAAAGAGGAGAAGCCAACACTTGCGTGAGTCCT
The DNA here is from genome assembly GCA_004335615.1 of Chloroidium sp. JM. Lineage (NCBI taxonomy): Eukaryota > Viridiplantae > Chlorophyta > Trebouxiophyceae > Watanabeales > Watanabeaceae > Chloroidium > Chloroidium sp. JM. Next base: position 180,694 of record QAXI01000389.1, read on the forward strand.
CTGTCTCTCATTTGCTGTCATGCAAGACGCACATCTGGGTTGTGGCTCTCGAGCAGTGCAGGCAGGGATCTACGCTCGCTACGTCTCTAAATCAAAAATAACAAGCGCATCATTCACCGGGCAATTTCAGTGTGGCGAAAGGATTTGACCTTTGGGGGAGTCAATGTGGGGACTCAGTACACCAGGAGAATAGTCTTTCTGCCGCCTCAGAACCGGCGCTGGGAGGATTCATGCATGAGGGTAACATTGAGGACCCATTACTGTGCCCAAGATTTCATTTGCATGCAGCGGTGTTCAAATCAAAACCCGGAAGCGGAACATTGCTGTAGCTCTCGACCCAGGCTCGTTCGCAAACGCCGTTGTTGATTGCTTTGAGGATGCAAAGGAGGGCACTGATCTGGAGAAGAATCTGCAAGCTGGAGTGAAGGTGAGCTGGAATTGCCTGAATTGCCTCTCTTCAATGACAGCGATTCTTCACCAGCCAGCACGGCTAGCTTGTCATTATGAGGCCAGTCCATGAAAATGTTAAGATGACTCAGCACCCTTTGAGGCTTGGGAACAGACCTGATTAATTGTTCAAGATCTTGGATATTCCTTCTTTCCTTGAAGAAGGGAAAGGGCCTGAATGGATGATTGTACAATCCTGGCTGCTGGCTGCAGGTGCTGGACTCTGCTGATCTTGACTTTTCGAGATATGGCGACACCCTTTTTGAGGTGATCTTTGCGGGCGGCCGCTTGGCAGGAGGGGGCAACGTCGTAGAAGAGGGCAAAAAGCTCAACACAAACGTGAGTGCACCTCCCAAAAATCTTGATAATTGGAAACGGGTGGGATCTTGCCATGGCATCATAGCCAAGTTGGTTTGATCGCGGGAGGATTGTAGACCCCTTGCATGGAAAAGAAAGCCAGCATAGATTGTGATATGCCTTGTGACTGGCAAAAAGGTGTGTATCTGTTGGTGAATGTTTGAATTTTTATTCCAGGTACTGGCATCAGACGCGACAAGGGAGGCTATCGTACCATACGTGAAGATATTCCAATCCCTTCTCAGGTCTGACTCCATGAGTCTTCCAGATAAGAAAGACACAGTTGCTGCTGCATTTGAGGCTGGCATCAAATTGGCATGAGGGAAGAGTCGCCAGAGCGTGTGATCTGTGATGAATTAGCCTCCCCAGAAGACCCTCACAACCAGTAAATAAACTGATGTTCTCTGACATTCAGCAGTGAATCCAGATTTGCTTGGGACGCAATCTGGTTGTTTGGCCACTTGCGCCTGTAATTGCAGCAGGTCAACAAAGGAGAGGGATGTTACCAAAGGGAAAGAAAGCGCGAAAGAAGCGTAAGGTGTTGACAACCTCTGTCAATGTTGCAGGAGGCGCCCTTTCCTGGTGAGGCCCCTGGAGAACACCCTCATCAAGCTGCTCAGGTCTCTGGACTTCTACGATGACACAGGCCGGACGAAAATTGCAATCGGTGTGACCCCTCATCCCCCCACACAGATCCCGAGTCATGGGGCACGGGCCGCCATATGATTATGTGTGCAGTAAGCAATGAAGGCTTTCACATTACTATATTGCATGAGTGCGCTACCTTGCTCCTGCAGAAATTAGCAGAAGAAAAAGAGGCCCAACAACATGATCGGTGAGGTGGAGTCCGGGGGGCAAAAGCCGTTACTTCCATGCCCTACAACCACCTACGCAAATACACCTCGTGGAACCAGGTCGTATGCCGAATCGTTGGATTAGCCTGTCAGGGCCCTTTCTTGCTGATAATCCTCTCCATCCAGACCCACTTCCACCCACTGCTCTGAAGCCAAAAGTGGAAAATACCTGTCCACCTGTCCTCACCTGCCTGGTGCTTGCAGCAACGGCAAGGTGCTTTTCCTGGAAGTTGGGCATGCAACCCGATCGGGTTCTGCTGGCCCTGATGGACGACCGCGTGGTGGCCAAAGGCTTGGTTCTGCACTGGGTCACCGCCTTCTTTCAGGTGACGACCCCCCCCCCCTCTTCTCCTCCTCCTGTGTCTCTGCAGCACAGGACAGGCACCAGATTGGTACAAGTCATGGATCTGCAAGAGGGTGGGCAGTGTGTTCTTGCGGGTGGCCTGGACAGCACAGAGAAGGTTCCAATTTGGTGTGCAGCCCGCAATTTTCCTGGAACATTATTGGGGGGATGCAAGCTCACCGCATTGTTCTGCTGCCACTCAATCAGGCAGATCTAAGGGGAAATCAGGGAAGAGTCATGGACGCGTTCTGACAGTATTGCTCCTTGAGCAAATGGAGGTGGGAACATGGTATTGCCAGTGCCCTGCTCCAAAATGAAAGTCTAGGTTCCACAGTACTTCCCCTGTTCAGGACTTCCTGGCCACCGAGTCCATGGACGATCTGGTTGCTCTGCTGCGCAAGAGCCGCCTGGAGACGCGCCTCATCGACTTCTTCCCGCCCCACAAACGCTCGCTGGCGGACTTTGACGACCACTTCAAGGTCCCCCCCCCCCCTTCCTGTTTCCCTCATACAGAGAAGGAGCCTCGCCAGGTGTAAAGATCTTGAATCGGAAGGTCAGATATGCAGGGTCGCTCTGCCATTTCATCGGGTTCTGATCTAAAGGGTCGATGCTGATCCACCTCTTCCACCGGCGCAGCAGGGTGCACATTCGCATCTGGGTGTCAAACATTACATTCCAAGGAAGCAGGGAGGGTCAGAGAGATCAGGCGTCGAGGCTTGAGGCTCCTGCAGGGTGCCGGGCTGCCCCAGATTGTGGCGTACAACAAGAAGATGGTGACGGAGGCGCACATGGTGGAGCTGCACCAGGCGCTATCGGAGGCCATCAACGGGGACCCCCCCCTGCCCGTGGAGGAGGTCATCGAGCTGGTGCAGCAGAAGCGCAAGGAGCAGGAGCTGCCAGACACCGAGGTCATCCAGGTTGGGCCCCTTACGGAACTCTATAGCCCCCCCCCCCCCCCCCTCCCACACACACTGACCCCTACCCCCCTTCCAATTCCACTTTCCCCTTCCGCTATGCATTGCCACCAACCAAGGAAGGAAAGCCTCCTGTTGATTAGGTTTGCTTGAATCAATCCTCCTCTGATTGCATCCTTCTGTGCCCGACTGATTCCCGTGCACAACGATCCCTCGCCAGTATCCTCGTGTGATGCATTGCCACCCACATGTGCAGACGGTCTTGCTTATGAACTGGTGTGTAAAAGTTGAGCAGGGATCGCCAGGCAAAGCCTTCTCCAGGTGCTATTTGTGCTTGGCTTGGTGGCCAAATCCCCAGAAAAGGAAACCAGGGCCCTGAGGTTCACGTTTGCGCGCAGCTGATCTGGTCGGTGGTCATCTCGGCCGTCCCCACCACCGGCAAGAACAACCAGCAGATCATCGCAGCCATGGCCAAGCAGATCAAGGCCTACCAGAAGCTGTTCAACAAGTTCTGTGCAAACGCACGGCTGGAGGCTACGCTCCTCCTCCATGTCCAGGTGTCCCTTCGCTCCTTCACCCTCCTCTCAGGATTGGTGAGAATCTGCCCTCTCCAAACCCCACCTGGCTGGACATGGCTGTGGAGGAGCGCACCACACACACAAGCCGCAAGAAGCACATCGGAGATGTTGGTCGAAGCGTTCATCCTACGCTTGGGGCACAGTGCAGTGGGGACGGAAAAGTTTGCTTTGCTGGAAAACAGGGCCTGCTGACCTTTGTTGTGAGCACATTTTGTTGTTCCACCCTCCCCTGCATGAGATAGTTCGGGAAAGGTGCAGCGGTACAACCAGCTTGAATTCGACACGGCAGGGCAAGGGGTGTGGTCTTGAAGATGCCGGCTGCAGGTGTACTGCTATGAGGACAGCAAGCTCCTCAAGCTGTTCAGCGACATCGTGAGGAGCCTGTACGACAACGACATAATCGCGGAGGACACCATCCTGCGCTGGTACCACAAGGGCAGCCACCCTAAAGGACGCCAGGTCCCCCCCCCCCCTCTTCCACCTGTACAGCTGGCTGTGTGCTGTCTTTTTTTTTGCCTCGTCTGGAGCATCAGCCTTGCTGCTGCATTGTCAGCTTCAGACTGGCTTGTGCAAGGGAGAGGATTGCTGGTGGGCAAGTGGATCTCGTTGAAACTTTCCTACCAGAAGTTTTCTCGGTTTTTCCCCCTGAAATTGGAATGCCAAAGGCAACCGTTTTGTGGTCACGATCTCGGGGCGGGGTGGAACGCCAAGAACATCATCCAGTGTGCACTTGCCAGGGTCGTCACCACGGTGAATGGAGGCCTGTGTATCTAGCAGAGTCAAATACAGAGGCAAAGGAAACAGGCTGACTGAGATCCCTTTGGGTATCCAGGTGTTCCAGAGGGACATGGAGCCGTTCATCAAGTGGCTGGAAGAGGCCGAGGAAGAGGACGATGATGAGGAGTGACCCCCCATCCGGCATTCCCGATTGAGAAGAGCTGCATTAATTTGACCTTTCCTGGGTCACTGCCTGGCAACATGCATCCCAAGGGAAAAGATGAATCTTTGCCTGACGAATGGTCCCACTCTCATGTCACAGGCCTGTTTTGCCTTGCTTGCACCAGCGCTGACGTGAAACATGCCCCGGTCGGCAATAATGTCTATGTGGATGTAGTGGTGCAATTTTGTCTTTTTCGTTGGGATCGGGATGTTTGGCTTGCCCTTCAGGACCTTGGTTGGGTCGACCTGAAAGAAAAGGGTGCCAGTTTCTCTTCTGCTGCGGTGATTCAGATTCTGAGTACCTGTCATTTGGTCTCATGTCCGCATATGTGCACTCGTGGGCTTCTGAGCAAGCCTGGGAGGTCAAATGTGAAAATCAACCTGATAGGAGAATGTTACACCGTTTTCAGTCCTTCTGATGTTGCATAATGACTATGTTGCAGTCCTATCAACCACAGGCCTCCTACACACAAGGCTGGCTTGAAAGCCAAAAGGTTCATGCAAAAGGGAGGACTCGAATGGGCATACATGAAGCAGCAAGCAGTGACGCTCCACACTGACACCAACTCGTTCCAACCCAGTCTCAACACTCCATGAATGCCCCTCAAGAATACGCGATGACCGAAAATGCACAGCCAGAGATACCGCCAACTCAGGGTGCATGCTGACAGTCTTGATATATGGCCTGCAGGGGACCGCATGTCCCCCTCAGGCGGCAGGGTAGTTTTGACACTAAAGCTCGAGGACATACTTTTAGGGTATGGCTGCATTTACATAATGGACACTTATATTTGCGCTATTCGTGGCTTCCAATCCTTTCCTGGTTGGAAGTCAAACCTGGAGAAAAATAGTTGGCAGAATGGGAGAGGAGGTTGACGAAGCCCCAGCCAGACATCCCACACACTGGCCCTATCTCTCTGACGAAAGGCCTGGCAATGCGGGCTAAATTTCTGTGGGAGAAGCATGCCCTCCTTTCTCGAATCCGGGTCATTAGGCGCCCTCGCTCCCTCTAAGTCGCGCCCTCGGTCTCTTCTGGCTGGATGCCAGTCCAACGGGCGTGGTCTATGAAGTTCATGCCGCCCCACACGTTGTTCAGCAGGCGCAGCACGAAGGAGATGACGAACGGCGCCTTGGGGAAGCTCTTGGCGATCGTCTTGTCCACCAAGCGCTCCATGGCAAACACGGTCTGCCAAACACCATGTTGTTTGGTACCAAGGCATCTTTCTCTATAGGGGAAGCTGAAAAACCCGGCGCTGGTCTTGCCTTTCACCCCTTCTCTGGCACTCAAGCTCAGCTAAGAACGAATTGGGGGACATTCTAGCTGCGAATGCTCTGAGCACCATACCGTCAATTTCAAGGGACATGACATTTGCATCAGCTTTGCGAGCATTTCCATGCCTTTGTCGCTTTTGTGAGCGATACATTGTCCATCAGTGGCACAAACAGGCACAGTGACGAGGGAAAAAGATTTCGGCGTGAGTGGTATGGCGGGGTTCAGACCTGGTAGCGCAGGTTGGAGGATCCGCCCATGAAGGCTCCCCAGGTCAGTCCAGTCATCAGTGCCTGGGACTGCTCCCCCTCATGCCCCTTGTCTCCCCTGATCTTGCGCCTGCAACACAGCCACTGCTATCAGCACACGCTGGATGTGTGAAAATCTTCACTACCATCGATCTCTAGGGCATGTGCCAGGAACAATTGCAGCACCGCCTAGAGTCGCTGCATGTTGGAAGGCAGGCTTTTGTAGCCTGACTGGGTATCTGCCCCAAGTGCATTAGATCAAACGCCAGACGTGACAATAAGGCAGGGAAACTTCATTGAGGACAAGATATGCGCAGGAAGGCAAAGGGAAGAGGCAAGGGCAGGTGGACAGGCCTACTTGGCACTCATGAGACCCTCTGCCATGAGGTGGCCCACAACACCGCACACGATACCAGCCAGGCTGTACTCCGCTGCCTTGACAACCAGGCAGAACAGGCGCTGCCCCACCGTGTAGGGCAGCTCCCCTGCGGTGTTGGCCTCGAACACGGCCTTGGGGGTCCTGGCTATCAGCTTCTTCAGGCCTACGCATTCGCATGGCATGATTGGTGCCCCCTTGGCTTGCATGCCTGCCAAAGCCTTCCCCTGGCTCCTGACAGCCAAGCACAATCCAGCCTCCAAAATGCCAATAAATGAGGTAGAGAGGCGGGGTAACCTAAACCCAGCTTGCAAGTCCCACGCTTATCAGGACGCAAGTCGATTGGTCTGGCAAGCTTCTACTTGTTTTTGGGGAGGGGGGGCAGATGTCAGAAACAAGGGCACGGGGAGATGTGGGCAATTCTCTCTCACAAAGTTGTCATTCTGCAGACGCGTAAAGGGTCACCTGTGGAGTTGTGTGCCGCGTGGTGCTTCCCGATGACGGCAGGGGTGGCCATGAGTCCCACCAGCAGCACGTCCAACACCAGCCCCACTGTGAGATCCGACAGGTAGTACTCGAACTCGTTCCAGAACTCCTTCCCGCGCTTGGACACCTCAGCATAGGTGGCGCACGCTGCAAGCATCCCGCTACAATTTGCTTTCATCCCAACCGGTGTGCTGCCAAGTGGGGAAGCTTGCGACAAGAAGACCAGGGTTGTGGAGGAAGTGGAGAGGGCAGGGGGCCCAAAGTCTTGGCAGGAATACTCTTCCTGGGTGATTACTAGATGTTTTGGAATCATCAAGCAGATCTCAAATTTCTCTCACAGATCAAAGAAAAATCTTTGCCGTGGTCAATCTGCTCGCTGTGAGAGGACATCAGTCACAAGTGATAATGCCTAACCAGGTCAGCAAGAGGAGAGGAAAGTAGTCAGCTCACCGCAGTCAATTCCCATCTCTGCCAGGACAATGAACAGGAAGCGTGGGTCATACAGCAAGCGATTGCGGAAGAAGGCAGAGCTGTTGCAGATGAAGCGCGTCAGCCAGCCTTTCTGCAACCATGTGGAAACCAATCTCAGGCAGTAAATTTGTCCATTCAGATTGCTTATCCATTGGCAGGCAGTTCTAAAGGCCAGAAGCTCAATGCTGAGGCGATAGAATCCCACCACTCCCCCACCTGAGTCTTCCGAACTCAAAAAAGGAAAGTCAATTTGACGTGTTACAACAGTGGAGCAGAGGAGAAGGGATGGTGAGAAGGGGCAGAGGGGACCTGTAATTTGAAGAAGATCTCCAGCACGCTTTTCCTGAGGCCTTCGCCCTTGGCTGCTTCTATGAAGTCTTCCGGGAGCTCCACACCTTGAGCGGCCGCCATTTTCTGGGCCTGAAAAGACACCCCATACTCGTGAAGGGGCAGATGGAGCATAGTCGTGGACGGAGAAGCTGGAATTCTTTCCTCCGTCAGCGGAATACCACAGCTCTTCATCCTGAGAGAGCCGCCTCCCAGATACCGTCCAGTGCCTCAGCTCATCAGGCTGATCACGCAAGCTCCTGCCTGATGCTAAGAACAGCAAAACAAGAAAAGCTCCTGAGTGCAATGGATTTTCTGCTTGCACGATCCAGGAAAGCAATGCCGCTGTGAGGATTTAAAACCCTGAGCATACCCACAGACCATCCATGCCCTCTCCAACACAGCACCAACAGGGAGTTAAAAGGCGATGCATTCACGATGTTGAGGCCTGCATACCTCATCCAAGTGGACGACCTCATCATCATCCGGGTCGTGGTCCCCTGTGCCAGACTCGTCGCTGGGCCCTCCGGGCGGCTTCCCGGGGGGACCGCCTCCGCTGGGGGGCTTGTCATCTCCGCCGGTCGCCAGGCAAGGTGGCGCCCCCGGCCTCCTGCTGGACTGTGTGTGTTGGGGAGCGGGTCCTGTAGGGGTGAGGGGGGAAGCCGCCCTGCCGGAAGACCTCCGTGCTGGCCGACTGATAGGTGTGGGGGCCTGCATACATGATGCTTGCATGTCTGTGTAGTGAGAGCACAGTGTCTGCTGTTCCCAAGGTACAAAAGGCTCTTGAGCCTGATTTGTGGCCAATATTGAGTTTCAGAATTTTTATGTTGCACAGTGCAGGCTCAGGTATATTCATCCTGCCTGCTCTCTCGCTCATGCATGGTAAACAGGTGGTGTCACGGCAGGCACATGCCAAAAGCCACAAACATCCACAAGGATGGGGTACCCGGAGAAATAGCATTCAAATTCACCGGTCCGTACGCTATTCACATATCTTTGAATGCGGACCTGTGCCCTGACCACGACGAAGCGACTTGAGTGTAAGCGCTGGTCGACCCCAAGTCTCCCCATGCGGCCAGAGCTAAACATGGTGCCCTTTGCTCACAAGAGGGGGAGGCAATCAAGGTGACCGTGCGGCTCAACGCATCGCTCTCAAGTACATTCAAAGGTCGAAATTGAAAATTCGCATGTCATGTAGGGTTCTAATTTTCTGCTGGATGCATGACTGGACTTTCAAGTTCAAAGTACTGTTTCTACGAAGCGTGTCGCCACCGGTGGCAGACATGAAGAATGCGTAAGCTCTTGACGCATTTGAATACACCTCATGCCAGTCTTCCTTTGAGCTGTCTTACCTTCCACATGCATGGCGAATAAGCTATTTGACCCACGTGCTGCAGGACCGGTGTCTTGGACAGCATGCATCTTTCTGGACGTCCCTTCAGCCATCAGCCACTGAAAAGGAATGGGCATTTAGTAGTGGCCTGCAAGGCAGCACAACAGACGCCTGAGCAGCTAGAGTGAGCAAATAACCATTTTTGACCGCCTAGAACCACTGGCTGTACAAATTACCCACAGGATCTTGGTCCTTCAGGGCTCATTGCACTCTCATTACAATGTCAAGCGCGATTTAAGTACTTGACACCTGCAAGCTCTTGCATTGCCAGCAGTTGCAGTCCTGCCCTGGCATCTGGAAGTTCAGCGCTTCCAAAGCTTCCAGTCGGCAAGCTGCTTGAATTCAATTTTTGGAAGCAATCATGATGGCAGATATGCAGGGGACTGGGAAGTGTGAGGAGGGGAGAAGTAAGAGGCATGCTTGGCCAATGACGAGCAATTTCTACAAAATCATGCAGTGTTTTGGCGGTGGGGATCATTGGTCTTTCCAAACCCCTCGAGCCTGCAGACACAAGTTTGGGAGGCGCGATGCCCTATTGCGGGGAGTTCTCGTCGGCCTGGCGACCACCGCCAGCCTGTCACTGCCGGCGGTGGCAGAGGAGAAGTACGAGACTATGGAGGGGCTCAAGGGCAAGGACTATGGCAAGCAGCGGCAAAAGTACGCCCGGCCAGGCGCTGAGTACCCCAAATACACGTGAGAGGGGTCAAAGCCGAGCCTGCACTTCAAACATCCGTTTTAGAAGGAGTACTGTACCCATTTGCTGACCACAAAGACAGCAAAACGCACCCATACAATTGACCTTTGCATGGCGGTATGGGGCACAAGATTCTTTCCAGTCTGACTGGGTCTCCGCAAACACCCATTTCGATTTAGAGCTTCGACTCTTGTTCAGATGACATTTGATATCAGCAGACCCCGCCCCTTCCCCCTTCCCCACGGGATTGGAACTTTGCTCCCTGACTGCTGGATTAAGACTCCCATTTGACGGAGACTCTGCCAAGGGACCAAAGGTCAATGCTTGATTGTCTTCATCACCAATCGCCCTGTGTGCGCAGGTACCCAGACTACGTTCGTACAGAGTCAGGCTTGCAGTATCAGGTATTCCCCCTCCCCTCCCTCCCCTCCTTGGCTTGCATCCCACCTCCAATATCCCACTCAACCCAAGAAGGTACTCGTTCTGTCTGACTTGCCAGGCCAAACCTGCATTGAAATTTTTAATTCTTAGTTTGGCGACTGCTCCACAAGCACTTATTTTGGGAACGTATCTGTCCATTGTTTATAAGGGATTTGAGTCTCAGGCTTGTTCTCTGCAGGATATCAGGGAAGGGCAGGGGGAGGTGCCGAGAGAGGGAGCCACTGTCTCAATAGACTGGGACGGATACACGATAGGATATTATGTGCGTTCCCTCCCGTGACCCCAGGCCCACCCAATGCGCCAGCCGAATTTGTTTCCACAACAAAATTTTCTTGCTCCCATAATTTGAAGTCCTACCTTCCACAACTGCATGTGAAGAGAAGGGCTTAGCCAGAGCAGCAGATGTAACTTGACAATTTTGTCGGCACAGCAGATGTCATGGTTATATGTACCTGGAGGAGGCGGATAGCTGGATATTTGAATGGGTACCAGAGCCTTCAATACTTCAGGGATATGAATAATAATTTGGGGTTGAGAAAGGCAACTTGGTTGGTGCGACTGGACTTAAAAGTGAGCCTGTCACTTGCAGGGTCGCCCGTTCCAGGCACGTAACAAGGTGATCCATTCCCACCATTCTCTATCGAGTTGGCGCTGGTTGTCCTTTTCTGTTACAGTGCGGCTGTGGGAGCAACCCGAGCCTTAATCTTTCCCTGTCACCTCAAGAATACAACCCTGCATCACCTCCTCAAAAGCGTTGAGGCTGGAAGCAACAAATCTTTGGTGTGCAGGCCAAAGGCGGCTCTTTTGGCCAGGGGGCAGAGAGGGAGCTGTACAAGTTTGTGCTTGGTCAGCACACGGCCATTCCGGCTGTGGAGGAGGCTGTGGCCTCCATGAAGCCTGGCGGAATCCGACGACTCATCGTGCCTGTGGAGCTGGGCTACCCGGACAATGACTTCCGCAAGAAGGGCCCAAAACCCACCACCTTCTCGGTCAGCCCTCTTGGCCCACCTCCCTGAACGATCACAGCAATTGAGAGGCAAAGCCACCATGCTCCTGCAAGTCCCCCCCCCCCCTCTCCCATTCAGAAAGCACAGGAGGTGTAAGCCGGGATGGTGTGGGGGATGCGAAGGAAGCACCCTGTCTCTTGGCTCACATTTCTCGTAGAACTAGTTGAGGGGCCAGGAAGGTTATCAAGTTTCATGTGATTCTCCACCCTTGAAGCTCTCATGGACATCATTGGCTCACCAGGAAACCCTGGAATGGTCAGTGGAAGCAGCTGACAGGCATGAGCTTGGCTGCAGGGTGAGCGGGCACTTGATTTTGTGCTGAAGAACCAGGGCTTGATCGACAAGACGCTGCTCATAGATGTGGAGCTGATCAAAGTGTCGTAGGGCGCAAAAAAACCAAATATAGATCTGCAGAATAGCATTGTGACAGACTACAGCCCAATGATAGGCAAGTGCGAATCACAAAATTTTGATAGTTGCTTTCAGAATTTCGATAGGTGTGCAAGCATCTTGGAAAGGCCACACATGTTGTTCTCCCATGTTGACCATTTCCTGTGTAGTGGGTATGCAAGATAATCACCTGCAAGCTCTGCACCTGGAAGTGGGATGGAAGGTGTACGAATGCTATGACCCTGTGCAATGTTACGACATTAAGTGTAGAAGTACCACAATTTACACTGCCACCACCTAAGCACAACTTTATTCTCTGGCAAACAATTCAGGGGCCATACATTCGCAACAGGGGCTTGAAGTTTCTCATCATTCTCTCCATACCAAACCGGAGATTGTCCACACCCCAGACACAGGCCAGAAGCAGCCATGCAGCCGGGTAGGCTCACGGAATCCTTCAGATCATAGAGCATGCACTTGCACCCTCCATAGCAAACCAATAAATCACGCCGAATGTGTGGTACTGGCAGCAAGGAACACACAAGCTAGACGCTCCATATCAAAAGATGGGAAGCAGGGGACAGAGCAGCAAGGCTCAGACAGATATCCTGCCCATAGGGGAGGGAGGCATGCTTCATACTGCCACCCACCCCTGCTCCCCATCAAACATCTAAAAAAGACAACAAGCTCAGCAACGCAAATACCTCAAAATAAGCACAGGTGGTGTGGGAACCGATTGCTTTGCTTGTACTTAGGCAGCCGTAGGCTATCATACTCAGCCAGCTACTCTGTGGGGTCCAGTGCGAGCTGCGTGCTGTTCGACTGGGAGGGGCTGGACTCTGCCAGGGGTTGGGGTCTGGAAACCCCACCCCCCAATCCGGATGGAGCCTGCCGATCTCACACCAGAACCTCACGTTGGGAACCCAAGAAACAATATGTGGCAAGGTGCTGGTATGGTTGTGGTCGAATTTGGAGTTCCTATCACCCCTCTGCTTGGAGGGTGCCGTTCTCATTACTGCTTGCTATTGTGCACAAATACGAACGCCTCGGTGATGCTGCTGCGCCCAATTAAAGCAATTTATGAAAGGAGCAGACCCGCTACTGGGTGTGCCCCTCCTGTTTGCGCCGTTCCTCCCTCCCTATGTACACGCATGCCAATGACCCACGCATGCCCCTTGGGGGCGGGAGCCGAGGCTATGCTGGCATGAGGGAGGGCACCAGACCCGGTTGCCAGGTCCCCAGGGGGCTGGAGGGTTCCGTGGGGTCCTGCCTTGGCGAGGGGGGTGGGCTGGGGTCAGTCTCCCACAGCTCCTCCTGGGCAAGCTGCGGTTCCGAGTCCTACAAAGATGGACACTCCGATCATGCTTTGCTTCGTAAATTAGCTGATTCCCAGCTAGTTCGGACATGCTGGTACATGTTTGCTGTGCTGCATGCGGTCTGCCATTGAGGCCTTCCATTGTCACGACATGTTGACTCCCTTGGCTTGCGATTGGAAAGATCCCACGTCTTGGAGAGACACATGAAGTGGTCCATCATAAATGCTGAAATGAACCTGTTGAAAGAGGCGAAGACACTCTCCTGCCTATGGTCTGTCGCCCGCCCTGCTTGAGACCCTCCGTTTCCAAAACGCACTTCAGGAGCCATGACAGTCAATGGGCACCCACCTGGAGGGTGGGCATGCGCGTTGCCTTGGACTTGATGGACTTGGGGATGATGTTGCTGCGCTGGGGTTGGGGGGCGGCGGGGGGCGAGTGCAGCTGCCGCTCAAACCAGGCATGCTTCAGTGCCTGCTCCGCGCAAATCCGCTGCGAGGGAACCCTGCAAAAACGGCAGCCTCTGTCAGGACACGGCTGCCTCTTGACGCATGAGTGTCACGTTGAGACGGGAATGGAGAGATGGGCATGCGGAGAGGTCTTGCTTGCGGCCATAAACTGGACAGCAGTCCTTGAGCGCAACGCCGTTGTCTTCGACATTCCCATTGAGGTTGGGGATGTTGCAGAGTTCTTCAGCTGCGGCATGAAGTTGATTTTTTTATGTTCTTGCATGTCTAAAGGCACCCAAGACCTAGAGTGCATGAAATAGCCTGATTGGCAAGCTGGGTGCAATTTGGTTCACACCACCACCACCACCACCAAGGGTGGGGGAAAATGGGGGGAGGGGGGGACACCTCTTGGTGAGCTGCTGCATGAGATCCAGGCCCTCTGGGCTCATGCGCAGCCACGGGCCGTAGTCCAGGGGGATGTCCCCGTTCAGCACGCGCTCCATCACCTCGTTAATGCTCTTGTTGTGGCACTCCTCCAGCGTGGCCCTGCCATAAACGCAGTACACGTCAAACCCTGGGGCTCTGATCAACTGTCAAGTGTATTTTTGTTGGTCTGAAGGTAATTGGGGTATCTCCACCACCCAGCCTTTGATGTCTGCTGCCAAGGCAAATTCCCTTTCTTGCCACATATACATAGATTGCTCACAGGTTGTCTCCTTCCCACTCCAGCATAGTTGAGACAGGTCCAAACGCCCGAGTGCAGTCCTCCCAGGCAGGGTGGGATACTCGTGGCTGTTGGGGGGTGGCAGACAGCGTGGGCCTACCAAAAGGGGAAGCGCTTGGCGACCAGCTGGTAGAACATCATGCCCACGCTCCACAGGTCTGCCTCGAGCCCATACTGCCGGGTGAAGATTTCGGGCCTGCAGCAAGAGGCACCTCGGATCCCACACCCCTCTGATCGAAAGTCTTCAGCTGTGATCGTGAAGGAAGGTGCATCGCACTTGTTGATGCTTGCCATGCAGCTCTCCATCACCTCAATTTTAGCTGATCAGGGAGACTCTGGATAATCAAGGCCCCCCATGCACCCCAATCAGGTGGCTCATTATCCACACTGCATTGCAGATGACGAGGAGGGACTCACGCCATGTACACTGGCGTCCCCGTTCTCCTGCTCAACCTTTGCCCCTTCACCACGACCTGCATCATAGACATTCACCATCAGAACGCTCTGCTTCTGCAGGCAGACACTCGCTGTGAAAGTAATGACTATTCCAAGGCCATCTACGGTGACAATCATGCTTCACAGATCCACTTCTTGCCGATCATCACCCCTGCTTCACTTCCACTTGTCTTGAATACACCCTCCCCCTCACTGTCTATGTAGTGCGGCCCAGTGCCCCACTCGTCAGATCCCCTAAACCCACCGCTTCTACACAGCGAATGGCCCACCTGGCTGCATCCAAAGTCGATGGACTTGAGCCAGGCCCCCGACAGCTGGCTGACCTCCAGGTGCCCCAGGGGGTCCTTGTATGGCTGGCGCAGCAGGAAGTTGGCAGGCTTGACGTCCCCGTGGATGACGTTGTTGGAGTGGCAGGCAGCCACCATCTTCAGGGCCTCGTACACCACCCGGGCCGCTGCCCGCTCCGAGAACGGCCCCCGCTCCTGAGCAAGTGAGGAGGCTAATTTCAGAATTCGCTGTGCCTCGAACGCTGAGATCGTGAACCCAAAAGGTGTCAGGCACAACTTGGCGGCTTGCTGGAGAGCCTTCTGTCTGCCATAACTTGGCAGGGGAAAGTGTAGTGCATTACTTCCCTTCCGCCTTTTCCCTCATGTCTCCACACATCTTCTCTAGAGCATGCAAGGTGACAGCGTGATCCTTACGCAGGCCAACCCTGAATATGCATACCCAAATGCAAAACTTTCGCTGGACATTGTAGAGACTGAGGCCACTTGAACATCTTCGTTTAGACTTTACTTGGCTGATGAAGCATGCAGACAAGAGTAGATGTCGTAGAGAGATAGGATGGCCTCGGGCATGCAGGAATGGATCTAGGTCTGTAAAGCTGTTCCCCACCTCACGCCATGACTACTGCAAATACCACACCCCACGTTTGCCCACCAGACCCGTTTCAAGTATGGAAAATGGTCTTCACCATGAGCAGCTTCTCCAGGTCGCCCCCCCTGCACAGCTCGCACACCAGGTAGGCATGCTCCTCGTCCTCATACACGGTGAGCAGCTGCACCACATTGCAGCACTCCTGCAGCCTGGTCAGCAGGTCGATCTCTCGCGCGATCTTCCGTAGCACCTTGCCCCTGGCCTGGTGCCCTCTCTTCTTTGTCAGGACCTTCACCGCCACCTGCAGGTGGAGGCAGGTGCTCTTCAAAAAGGATATCTGGCTCTTCTCAGACCCCTTGGTGCGCTTATTGAATTCGTGGAGTTGGAGGAACTTTGCCCACAAAGAGGGAGCAGAGAATCTGAAAGATGCCCAAAACCTTTTAGGGCGGCCTGTCAAGAGAAAATACGTCACGGTATGATATGCAGGGAGGCTGGAGCTTATCAGCCAGGACCTTGGTAGAGTAGGGGATGTTGCACACGAAACTTGTGGGCAGTCTGGAAGAAGAGCTGAAAGAAAGACAGTCGGAGGTATCATAACATCTTATACATGCATTCTATGTACGACCGTGGGCACTCTGTCCACGTACCGGATGTCGGGGTCACTGTGACGAGGTTGGGGTCCTTCTGTCACGATTCTCAAGTCTGCCAGCCCCTGCTGTATACAGCACCACGTCCTCCAAGAAGATTGAGAGGGAAGCTGAAAAGGAGAATCAAGAGAGACGATCCCAACCTTTTGTCCGTTCAGGTCTGCGCTCCGAACCAGTCCATATGACCCCGTGCCGATGAGCGTGCCCAGCTGCATGTCGGGGTTCTTTCTCCAGCCCAATTCCAGTTCCGCACTGTCCATCCTTACCCCCGCTCGCGCAACTGGTTTCCGACGTGTAGAGACCGCAAAGCACCATCTTTGGAGGTTTGCGTTGCTCGGACCCTGTGCGATCCCGGAAGGCATCATCTGAGTGTCCATAAATATGCCTCTCTCCATGAAGATCCCAAGTCGTTTGCTCAGCGATGAAAAGCGTATCAAAGCATACTAACGGATAATTGTATCGCAACAGAGGACATTTCGAAGCTCAGCTTTGGCAACTTCTCAGCTCAGCGCTCTTGGTGATTCACACCACACCTGTCAATATGTTCGCTTATTGGAGGGGGATTAGAATTCGTGACCACGGAGGTGATCAATTTGAATTTGAAGGCATGGCTCAGTATGCATTCGATGCTGTACAAGGCTACATGCCTCGGAGAGGAGGGCATAGGCAAGAATTTGAGGGAAGAGAGGTGGGTTGGAAACTCTGCTTCACATCCCAGATACACACTTGGGTTTGATTGCCTGTAGCGCTGCTTTAGTAAAGTGCAGGCTGATTCTTCCTTTCTATTAGAGATTTGGCAGTAGTCGAACGCATGCAGCTTCCTACATTACTGGCAGCCACTGAGCACCGGGAAGCCCAACAAAGAGGCAACAAAGAGGCTTCAGAACACTCAATTAAGTGTGACTACATGAATGGATCATATGGGACAGAATTGCACCAACAGTGGATCAAGAGGAACGACTTTGCCTGACAGCTCGTCAGGACCACCTACCCCAGGCGGCTACTTGCCCGTCCTGCTCAGGCTTTCGGCACCCCATGGGATGAGAGGCGTTCCCCATATTATGGTCTCGTGCGGTGTGATGATGACAAGTATAGAGCACTTCGAGATTTCACCTCTTCTGATGCTTCACCCCTCTATTGGGACTGTCCGTCTGACCTGGAGTCTAGTGCTAACCGCTACCACCATCAATGTCACATTTGAGGGCATTCTATGATGCATATGCCGACCAGCACGCATGCACAGTCCTTCTTATAAAAACGACAATCCAGCCAGCATATCCTCACAGATCGAAGCGATCCTGATTGAGGCGTTGCATGAATTCCAACTGCCAAATGAGCTTCTCTGTAAGCAGCGCGATGTCCTTGTCCTTCAGCTTACTCTCCTCCTTGACCTTTTCCAACTCCCCCTGCAGCTGCGTTACCTCCGTGCTGCGCTGCCTCAATCACTCCTGCACCAGGGTTACCAGATTCAACTCGCACGGGGGACAATGAGTGGGAATAGAAATGCAGATCCAGGCATGCATCGCTTTGTTCTGCAATGATTTACATACTGATGCAAAGAGCAGGCACCCACCCCTGCAGTGTCTGCTCGCGCCCGTTGCTCAGCTGCATACGCCTCGGCAAGGTCTGCACGCTTCTGCTGGTCTTTTGCATTGGTCTGCAACTCCTCAGGGAGGGCTACATTCTCCCCTGCAGTGGGTCTCCTCTGCATTGTCCCATCAGCATTGAAAGCCTTCACCTTCTATGTCCCTAATCTGATATGCCATACCTCTTGGCTAGACGGTGTGGAGCATCACAGCAACATAGCTCAGGAAAAGGAAGCTGTACGCTGTCTGCTGCTCATATTGATCGAACAGTGAACAAAGAATCCATCAAAGGTGTAGTCCTTCACCAACTCTTGCTCCAGTGTCGCAGCACGACAATTGTGAGCAGGGATGCCACACAAGCCCTGCCCAAGCATTTTGCAGGCCTGGGTGTGGGGTCTGTTGGGCAGCATGACAAGTGCACAAACATTGCACAACTGAATGCGCATCTGCAGGCTGGCGGTGGCCTGAATTGTCGGGTGTATCATGGGTACTTGCCATTGACCGCCAATCCTCAGACCGAGCAGTGCTTATGGCGATTTGACAGCCGCCTTGAGTGAAAGCCATTCTTCCTCTGATATTTGCAGCTGTATTTCACCTGGCTCATATTCACTGTTTCACAGGGACACGGTGTCTATGGTGTCCATCAGCCTCTCAGGAAAATTGAGGGTTTGCTGGTTCAAGGAAACACAGTGTAGGATTAGAGTGTTGCCAATGTCGCTGTACACTCAATCCAACCGCACCATGCCGTACCTGTAGCCAGCCATCTGCCCTGTAGGAGCTATTGGAAGACAGATCAAGGTTGATGAAGTTGAAGGCGTTTGCAGACGAAAAACCTAGCAAATAAACGGTAGGGTTTTGGAAAACAATTGTCGCTGGAGGCTGCTCTCCTTCCTTTCGTAGCACCGGACATCATGGCTCCCCCTAAGAGTAAGGCCAAGGGGCAGGTCCCGGAGACCATCCTCAAGAAGAGGAAGCGTGATGAGGAGTGGGCCACCAAGAAGGCAGCCCTCGTAGCGGATACCAAGAAGAAGAGCAAGGCCAACAGGAAGGATATCTTCAAGAGGGCGGAGCAGTACGTCAAGGAATACAGAGATCAGGTACTTGTCTTCACAACAGGGTTGCAATCGGTAGCTCAATAGTTGATGCATCGAGTTCCTGCAAGGATCTTTTAGCTTGGGTATCTACACAGGTGTCAAGATCAGTTGATACGCTTGCAATTGGTGATCACAGCACTGCAAAGGGATTCAGGCTCAAGCGATCACCTTGCATGGCACAAGCTATAGGGGCAAACTGTTCTGGCTCAGAGCTGTGTGATTACCTGGGAGGAAGTGAACATGCATTGGCAAAGTCTAGGCGTAGGTTGAATCCCTTGATTGAGAGTTGGGATTTCCCCTTTCCCGACAGATAAGAATGTTCCATTTCTCAACACGAGGATGATCCTGGAGTACCGAAAGGCGTTTGAACAGTGTCAATGTCTCCATCTGACGAGACTGGGCTTGGTGATGGGCAACATTCTCAGATCAGAGGCAGCAAAATGCCCTCCAAACATAGCAGCGGGAGAGTTGTGTGTTTCAGGGGGTGAGCCACGAGGGGGACTGTTGCCAGCCGAGCCTGCATCAGCCAGGGCGCATGCGAGAAGCGCTATTCCGTAAGATGGAAGGGAGGCCTTGGTGTCCTTGCACACTCGCATGAGCAGGCAATGACAACCCTGGGTTGCGACTGCAGGAGAAGGACCTGATCCGGCTGAGGCGGGAGGCCAAGGCCAGCAACGGGTACTATGTGGAGCCCGAGGGCAGGGTGGCCTTCGTGGTGCGCATCAGGGGTATCAACGACATGCACCCCAAGAGCAAGAAGATCCTGCAACTGCTGCGCCTGCGCCAGATCCACAACGGCACCTTCCTCAGGGTGAGACGCCCCAGCTCTCCCCTGTCTGTGCACTTATGCCTCCAGGTCTGGAAGGGCGAGAAGCGCGGGCTGGGCTTCTAAAATTGGGCCGGATTTGGCTGTGGCTGGCAGGCATGCAGGTCATGCAAGGGCATGACCTGCAAGGACGCTGTCAGGAGCCTGCTGAGGGGCTCGCGTTATAGGGCGTTCAGAGAGGGTGGAGGACCTTCAATACAGAACGAGTGCACATTCTGCTGAACGTTGGCCGTCACAGTGGCAGGCTGGCCAGAGAGGGGAAAGCAAAGGGCCAGGCGCAAATTCATGAGGTAAAATGGGAGAGGGAATCGGTCAGGAGCGGGAACTCGGGTGGGCGAAAGGGAGCTGGCTTGGGGCCTTCGTGCAAAGGGTTGTGAGCATAATTCGCGGTGCAGGTGAACAAGGCGACGGTCAACATGCTGCGCCTGGTGGAGCCGTACGTGGCCTGGGGGTACCCCAACCTCAAGACTGTCAAGGAGCTCATCTACAAGAGGGGGTTCGCCAAGGTGGGGCTGCTGCACGCACCTGAAAGCGTCAGAGAGTGGGGTGACCTTTGAATCTGTCAGCAACTATGGCGAGGAGTTTGACCGGCCTTGTTTCCAAGAGCCATCCCCTTGCCTGCGCTTGCTTGCAGCATCGCGCTGGTGTGAATATGGATTGGGGCTTTTTAAGAGCAGGGCTTAATGATGTCGGCGCAGCTTGAGGAGACGAGGGCATGGGAAGCATTTCCTCTCCCGGGAGGTTAGCAAGGAAATTGCATTAGCGAGTTTTAGGGTGGGGCAGGGTCACCAACCGATTGAATGTGATGGAAAGCCAGGCAATCCAAATTTGCGTCGTGGGCAGTGAGACAGGATGCAGGGGTGGGCGTTCACTTCACACCTTTGACCCAATCAGTGCAGGCATTAATGGGGAAGGAGGAATAAGAAGTGAGAACGCAAGTGTATATGGCTTGACGCCTCTGAGATCCCGCAGGTGAACAAGAACCGCCTGCCGCTGACTGACAACTCCCTGATCGAGGAGGTAGGATCTTTGTTCACATGGTGTTCCATTGGATTTTGGCCTGAAGAGCGCTCCACTCTCGCTGGTTTTACCAGCAGGAGAAGGAAGTTGGGAGGAGGGATGGTGGTTAGGGGGATACTTGGAACAGTAAGCAACTCATTTTATATGCGTCACTAGGAATTGGGCAGTCTTCAAACAACCATTCCAGGTCCAGGTTCCACAGTGCCTTGCACAGCATTTCTCGATGTGCCTCTGGATTGAGAAGAAGATTCATATTATTTATCACCTATCCTTGTCCTTGTTTAGTACAGCATCTGTTGAGCTCCAGATCAGCACACTTGGTTTCCTCCCCAGCCATCTTTCTGTCCAGCCAAATTTTCTTGCCATACACTGGCCCAATATCTGTTGCCCTTCGGTCATTTTGCTGCATAGATGGATTTCATCTGGTGGACGTTAACACCTGCCGAGCTTGGCCCACAAGTCCTCCGCCACCTCAGAACCTGAATAAAAGCCGTCGTGCCTGCAGCACCTGGGCAAGCACAACATCATCTGCATCGAGGACCTGATCCACGAGATCTACAACGTGGGCCCGGCCTTCACCAAGTGCACCAACTTCCTGTGGCCCTTCAAGCTCAACACGCCCACTGGTGGCCTGCCCAAGAAGCGCCTGCACTTCATCGAGGGCGGCCAGGCCGGGAACCGCGAGGCGTACATCAACAACCTCGTGCGCGCGATGAACTAGGGGTGGGGCGCTGTTGCGGCGGATGTGGGATGCTAGTGTCTGTGTAAATCATTGAGAGTCGATGGATCACGAGCACTCCTTTCCCGCCCAAATGAACTGCACTCACAATGACACTCACTGGCAAGCTCATGTGTCATCTCGAAGGCTGCTGGGATCTAGCTCTTTAGAGGGAGCAAGAATCGCCACGCTCCAATCGCCGGGATGCAGGGGAAGCTGATTGGGGTACCCCTCAAATACTGCAGGATATTTGTACACTTCAAAAGCTCCAATGGAGTCTGCATTTGCCTAGCTCGGGTCCACTCTGAATGTGACATCTCAGGCAATTGCTGTACAGAGAATTTTGATCTCGCTCTGGCGTAATCCATTCTCCTGGCCCCGACAGATTCTCCCAACAGAATTCATCTCCACTTTCTGCTCTATACAGAGTGGATCTCGAGCAAGATCCACTCTAGCAAGTCTGCCCTTAACAATTGGTTCACTGTTCAGAGAATTCGGCATACAACACAGAAGACGCAAGAGAATGAAGCACACTATAAATTGCAAGGCTTATCACGTTCAATACCAGTTCTAAAAGTTTTCGAGTTCGAAGAGAAGTTCCAGAACGAAATAGGCACACTTGCCCCTCACAAATGAAACTTCGAGAGTTTACACAGCTTAGCATGGACTCGTAATTGCAGAACACTTCTCAGCAGTGCCTCATGTACAACATTAGTCACACTGATGCAACAATCGCTACCCCGAGCAACAAAACGTCCCATCACAACAGCCACCCCGGATTGACCCTCTGTCAGACTGGTGGCGGGGGTGGCCGGCGATGCGGCATCAGGAGGGGTTCTATCCCCAGTTGCAGGGGACCGCACAGGTGAGCAGGATCCAGGCCATCCCTTCCGTATGCTGCAGACGCTCCTGCCCCGCCGAAGGACGTCCATCCCTCCGTTTGTCCCACCCCTCCTGCCCAGGCCCCTCCCAGCTCTCCAGCGCCATTCAGCGAGCTTCCAGCCCCCGCCGACACGTCCCCACGGCTGCTCTCTCCCGAGGGTTGTGCTACGTCTCCCAACAGAGTGTTCAGGAAGGCAGGCTCGACGCCTGCCAGGGTTTGGGCATGTTTGCCTTGGCCATGGCTTCTGCTCTGGCGCTCGGCGGCAGATGGCGAGAGCGGCATTGTGGGCCAGTGGCCTGCAAGGGAAATGCCGTAAAGAACTCCATTAGGCTGACAAGGTGGAGATGGCGGAGATGAGGAGGGGTGGGGTCGCGTCGAATAGGGCATGATTTGTTCACACCCCTGTGAGCAAGATTCTTTTCCTTCAATTGGAGAACTGCTGTGGAATGGATCTTTTCTGACAAGAGAGGTCCTGTGAGGGCCGAAACATGGCTTGCCAGACTCAACAGTTTCAGTGCCCCAAAAGTTGCATCAATTCACACCCACCTTGTTCAATACCCCTGCTGATCAGTGGACGATGTCCAAAGTTGTTTTCTTCTTTAAGGCCTTCCTGGCATACCCTGATGAAAGCATCTTTCATTCCAACACATCATCCCCCTTGAAAGTGCACGGTCCATGGCATATCCAGCACTGACAGTCCAATGCAGAAAAACTCAGGGGGCTCTGCCCTGACAATGAGTGCTTTGTCCAGCATGCCTAGGATCCCATGCATTGGTTCATGACCAGTGAGCCCCGGTGAGAAAATCACAACCAAATGCTGTTAGAGGCTGTGAATTTTGCCGAAGTTCATTGCTGTCTGTGGAATCGAGGGTAGACGGGAAAGGGGATGGGGCATACTCGGCTCTAGCGGGGCTGCTTTGGTGTGGACGTGTGGAGGCGATCCCCAAGCCTGCAGTCCGCTGGTTTGAGCGGGGAGGGGCGTCGTAGGAACGGTAGGAGAGCTCTGCGCTTGCTCCCTTGATCTCAGCGGTGGCTGAAAGGGACTTGCAGAAGCTTCTGTCACTGCAGGTGCCGGCAAATCTTAACATCCATCAGCACATGTAAATACCAGCCCACTTGCTCTGTGACGCGCATAAATGGGATAAGGTGCGGGGGGGGAGGGGTACCTGTTGTCGTAAATGGCGGATAATCCAGGGGGGTGGGGATGAGCACCCCTGAGCTGCCGCTGAGGGGCGGGACCTGCGCAGCGGCGTCCATCAGATTCAGCAGGCTGTAGCGGGGGGCCCCCTCCCGGGCGGGGAGGGGGTTGGACTGCCCCTCATCCAGGGCGGCTATCTTCTGCAGGAATCTGACCACCTCCGACATCCTGGGCCTGCAGCCAAAGCGCAAAAAGCGTCAGTACTCTGGCATGCCTGATTGAACCCTGGCAAATGTACTACACTGTACACATAAAACACATTTGCCTTCCAGCTGAGCATAGGATCGGAATTGTCAGATTGAAACATTGCTGGAGCCAATTCAGGCAGAAAGGTAGACACATACAAATGAACACCATGTCACCATACAGCATACAGAACGTCGGATTGTCTTGAAAGATCATAGTCGCCTGATTCAGCAAGGAGAAGAAAGTTTGGCTACCTTTCCGACGGGATCGGTTGCAAGCATTCGGCTGCCACTTGGATGAAGTATGCCAGCTGCAGTGAGGGAACGCTGTCCGGTGGCATCACAGGGTCCAAGCGCTCCTGCACCGGCATGCACGATTATCAGGCAATGATTTGCAGACAGATGATGAAGCCCTGTCCTGTCAAAGCAAGCAGTGACCAGAGATCAGGCCTGGAAGAAACCTTCTCGGGCAAATGCTGCAAAAGAAGCGCTTTTGGTGGGAAGTCCAACACAATGGATATAGTGGTCAGAACTTCATGGACAGGGTAGGGTAAAAAGAAATCCCCACGCCAGAGAGCCAACAGGGAAATGGCATGAAGTCGGAGGGGAAAGTATCAGTACGTCAGATGCGGGGACATGAAAAGG
>QAXI01000389.1:215966-238920 GCA_004335615.1 Chloroidium sp. JM
GGGGGGAGGGAGAGAGAGTTCACAATGCACAGAAAGGATGTGCACAGAAAGGTTGTGCAGCGACATGGCGCCTGGTCCACAATGATCGCTGCTCACTTAATTCGCATGTCAACAAGGGCATATGCAACCAAGCGCGTTGATCTGATTTCTCTGACAATAAAATAGATGAGGTTGGGGAAAACGACCTAATGTTCGATTGCAAGATGGAGAGGTCATGTTGGGTGCTGAGCCCACAGTATATTCAGCAACTTGCTACTGTGAAATGTGGAGTAAGCTATCACAATACAATCTTGTGAGGGTGAAAGCCTAGAAAGCAGGGACAGATTGCTGGTGGCCAATGAGATTGAGATTCGAAGGTTTCAAAGACACAAAGTCATTTTCTGGAAGCGCAAAGCCCACAAATCATTGACATACGCTGCTGCAGGGAACCTGGCAGGATTGGCACTGGCGCCCATCCTTCTGCACACCGTGGGCTGGAGGGGCTTGTTCTTTGTATTTGGACTGCTGGGTGCCCCTCTGCTGGCCCTGTGGCTCAAGGTGAGCGTCACTCATTCCCCTTGAAAATCACCCCTATACTGCCCCCAGTCACACATATCCAGACTTTGTGCCTGGTTTCGGCATCGCCCTTGTGCATGCAGAGACTGCCCTTGGCATTCTCTCTCGCAACATCCTTCCAGCTGTTTCCTCTCGGTTCTCTCCAGTATTCATCCTGTAGTAAGAGAGCTACCACAGAAGCCCAAACGACATTGGGGAGGGAGAAAGGGGGTCTGAAAGCAGTGCAAGATACATGAAGTGGTTGCTAGCGCTTTTCTTCTCTTCATACAATTATAAATCCGTCAGCACTGTGCTTCCCGCAGGTGGTGCCCCAGCAGACGCCCAAGCCAAAGGTGGACGGGCAGACCGCTGAGAAGCTGAGCGCCTTCCAGATGATGTCCAAGAGCGCCACATGGGCCATCATCGCAGCCAACTTCGTCAACCATTGGGGTGCGTGCAGCCTTGTCTGGAAGGTCCCTTGGGGGGGGTGGGGGGGGGGAATCAGAAGCGGGTCAATCTTGCAACAAATTAAGCAGTTGAGAAGGTAGATTTGCCCATCATCACTCTGCCCATCCTCTTTGGGGCCGGCTCATTGGGAAGCTGTGCTGGCAGTCTGAGAGGCGTGACGGAGTATCAAGGCCTGGATTTGGAGCGCAAAAGTCCATCCATTTTGTTGATAACAGTCAAGTCTTGCTGAAGGGAGCCGGTGGAAATCAGAATAGGGAAACATCCATATCAGTAGCACATTCTAAAAAGTGGTGCGCTGGGTGTGCAGGGTACTTCATCTACCTGAACTGGCTGCCCACCTACTTCAACCGGGTCCTGGGCGTCAACCTGCGCTCCTCCGCCCTGCTGTCCTTCCTGCCCTGGCTGGTGATGGCCGTCGGCTGCTCCCTGGCGGGGGTGGTGGCCGACAAAATGGTGGCCTCGGGTGATACCCCTTCTCTCCCTTACCCCCCCCCCCTTCCTCCCCCTTTTCTGTACAGCATGTGACTTGCAACTCCTGTACTATCCTACAAGTGACAAGCGCCCCTGAGGGAGCTGAAAGGGTGGTGTGTCATCCTGCAATTTATGGTCCAAGAATCAGCAATGAATGCAGGCACATAGAAAAGCCGATCCTCAATAGCTACATGGTAGGGGTAGCTGGCATCCCTTGAAGCAGGCAGAATTGGAGAGAAGGATGGTGTATGGGTTCAAAAACGCTTTCAGGTTGATCCATGAAGACACTCCAACATTGCACAGGCGCCGGAAGAACACCAGTGCTGTTTATTCATATATTGCTTGTTCCAAAAGCCGCATGTGCTGCCAGGTGTGCCTGCCACAAAGGTGAGGAAACAGATCCAGACGATTGCCTTCCTGGGCCCGGCGGCGGCCTTGGCAGTGCTCGCCAGCGTGAAGAACATGTCCACCGCAGCCGCCGTGACCTGCATGACCGTCGCCCTCGCCTTCAAGTCCCTGGGTAGCGCTCTCGCCCCAAGCGTGCACCTTTCTGCTCTCCTTTGCCCCCGAGGTTGTCTCGTTTCCAGAAATTTGGAAGCCGTTGCTTGTCAGTCGGCAGGGCTCAGAAGGCATCGTGTTTTGGCCGTATCCCCTCTTATAAAGCAGAACAATTATGATTCTTTCTGCCTGCCGTGGAGTGGGAGTTCAGAGGAGACGCAGGCTCTGACAGCCAGGTTGCACATGAAAACTGGAGATGATGCGATGCTGAGCGATGTGGCATGTCTGTAGGCCAAGCAGGGTTCGTCGCAAACATGTCAGAGATTGCCCCAAGACACGCCGGCCAGATGTTTGGCCTGTGCAACACTTGGGGATCTCTGGCGGGCATCGTGGGCACTGCTTCGGTCGGGTTCATTGTTGAGAAGACGGGGTCGTTCACCCCAGTGTTTCAAGTGACCGCGGTCCTGTATGTCCTGTCCACCATCTTCTGGAACCTGAAGTGCACCAGCGAGCCACAATTTTGAGAGGCATCGCAGCTTGTGTTTGCGTGCCTGTATGAGAGAGAGAGCGAGAGAGAGAGAGTGCGTTCCAGGGTCTAAAGGACCAAGGCGTTGCCCCTGTTTTGAATATGTGCTGTGTTTGTCAGACAATTGAGCTGCATTTCTGATTTGCATATGCCTGATCTAGATTTGCTTGTGTCATTTTGCTAATCCCTGCGTAAGACTTGTCCAATCAACAATTGCGGCTGATTGGAATGGAAGAAGTGATGAAGTCTCCATCTTCTTTGTCAAATAAGTAGCCTAATCTACTTGATACTCTTAAGACTGGAGAGGTACTCCACAATTGGCTTCAGAGCTTGGGAATTGGAGTCAAATGAAGCACACCTCCATTCAGCAACCCAATTCTTCCAGGAATACAAGAATTCAAGCAATCAAATATTTTCCAGTCCTATCCTGTCTTCTTCTTTGCAGCTGCCGGAAGTAGCAATATGCATCTGTAAGATCATTTTGAGCTGTATCGTCTAGGCTGTGTGCGATAGTCTGACGGTACAGATCACAAGATATTGTGCATATTCTCAGCCAACACCTTTGATAAGAGCGCATCTGGCAGCCAACACGCTTCACACTTTGTTCAGGAACTGTGCACTGCGGCTGCAAAGATAGGTTGGCCTTCACTTGTAAGGATGCAGCAAGCAGTGTCACCAATTTCTTCTCCATCTCTTACATTCATGCTATATGATTGCTGCCACTTTGCCTTTGCTTTCCATCTTGCTTTTTGTGTATACTGTCACCTTTACACCACCACTGCAATGCTTTCATGGCCTTGAGCTGAGGAGGAGACCGTGGTTGCGGCTACATAAGCTTTGAGGATGTCATGCACTGCATCGATACTCAGCAAAGCCAACCTCTTGTCATTCACCACCTGCCGAGAACAGAAAAACATCAAACACACCATGCTCATACACATTGATTTGGCCATGGTTGCAATTGTGACAGTCTTCCCAGGCATGCAAGGGGAAGATTGAAATAGCAGGAGCAGAGTCTCACCACCTTCGCCTGTTGCACGGTAATTTTCTTGCAGTCTGCCCATAATTTGGGCAAGTCACATCTGTCTGCCACCAGAGCCCAATCCAAGCAGTCTCTAGCTGCTTGTGCTGCGTGGCCAGGAACCATCAGGAGCGTTGTATCCTCCTTCGCGAGGAGGTCATCACATTTTGACCTCGGGTCTGCAACAAACAACGGGCATGTCAGCCATTTCTGTGGGGACTCGAGAGATCTAAATTGCCCTTGTAGTGTACAGAGATTGGAAGGCCTAGGGCAAACTCAAACCACGCAAGGCCTGCAGGGAGAGCCCATTCCCGCAATATCCCATTCATGACTGATTGTGGCCAGCCTGATCATATCGTCTACTGTCCAAAACAAATGCTTTCTGTAGCTCCATGCAAGGAGGAATCTAGCTTCATCCTCAGAGCCTGGGATTGGAATTCGTATTAGCCCATCACTGTCAGGCGTGACCTCTTCAAGCATATTGTACAAGACTTTGGAAACACTGCAGAGGATTGCAGAATGGCAGGGCAATTCTGTGGGCACTGCACAAACATATGGTTTCAGAAAGCAATCTGTTGTTAAGAGTGGTGCCGTTAAGTAAGACCAATCATTTTCAGCTTGAGAAGCTTTGCTCATGATGGCTTTGAGCAATCATCATTCGCCAGTCAAGGTGTGGGGTCATTCCCAGAACTTTCCAAGATTCCCTTAAACGGGCAATTGTTCGCTTCTGAAATGCGAGCATGATGTACTCTTGTCTTGCACAAATGTTCGTCCTCGAGGATTGAACGCATGTCACAAAACTATAATAAACCAGTGATGCAGACACTAGTCCTTCCAGGAAACAAGTGTAGCATAGGGCTACAGCTATCCTTAATTAGCATCCCTTCTACTCACCTTGCTTCCATACTTACACATGAGAATGAATTCGGTGAGTGCTGAGTCTGCCGAAAAGGTATCTTCACTAAAATGTTCATCTCTCTTCTGGTAGTATTCCATAGCTAACTTGCACATCCATGCGGTTTTTAATTAGATATGGTGTCCCACGCCTAAGTGCGCTTTGCATGCTTGTGGAAGACCTCAAAGAATTATAGGCAAGGAGGGAGGGATCGATAGAGCGAGAGGGAATAGACGTCTGCAGAAGAAGCATCAGGGGTTGCTGATGAGATTGAAGAATGCTGATGAACGCCTCCAAAGAATTCATGCAGCAGGGCAGTCTTGGCCTTACAAATGACTTCAGGTATACATCACGAATTAGAAATCAACAAAGAAACCGTGCTCCAGCTGCAAAGTAAATAAGTCTAGGACTGCTGGATTACACATTTGCCAGCACACTACATAATAAGATAAGCTATGAAGGTGCCAACAATACCTCTAGCAATAGGGGCAATGCTCAACCCATTGCTAGGTAGGCCCATATGCCAAGCACAGAAGCACCAGCCTTTGAGACAAGCTCAAGCCGTCTTCTTTGCATGCCTCCCGTTGGCCGTCTTCATCCGGCTGTACAGCAGGAAGCCCGCCATGGCGAGCGTGTTGCCGGCCATCTGCACCCCCGCCACCCTGTCCCCCAGCAGGACCCCCACCCATATCACCACCGCGTTCTTGACGCAGCCCACCACCTTGAACGTCAGGCTGGAGGTGGCCTGGATCGCGAGCGCGGTCGACATGTTGACCGCGAACCCAAGCACCAGCGCGAACGCGTACCAGTGCGGTTTCGCAGCTATTATGGCGAAACCCGATCGGAGCAGGCCTTCGCGCTCCCAAACGGCCGACCCCGCAAGTAGCACCGCAGCTGTGGGGGGGCCTAGGTACACGGTGACTTCCATGGCGTTCATGCGCAGGGCACCTCCCAGGAGCAGCTGGATGTAGACGACCCGCCCCGCTTCCAGCAGGGTGGACAGCAGGATGCAGGCGAAGCCCAGCCAGGAGAACGCAAGGTTGCTGGACTCCACCTACGCATGTTGGATTCTTGAAGCCATGAGACATCTTGCAGCAAGGGTGCAGAGAGTAGAATCCCCCATACATGTCGCATTCTCTTGAATTGTTTCTTCGTCGCGCTCTTCTCTGATTAAA
This sequence comes from Chloroidium sp. JM, assembly GCA_004335615.1. Lineage (NCBI taxonomy): Eukaryota > Viridiplantae > Chlorophyta > Trebouxiophyceae > Watanabeales > Watanabeaceae > Chloroidium > Chloroidium sp. JM. The sequence goes on from QAXI01000389.1 coordinate 221,555, forward strand.
CGGGCAACTCCGTCTTATTCTTCAGTGCATTGCCATGCCATTGTAACCTCTGCCCTGAATCTAGATCCAGGAGGACCAGGTATTGTCCTGGCCTGTATTTCATGATCCTCTCCCCTCTGTTTGAAACAGGGATCGCTTCTTAATGCGGAATGGTCATACTCATGCTTCCAGTGTCTTGCTAAACATAACCTGACTAAGTGGATGTTCTCAGTCCCTCTAAGAGAACCTTGGCCTGCCAACGCAGCTTCAAACTCTCATTGTCGGGGGCCAACCCAGGGTCAATTCAAGGGCAGATGCAGCAGTGGCATCACCAGCAAATCTAGCTTCCTGCACCTCGCTCCGGCAATCTCAGTTTTGGACAGCTCCTGAGCCAGCAAAGGAGCAGGAGGCGAGGAAGGGGTACCAGGGTTGCAATGGCTGTGCCGACGGAAATCATTGCGATGGAGAGGACCACCAGTGGAGAGGAGCTCTCCAACCCCAGGAACGTGCAAATCGCCAGCGTGAATCCTGGATTTACTGCCTTCATGATCTGAATGAAGGACACCTGCAGGCACATTTTGGTACATTGGTGGGGTTTGAGTACTACAGTGGGGAGAGCAGAATAGGTCTTGCCTTGCTCAACACCTCAACAACCTGTAATTTGGCACTCAGATTTCGCTCAAACAGACCCGTCAGGATAATGTTGAACAAATCTATGTCACACAACGAAGTGGATGAGTACAACCTCCGCCAGCCTTGGACAAGTTGTCAGACCCAACAGGTCATAGAGAAACTTTGCAGTAGCAGCAAGCAGGGCAGGGACCGCTGAGAAGTGAGCTGCACTAGCAGGGCAACGGACAGGGCTCACCGACAAGTAGAGGTAGCACACGTTTCCAAAGAACAGGGAGCCTGCCGAGCAGAGCACCAGCGGCAGCAGCCTGGTGATGTAGAAGTTAGCGGACGGCGCCTGCCTCAGCGGCATCACACCCATTCTGGCCGCCAGCAGACCTGGCCAGGGCAGCAAGTCTCACACTAGATTTAACGATCCTCCTCCCCTACACAGCCTAGAAATCTACCCAAAGAGATAATTGTACCATGCTTCTGCATGGTTGTGTTCCCGCAAGTGTCCTTGCCTTGTCATTTGCTTCATGTCTACCACCCAATCAACCCTATGAGCTCAAGAGTCGTGGGCATATAGACAGCTAGATCAGTTTACTGTATCGCAAATTGTTTACACTGCCAATAAAACCCCCCTCCCCTAGCTCACCCCCCCCTCCCCCCCGCCCCGGTCTGCTGAGGCTTTGGCTTGCGGAGAGCTAAACGGCGAGCGGCCACAATGAGGTGGCATTATGGAGGGACGCACCCAGCAGCACGGACATGATCTGGCCGGCGCCTGTCAGGAACAGGGGGTAACCAAATCCATCGTTCACCATCAGGTGCTTGTTGAAGATGATGAGTGCCGACGAGAAGAACATGTAGGCCGCCAGGGCAATGAGGGATGCCAGCTTGCCGGAGCTTTTGCCCTCTGCCTCCGCCATTGTCTGCTACTGAGGTGACCTGCAGGTCCAGCCTCCATGCTTCTCTGTGTCCAATTAAGCTTTTGGTGATCAGGTGAACTATTTCAAGATCTCTAGGTTTGAAGAGCATGACCATTCGCTTTCAGTGCTTGATTCAGAGCTGTGTTGGTCTCGGAAGAGGGGGATGGGGAGTGGGCATGAGGATGGTCAGGCTTATGTATGCAATGTGAGGTGATGCTGGGAAGGTGTGCGGGAGCTTGGTTGGATTGCATAGGGCACTACCACTGTACATGAATCGGAAGGCATTTGACAGGCCCTGCCATTACCTTTACTTCGAGTGCTTGAAGCTTTGGTCGTGTCTCCGCCAGAGCGTTTATTTCCTTGCTGATGTAGCATACTGCACATGAATCCTGGCATTCATGATGCACAATGCTGTTGCTGGAGAATCCCCACTCAACACTTGGTGCGCTGCTCCATTGATGAAGGTGACAGAGACAAAATGCTAAGCGTGAAAACGCGTGCTATTGTCTGCAACTCACATCTACAATGTTGTACTGCTGGATCATGATTCTAGTGAGCCCTGAAGTTTATGATTCAAAGAGCATTGTTGTGGCAGCTATGCTTGTACCTTGTCAACGACCCACTCGGCATCCTTCCGTGCCTTGCTCATAATCTCAGCTATGCGTTCTCCGTCGCTTTCATCATCGTGCGCGATGAAGTTCTGTCTGATATGCATCTTATAATACTCCCTCGCTTGTCTGCATCACTCCTTCATTGATTGGCAAGGTATTCTTGGGCTGTCGCTGGTGGCATGCACATCCAGTACAAAGGGCCTTGCTCAGATCATTTGAGATACTATAAGCGCCGCACAGTCAAGTCGAAAATTCTCACAACACGTTTGTTTCAGAGGAATGTAAACTCACTTAGAAGGCAAGAGTCTGGTCTTCCTCAACAACTCTCTGTACAAGATGACCGACGGAGGTGACATCTCATTGCACTTGTACTGTCATAGACTTCAAGGCTCACTGCATGTGTTGCAATGTGGACTGGAAAAGGCTCATTCACTTGTCCACAATTAGGTCTCAACAGGTTTTTGGGCGAGTCATACGTTTTAATCTCAATAGTTCGCCCTTAACTTCAGCCCCTCTTCTTCTTCCCTCCTACGCCTCCCTGCTTGCGGACTTCATTGACCTCCTTGCCCGTCATAAACCTCACATTCTGCAGCTGCAACACCCAACACCAGTCAGCAGAGCCTCACTACAAAACATCCATCAGAAGCTTCACTGCAATTGAGCTTGAGCCTGTGGAAGACAGTTGAGGAAAGAGGAATGGCTGCACCAGCTTGCCCTGACGGTGTTTCCGGAGCGCATTAAAAGACAACATGCTTCCTGCATCAGCACACGATGAGGATGATGATGATCTGAATGGCCTCAGCACTTGCATGACATCAACAAAATTCTGCATTGCATGACACCAGGAACTGAAAGTCATGAGCTGGGGTATCCAGGGAAATGAAGGGTCCCCAGCATAAGGAAGAGTTGCTGCGCAACCTACAAGGGATTGGCAAATGACTACCAGAGTCCAATGTGCATGCATTCTCATAGCAATCAGGGAGTCAACTCACCCAAAATCCCACCATTGAACAGCAAGTTGCTGCACATGGGATTCCAGACAATCAGATTCCGGTAGAATGCTCCGAACTGTGATTGACCCAGCCTGGTTTCCTGCTTTGTGTCTGCAAAAGGACCAGCCGTCAGAATATGCATTGTATCATGCATTCTGAGTGAACAAACTTTTGAGGAATGTTCTCACCTGACAGGACGAACAGACCCGCAGATGCAGTTGCGATGCCCACCAAGCACACCGGAAGCAGGACTGTGCTCAGCATCACTTGCCACTTTGGCAAGGGCTTCGGAAGCTTGATCGGAGGCACTGCTGCGTCAGCCATTGCTTCTCGAAGGTAGTGCCCGAAGATGGAAGTGCTGACAGAAACAAGAAAGAAGCGGCCGATATTTCTTGTCGCGCCGGCGATCAGCTGAATAAATCTGTAGCCTGTCGAAAGGTCCAATGAGTTGAGATCAACCCTGCCATATGAGATGAACCACAACCAGTGTTACTCACAGAATTTGAACTTCAAATTGCCAGGAGACGAGTGGACTTGAGGGTGGAATCATCCAGTCAATCTTTGCATATGAAAATCTGCACCTCTCACCACACTGTCACTCGTCCACACCACGACATGAACACAACCTCGTGCACTCACTCAGAACTATCAAGGGCAAGAGAGGTTGCCGTAAGGTGTTCACGCTTCCTACCTAATCTATGGGCCAATGTCACGCTACTCTGCCTACAATGGATAGATTCTCATGACAATGTTGGAAATAATCGTTTGCCCATACAGCCGTGGATCAGACAGCATCTACTCCTTCTCTGAAAATTCAAGGACAAAAGATGGATACGGGCATCCACAGGCCATAATGCAAAGCATGAATCAATTTTGCAGAAGAACAGCATGTGTGTAGGTATAGATTCCAGCATATGATAAACGCCATAATCGACGAACAAGCAGAATTCGAAGATAAAGCATTCTCTGTTCTGTTTGTTCGACTTCCTAGACTTGCCATGCTGTGGAACCCGAGGCGAAATCCACGGGCTCATACGAGGCAGCCTGTTCTCCCCTAAACGGGTCTTAGGAGAAGACAGGCTGAGCCTGATTTGGCCGCCGTGACAACGCCTCTAGTATGGATCAAAAGGATGGCCAGATCCTTCTGATCCAAGGGTATTTTCCGACATCCCATGCCAAAAACACCAGAGACCCCGCCTTCAGACGGACTGCGCGGTGGGTTTGCTGTCCAGGAAGCCGGATGGCTGCTCATCGATCGGGAGCTCCATCTCGGGGAGCAACTGCTCCCAACAGATGATGTGGGGGTAGGCCGCCCTGACGGCCATGCTCATCTGGAAGCTGGTCATCACGCAGACGTTGCTGGCGGTGATGGCCACCGAGAGCAGCAGGGAGGCGTCGTCGACACACCGCTTCAGCTCCGTGACTGCATGACGAGGGGAAGGCTCAGCATGGGAAGTTCATGGGGAGCTGTGATCATCGGTGCATGCTCCGCCAGGGGGAGGGGCGAAGGGGGAGGAGGAATAAGAGGGGCAGATGTTGCCTGTCGCCTGCCATGTGTGCACATTGTCATATGGATCTATTGATCGCCTTGGCAGTGGATGACAGCCATGGATGATCTTCTGAGGCTGCGTGTACCTTGTTTGGCATACAGGAGAACACGAAAGAATTTGCAAGCGAAGGGAGGACACGGGGGGAAGCGTTCCTGCCCTGCTCCTGTGCCGCTGCACGTTCCTGCCTTCAGCCCCAAACCCCTCTGGAGACTCCTCATTGCCGCCCGAAGGCTCCTCCGATCGCTCCTCCTCCGGACCCTGCTCTACCCTGGCGCGTTTGTTCATCGCCTCCGGAGGCTCCTCCCTGGGTCTCCGCAAGGCCTGCTCGAGGATGCATGCAGGCGATCGCACCCCAAGCTGCGGAGTCTGCTGCCCAGAGATTTCCGCCTTGGGGACTGCCACTGGCGCCATGCTCTGCCCTGGCTCCACACGTGGGAGGTGCTGCAGGCTGCTGATCAGCGGAGCATGGCTTGTAGATGGGCCGGGTGGTGGTGACGCATCTGGAGGCTCCCTCGGCAGACCCAGACCCCCCTGCCAGGCTGATATTTCCGGCATGGAGGGTGTACGGCCGGGGTTGAGCGCCCCTTGCAGGATGTGTTTTGCGGATTGCGAAGGCGAGGGCCGCTCGTAGGGTGCCTGTCCCGGCAGAGGGGAAGGGGACCTTTGCTGGACGCCCTCCGGTGCCAGAGTTCCGCCGCGAGGGTCTGCTGGGGTTCTGCTCCGGGAGTAGGACGCCGCGGATACAGGGGGTGGACCAAAATGCAGTGCTTCTGTCCCACCCATGAACCCACCGCGCGTCGCGCTTCCCCCTGGCCGCACTCCGCCGGGATGCGGCACCGGTTCCGCCCTGGCAGAGAAGCCGCCATTCGACCCTGCCCCGCCGCCGTACGGCTGCGCCATTTCCCATTCCAGCAGCTGTGCGATCTCCCCGTACTGGTACCCGGGCCCCCTTCCACCCGCCTTGTACCACCCCTCTGAGTGGTCACCCACTGCGGGGGACCTGTGCCGGGGGCCTCGGTGACTGGTTTGAGGAGCAGGTTGAGCCACCGCCGACAGAGCTCCACCACCTCTGGCTGAAGGCCAACTCCACCCGCTGTGTCCCGGGCCCGTGGAGAGGGGCGGGAGCACATGCCCTCCCTGTTCCTGCACCCGGATGCAGGTTGTCGGCGGTTGACAAGTACAACACGAGGATGCCTGAATGTGCAAATTTCTTTTTGTGCAGGTGCCTTTCTGTGGAAAGTGCTTCTGGTCTTGTGGATCAATTCCGGACGATGGGGGGGACAATTTCTGCAGACATTCTGCTCCGAAGCAGATCCATCCCTTCCTTTTTTGACACACATCTGATCTTGAGCTTCCCCTCCGCCGCTGTCCCTCTACCATATGTCCCAAGCTCCAGAAAAGGATGCAAGGATATCAGAAGTTCTATTGCCACCCTCCAGCGCTGAAAGCCCAAACCATATAAATCCCAGAGCAGTGCGTCCTTGGAGAATCATACCTGCTCCAGCCATCCCTGGGACTGCACAGGCCCCCTGAAAGCTCCAGGTACTGATAAGGAGGGTTCTGCTACCGCCGCCACTGATGCTGGCAACGGCTGCATGCCTCCCACATTGTGGCCTTGAAAGCCCACTTGTGCCTCCGGAGGCATGTGCTGCGAGAGGCCACCGTGTGGGGGAGCATGGTTGGGTGAAGGTGCCCCTGAGACATGGCGGTACCTGTGTCCGAAATCTGGATTGCCTGCAGACATACAGTGCAGCTGTTCCTCCCGTCTTTGTCTTGGCAATCCGCTATGGCTTCGAGGCCTGGGCTCTAAACGCTGGGTTGAACCATATGCAGACTTTCCCTGAAGCATCACTCCGGTGCTGCTAGAGCATTTGTCGTTACGCAATCTGAGCACTATCTGGCATTGCAGAGGTAGCTCTTGCTGGTGCAAAATGGTGAAAAGCGGTCATGCCAACCCGCATGCAGCCTCACACGAAGAAAGGAGGCAAGGATCACCATCTAAGTAGTCTTGCAGCCAATCCACGACCTCATGATGATCTTCATCATCGGCCTGCGCACAGTAGCAGGCGTCGGATGATGCTTGTGACAGTTTGAGAGGGCAGAGAATAGCGAGCGAGATTGGTGCAATGAGCAACTATCTTCAGCATGAAGAGAAACGTGAATGAAATGAAGGCTGTGAAAAGTGCTTTGTCGCCCACACGGTGCTCACCATCTAAAATTCTGCTTCGATGATAAGGTTGCTTCTGCATCTCAACCCTCCATGTTGCTTGTTAGCTGCACTGCGATCGACAACTAGACCAATCAACTGCTTGTGCGGATCCAGCAAACCGGCGACCCCTCCACTGGCCACCCCATCTCTCCAACTTCCACCAACTGGCAGCTCCTTTCAGCCGTCTGAATTAGATCTGGCTGTAGCCAGCAATTGCTTATGCTCAGGTGTTTCACATGCATTTTCTCAAATAGTCTGTAAGGGAACATCTGAGTAGACGCATCCTCAAAGACTGGACTGATAAAAGATGGACCACCATAAGCAACTGTGTGGATGGAAAGACATGGGCTGGCACCAATGTTGAGGTATGTGTGGGGTGAATTTGGTTGGTATGTGAGCTCAGAGGAATCTTTCCAAATTCAGCTTTGTGGAATCGTGAGTGAGACTTTAGACTGCCAAAGATTTCAAATGAGCCAGAACTGAAGTCGGTGATGTAACCTAACCAGCTGTTTACTTCACTACTCTATCCAATCAGACTCATTGTGGGCGGCTTGAGTCAACAGGGAATTTAACGTAACGTCACTCAGATACAATGCAGCAACAAGCTGGCTGCAGTCAGATGCACATTCCAAGACCTAGATCTTGTCAGGGCAGCAGGCAGCCTGACAGATCAGACGCAATTTTATCAGAAAAGCAAGCATGGCTGCTTAACACCAGAAACAACAGCTAGCACATAAGCTGTAACAGAGACGGACAACAGCTCTGTTGTGTCATACATGTGGTGCTAGAGAAGGGGGATCCTTGACGACGGCACATCCTGGACCAGACTACATGGGGCCCTTCTCATTATGCAACTCCAGCGATACATAATTGACAGCAAGCTGAGGACTCCTGCCACTGAACTGAAAAAAAACATCATTGGATAATGCCTTGAATTGGGAAGAGTTTGAGAAGCAAAAATTGCTGTCTTAAAAGGGAAGAATTGAGCACAGAGAAAGTAAAAACCGAGGGCACGTACCGCAGCTGTACCTTCAGTAGCCACATCACAGCGTGGTTCTACATTATTGAATACGAAGCTGCATCTTAGACAATGAGAATGAGCTGACCATTTGTCCCGCCCTGAGCTTGTTGACGGCTTGCATTGGTAAAAGAACTCCAAGAAACGACCATGAATAAATAACCCATACAGCTTGGGCAGATTCGCAATTTCCCGTTTCTCTCAAACGCAGGGCAGAAACCTTCTGCCAGGGAGTGCCAAGGTGCCTGTAAGCACAGCATAATCAGCCAATTTGGATGCTAGGACGCAGATGGTGTCACCATTTGTTCAGGTCAGGATATATGGCTTGTGCCAAATTGGATCTTCAGATTTGCTTTTGCAACCCGTCTGATGGCCCGAAAATGTCAAGAGTTTTTTCCATGGGCACGCAAGTATTTTAGATGCATTGTGCTTTCATCCCATCAGACATCACGTTGCTCCCTATGCGCTGTCAAGAGGTCCTAGCTTTGTGATTGAGGTCCAACTACAGTGGTGGGCATGAATTGCTATCACAAAGCTATCATGGAAGTTGGGATCTGGAGCATCAAAATGGTACCTGTCCCCAAACTTTGGGAGAAGTCCAGTCCCTGTTCCTCCTCATCTTTGCTGACCCTCAGCCAGCCAACCCTCCGCAGGATCCCAAAAAGCACCAGATTGGTGCACAGTGTCCAAACGGAGATTGTTATAATGCCCAGTACCTGCATCCAGCCATGAAGCGAATGAGGTATATAGAGCATACAGTATAGCAAAAGAGCGATTTTCACTCTTTTTCAGTGAAGAGCTGAAGAGTATCAGAGACAGAAACTGACGTCCTTTTTCTTGTCTGTCAGCAAGTAATCACCTGCACCCCCAGCTGCGCACCCGAGCCGCCATAGAATACCCCGGCAAAATCGTTCCCAAGCCTGTCCTGGTGGTACGCCAGGTTCATCAGCGACGGCACTGCAAAAAAGCCAGGGGCCAGCACACCCCAGCACCCGCAGAAGTAGTGCACCGAAATCGAGTCCAGGGGGTCGTCTATGCGGAGCAGCTTCAGCAGGCAATGGGCGATTAGTGGGCACACATTGTATGTCAAACGTTGTGGTGTCGAGTTGCATATCATTACAGGGTACCAATGGATAGTCATTTGACAGTGAGGGAAAGGGCGTCGAAAAGAATGGAAGTGTTCTGATCACAACAACTGGACAAATGATAACACAGATGATAGATAACTTTGGGCCTTGATTGCATCCACAAGGTAGGGTGCTTTGGCATTTGGACAGGGGCATCCAGTCTCGCGCATTGAAGCGGGAAGAGATTTTTTTCACAGAGAGTTTGTGGCAGAACGTGCTCCCACCTGCAGCATGATGGCAGACACGCAGTACACTATACCGGCACAGATGCCAATCACAAGCGCTCCATAAGGCTGCACTACCGCACACGCAGATGTGATGCCCACCAATCCTTCAGGGCGCCACACGGCAATCCAGTCAGGAGACTTTGGGATTTGGCAGGTTGGTGGATAGGTGGGTCAAAGCATTTCACTATTGACTGAAAAATTGAAGTATACAACAGAGCAGCCTGGTCTCAAAACCCAGGGATGGCATATGGAGTTATGCCGCCCGAGTTTTTGGTCAAATCAGCGTTATGTAGGTGACAATTGGAGTTTCCCCTGGAGGATTTGAAGATAAGATTTGACAAGCTTTGGGTTGCAGGATCTGGGGATTTGTTGCGCATGCAGAACAAGCTCGGGAGGTAATCTTTGGGCAGGCAGGTTTGGTGTACTGAACCCTGAGATTCTTCAGTGTATTGGAATTTGAGTTCATTGAAGCATATCGCTGGAATTTTGCAGAGACATCAGATAGCCAAGGTCCCCCACAAACTCGGCTTCAGCCACTTGCGCTATCATAGCAGCCAGGAGATGTGGTCTGCTTTTCCAGGAACTGCCAGCAACATTGCTCGGAAGAATATGCACAGGCACTGAGGATGGAACGGAAGGTGCGTGTAGGGGAAGGGGGGGGGGGGGAAGGGGGGGTAAGAATTCCTGACCCACCTGCCAGAACCCCATTCAGGACCTGCTCTATGTTCCCGGGGGCACCCCTCCAGGTTTCCAGAAGCAAGACCGTGAGTGCGGAAGCGCCGGCTGCCAGTGTGGTGTTCACCACAATCAAAGACTCCAGATACGCACAGCCGTACAAGCAGCCTGCATGGTTTACCTCCATATATTTTCAGGAGGGCAATTTTAAGCTTTTCATTACACTAGGAGAAGTCAACATTGCTGATTATTGCTGGCAATCAATAAACAGAAAGGAGACAAGACAGGGGAGGCAGGACAAGAAGGGGGGAAGGGTGTGTGCCTGTTGATCCTGCATTGAAGAAGTACCTGCAATATATCAGTATTCAGGCTGAGGAATCTGTGCTGGACTGCACCAGGACTTTGCTGAACAAATGTTGGATACATCGGATTGTCAGGGGATTAGGATGATCACCAGCCAAGCCAGAGAATCATGCAGCCCAGAACCTGTGAACAAAGTGAAAATGAGCGCAGGGGGTGGGCTGCATTAACAGGCGAATCAAGTGTTTTCCAAACATCATGAAGGCACAATTGATGCTCAGCAAACTCGCAACACCAACAAGGGATTATGCTGCGGAGGAGATCTTGTGCATAGTAAGGGAGGTGGTGGTCGAAGAGGGGGGGGGGGGTTGGAGACACCTGGTGGAGTCCTTCAACAAGATAATACAAGGATAATGGAGAGTCAAAAGTGGCTGTTTCTGCTTCCGAATGCGCGATGAAAGCTGGCTGATTGCTCGCCTTGTTCCTGACGTTGCAGCCCCGCATGACGAAGGTCTGGCCGTTGGGACCAAACCTTCCCAATCGTGGGCCCAGCAGCCATGCCCCCGCCAGAGCAGCTCCCCCTCCTGCAAGTAACGTGCCACTCTTCTCATCGTGAAGTGGCAGTCCATTGAGCAGCACAACTGCTACTATACCATTGAAGGCCCTCAAGTGTCAAGCTAGCAATTCTGATTGCTCCGCAGGAAAGCGCCGAAGTGATTTGTCAAAACGTAGTCCAGATGTGTAAGAGTTTCTCATTTGGACCTGTCATGTGAACGTTGCCACTGCCGGCAAAGTCAATCAGGCCAAAAGAGCGGGAAAAGGTGAGGTCCAGAGCTCCGTTTATGCAGTTCTGCCTGCATGCAAAATCCTGGGTTGCATTCGTTTTCTTGACAAGGTTTCAAGCAATTCTGCCAGCATGGAAGATTGGGTGTGCATGGTGATTGTTGGGGAGTTCCTCCAAACAGGAATCCCGCCTCCTGACGCCTCCCGGGTACATACTTCAAATCGAATTTAACAAGCACGAGGATAGGGTGAAGTGAGGTGCCGCACTTGAAAGGAGACAGCCATCCGGCCCTCGACCACACCCAATGCACGACGACCGCTACAAATTTAATCGCAATCAGCATCGACCCTTCCGCCAATCATGCGGATGTGAGAACCTGTAACTGGTTGTGACATAGCAAAACACGAACAGAGAATGACAGGACAGGGAAATCACTGCTTCCGTTTCTAACGCTTTTCAACAACAGTTAAGGTGCTAGATCAGGCAACAGGGGAAAGGGTTGTGGGAGGCACCATATGTCCATGACGACTGCAGGAACTACAGACCATTTGGTCACCAAATGTCCACATGACTACTGGGTGGCAGCTGAACTCATGAATTGATCTCCGCGTTGACATTTAAGCAGGCCTATTGCTCTTTGAAGTAAGACAACCATGGACTGCAACAAGGCGGCCCCTGTCGCCCCACCCCAACATCCAACTACAATCACCCTGCTGGTGACAAATCTCAGGGGAAAAGGGCACCTGCACGACTGTGTATACGACGTAGGCCCTCAACTGACACCTCTCAGCCAGTGATCCCGAAGGAATTGTCACGCTCACACAGGCAAACACAAAGGAGAAGAACCTGCAGAGCAAAATCTCCACGTAAGCTGCATTCAGGACATCCCTGCATCTTCCAGGTACCGAGGAAGAACCTGTGAGACCTTGCTTACTCATTTGCAAAGTACATTACTGTCCAGGCAAGCCCAGAATTATCCGAATTCAGTCTTTTCAGATTCGTCAGTCAAAAACAATGTGCTGCAGATGTGCTCTCACCAGCTGATGTATGCCACAGGATTGTTCGTGGCACGGGAGAGTGCAAAATTGTTGAAACCCACAAACGGGTTCCGGCCTGGCGAGCAGCTACCATCGGAGAACCCCTGCATATTTGGGGGTCGGCCTTCAGTGGAATCTTCATGCTGCATTGTGGGACCTCCACAGAATCAATTCAATCTCCAACATCATCCAGCCCTCCACCATGCTTCCAATGATTGTTGAATCCTGTCCCAGCGACTGCTTTTGCTACAAGCAGCCCTAGCACTGCCATTCCAAGGATCCCTTGACAAGTCAGAGCCATAAGCCAAAGAGGCGCAGAATGCAACTCTGTGCACATTCTTTTTGGAACATGCTTGGGGATTGGAAAGTATAACGTCTTAGCCGTCGGTGTGTGAACATGTATGGGTGAAAGGGAACACACCTGTCCCAGGATGTACCAGCAGATGGCTGTTAAGCAGGTATTCACCTGCAATCCTCAATTTCTTACGAAAATTCATCCTGCTGCCTGTTGGGCTTGAAGCCTTTCCAGAGCTTTCATGACAACTATTGAGCAAAGGTTGTTCTTGCATCGTGCAAGATGCGGCATGTGTGCGGCCCAAGTCATGAATTTCTTGCGCCTGGAGTCGTTGAACATCATTCTGTGCCTAAGAGCTTGAGTCTGCAGCCCACCGTGTTTTTCAGCATAATGTTGGCGGTGTTTTTCTGTCTGCACGGATACTCCAAGTTAGTCATGAAAACATGGCCAGTACCCAGGACTACTTGATCAGCTTGGTAATTTTCATGCAGACATGCGATACTGCACATCCCAGGCAGCTGCAGAATCTTGATAGCTTCTCATCCAAATGCTTGTGTGCTCAAAGTTGAGGAGAGCTGAGGTGAGTGCTTGGGATGGGCCCTTTCTGCTGGAATGTGTACCTTACACCTCCAGCCTGCACAGAATATGTGAAATGACATGCCTGATAAGAGTATAATTTCTTTCGCCTTTCCTAAATGCATCTTTAGGAGTGATTTGGATCCTGGCAAGCACTGGGGGAGAATCATGGTAAGATACGGAGCCGCTCACCTCCAATAGAGCAAATCCGCCCTGTATGAATCCACACTCTTCCTCAGTACAGAATATAGATTTTCAAATCTGTGCAGGAAAGCTGAACCCCTCTGCTGCTATCTTACTCCAAACACAGCACCGGCTCAGCCACCCAATGCAGCTCCTGTGAGCGCAATGATCTCCCCAGCAGATTGTCAACAGATTCAGGGAAACTTCACCTGCATGAAGAACACCATGCATCCAGCAATGAGGAGCCAGATGGTGGTCAGATCCGAATTCAGCTGGCCAGCTGTGGAGATGTCCATGCTGCCTGTCTGGGGGTAGGTCGAGACGGCGCCACCGATGTGGCTGATGCCTGTGTTGGAGCTCATTGGGAGGGAGCTGGCGACCGCTGAGGAAGGGGTAGGGGTGCCTACAGTCTCCTTGCCAGCAGCTGTCTTAGACCTGGCAATGACATAGTGCAACCTCTGAACCAGGAAGGAGGTGCTGCAGAGTACTGAAGAGCAGGTCCAGAGACGTTCAAGCGGGGGTGAACACAGAGGCAACGCGTGCCAATTTGACCGCAACCTTCTTGAAAGGCAAGCGGAGACGGACCACGGAATAAAATTAGGTTCTGTGTATCAATTGGTCTCAGGTATGACGGACCTGTTAAGATACGCTCAAGCATGTGACTAACTTCGCTGTCTTTTCTCTTCCTTACTCACGCTACACAGCATCGAGTGCAATCTAAAAGAATTAAAGAACTCTTTCATTTTTAGTTTTACTTACTTTTAGTTGCTGCTTGTACAGAATGATACGATCTCCGTTTGGTGCGGAGGAGATGCGGGAAGAACATGGAAGGGCATGAAAATTCTTCAAATTTCACCCCCTGCCGAGTTCCCATTTTGAAACTGATCCAAGAAGAGCCTTCGTTGCGCCACAGGAAATCGCAGCCAAATGTTAGAGAATAGGGCACAATTGACTGCATCGCTTAGACAATTCTCGTGTCTTTTTTGATCGACTGTGCGCCAGAAGGATCTCCCAGGAAGGCTGATCCAAACAATATGGCAGTTGAGCGCACATCGTGAACATCTAATACGGCAATTTTACAGTACTTTTGCAGTGGATTTCTGCAATCAGTGTGTTCCAAAACATTCTCTATGACTGTGCCAAGCTATTCTATTCATGGAATGAAATGATAATTCAGACAGGGCAGCTAGATAAAGCTCAGCATGACACTCCCTCCCACAGAACAGCTCTGCGCATTTCTCGTAATCAGTGGTGACCCACATGTGCTGGCATGCAAAATGCTCCAGGTTCCAAGTACTGCTGCAAAGCAGAAACCAGCATCCTCATCCGAGCATGCAAACTCTGGTGGAGCATTCAAAGGGAATGTCGCTTCAGTCATGGGAGCTGCAGCTTGGTGCCCACAGCTGAAACAACTTGCCAGTTGCTTCACTTCCTTGTCTGTGCCCTCAACAACTGTCACCACCAGCTTGCCGTGCTTTCGGCTGCCTGCAATACAGAGACGAATATCATCCATGAATACTCAGCCTTCCTCAAGGATGCTGACAATATTTGCTGCCAGACGGATGCTCTGTCCTCTCCCTTGAGTGATACCTCAACAATGTTGCATCTCTGAAAAGTCGAGACTGCACGCCCTCAAGCATTGCGGCAGATTGTGAGTGGCATGCAAAATTCAAGAGACTGGATGCCATATATTTCCGCACTAGTCATTCACTTGTGATAAGCAGCATCAAACGTCAAACGTCATGAGCTGAGCATATTCACAGGCTTCTCCCGACATTCTCTGAACCCTTACCTGCATGTTTCAGTGTGACTGCACACTTTCCCCAATATGGGGTGTCCGCCTCCTCGCCGTTTCCATAGGAATGGCTACCCAGCCTGTGCCAAATACACGGTGTAGTCTGAATGTCCTCAGCCAGATGATTCTTTACGTTCTTGAGATTGTCAGGGTGGATGTCTTCCCCATTGCAGACCCGTTAAATCCAGAAAGTGGACTCCGTATTCCTCCACAAGGGTATCTTTCTACTGTGCTGCGCAGATGCAGAGCCTCACCCTCCTTTCCCTTCTCCCCATTCCCACAATACCACCATGCCCAAGGCACTCAGCTGCCTACCTTGATTTCACAGTGCAGGAACCATAAGGTCTTTGAGCATGGAAGGTCGCAACCAAAAAACAGAACCTTGCCGGTAGCACCCTCTGCGGAGCAGAATCTAGATCTGGAAGGCAGAGGAATATGAGGAGTCACACAGCAAGGATAATCCAACCTCATTGGTAGATGACAGCAGGGAAGAAAGCATGCCTGTGCAGTTGTGGAGTGGGAGAGCGGTTGCGGGTGTCGAGCTGAGCGATGCAGAAGTCGGCGTCGGGGGTCTGCACCAGGAAGGGGGGTGCGGCGACGGCTCCCTCCTCGTAGAGCGGCAGGGCGCTGGACTTCTGGGAGGGGTCTCGGCGGGGCAGCTGATCTCGCGGCAGGACGCGCGAAACCGCCCTCATCTCCCCCTGCCGCACATTTTGCATACCTTCATCAGGGAATTTTGAATGGAATCATGAGCTTTCTGCAACCTGGTAAGATTTGATGATTCTGGAGGAAGAGCAGTTTCACCCTTGTCCCTTCCCCTATGAGTGCCCACAGCAGACTGTGATGCATAAAGGGTCGAGGACCATGGACTGTGACACGACGCCTGGCTTCTCTGAAAGTGCGTCAAATTTGTGTCTCCCATTCTTGCCTATCCCTGAACAATGATAATTAGGTTCTGCCATTGTCATGAGCTTGTGCATGTGCAGCCTAAAATTCTGCAGCTGCACAACCCAGCACAGCTGGCACTCACTGATATCAAAGGTCCATTTCTACAAATAAGGGAAGTATAGCCCCCTTAACCCTTGTTACCATCAGGGTTTATTTTCGGCCATGGGAAGTTGCCAAGACCAAGGCCCCTTCATTTGGAGTCACCAAGATACCAAAAGCGGGGATTGGGCGGGACGGTGCCTGGCAATCAAAGACGAGTATGCAGGCAGGGGGGCTCTTGGGTCCCTGAGGCACGCGTGTGTACATGGTCCCCCTCTCCTGTCCCCCTTGCAGCAAGGTGACCTCTTCCACTCCACACCCTGCACTCATGCAGTTTGCTGAATTCTCTTTGACACAAAGTATTGGGGCAGATGCAACAGGAAGCTTGACAATATGCTCAGGGCTCAGCACATCTGTGTGTGTTGCCCATGGGGTGTCATGGTCTGTCTTGCATGCTTTGTTCTGCTTTCAGATTTCCACCAGCTGGGACTTCTAGAAGTGGTGCTGTCTGTGCGTCCAGGCAAATGGGTTAATTCTACATTCCCTCAAAAATGCCTGCATGAGTTTTGTGAGTTCGCTTCCATACAGCCCCATTCAGAATCCGGTCTACAAATCATGATGGCGTTGCTGCTCCGCAAGTGGAATACATGTTGCAGACGCCTGAGAAAAAGGATGCAATCCCTGCCCTGTTGGTGATCCTCAAAGCAGCAATTTCTGGGCAGAAGCTTAACGCAGTGTAGTGTTCAGCTGTGCAGTATGGACACAATCATTTACAGGTCGGAGGGCCCCTACCTGGGTGGGCTGTCGTTCCCTTGGGGATGAGCTGTGTGCGATGGCGCTTCCAATATCTCGCTACAGAGCGGCCGTTGCGAGAAGTTGACGGCTCCCCATTCTCCTGATGCCTGGTACAAAGACTCGCTCTTGTATGCGGTCTTCCAGGACATGCAGGCTTTTCAGCTTCATGATGTTGGATGCAGTTCTGTCTGAGCAGCATCCCCTTCCACAACTTGTGGCCATAGCACTCCTGCTTCCACCCAATCTGCTATCTTTCTCATCATGCATGTTCCCCGTATCCACCTCAGCAGTCCACCCTTTCTCGAGAGAATGCCACAGCATGGGGGCCAACCCAACGCACCTCCACACTGACCACATCAGCCTTGACAGCATGCCTGGCGGCAAGCATTTCATTGCAACAGTCGAAAAGCTTCCCCCTGGGAGTCACCTCAGAATCTCAACTGCCGGATCTGCGTGCCTCATATTCTGGAGGATTTCTCGAGGCAGCAGCCCTCGGTACATGCCGCCCTCAAAGGCGTAGTCCTGCAGGCATTGTGTGGGCATGATGAGCTTGCGGATGGGGAGCGCAGCTGCTTTGGAGCAAATATGATTGATGATCTCTTGGATTAAGGCGCTAATTAGCATCTACTCAAGAAGTCTGACCAGCTGAATGTGAATCGGTTTTTCTGCCAGAGGGGCACAGCTGGGG
>QAXI01000389.1:290904-302759 GCA_004335615.1 Chloroidium sp. JM
TCCTCCTCTCCCCGCATCCCCTCTTCTTTCCTCCTCTCTTTCAGCCATATCCACTTTCTTGTATTAACAGACAGCCATCTCAAGAGACTTCCTCCACAAGTTTCAGGTGTCTAGATCTGACCAAGAAGTAAGGTCTTTGCGAGCAGCTACCCAACGATGCCATGATCACTGAAACGGATCCACACAAAGTTGTCCAAGGTGGGGGCACCTTGGACATCTGAAATAGCAGATAAAGAGAAGGTATCCATCACTATGGTGACAATTAGCCAAGCAAGGAAAATTCCAAGCTGTTGAAAGTCAAGGACAACATGAGGAAGGGAGCTTTGATCCAAGCTCGTCCCCTCTTTGTTAGGGGTGTCAAGTCGGTCATGCTGCACCCAGGTGGCTCCAGAGTGTGCGGAGGCCCACAACAACTTGGGGGTCATCCACCGCGAGCTGAACAACCCCTCCAAGGCGCTGCAGTGCTACCTGGCGGCCCTGCACATCCGCCCCACCTTCCACCAGGCCCTCAACAATGTCGCCGTACTCTACACCTCCCAGGTCAGCTGCCTTTGGTACTAGGCAGGGAAGAAAAGGATTGGTGGAGGTGAAGAGAGGGGGGAGAGGGGGGTGGGGTCGGAAGGGAACGGGGGGAAAGGGCTTTCATCGATGTGGTTTGCACATGATTTCACGGGAGTCGCTGATGACTGAGTCGTGTTCTGCTTGCCATATCAAGGCAACAATGTGGATTCAATTGAGCTGTTGCATGGGAGAGTGACCTTTCCCCCTTAATTGCACACTCAAATCCGCAAGAGCAAATGTCACTGTTGATATTGTGAGTCAGGCCAGACTTTTTGAGCCACCAAAGCTTTCCCAGCTGCTGCTTTGCCTTATGTGGATCTTGAATCGCATGTGTTGTATGTGCAGGGCAAGTCTCACGACGGTCACCAGATGCTCATGGCTGCCATCGCCTCGTGCCCCACCTACGCTGAGGCCTACAACAACCTGGGCGTCCTGCAGAGGGATGTGGGAGCCGTCAAGGTCGNCCCCCCCCCCCCTTCACCTGTAATTCCACAGTTCAGCCATCTGAGAAATGCTCACGTTCCAATATTTTCAGGAAGTCGTACTCCCCTGACATCCCGGAACCCCCACACAAGAAGGGCAGCGGGCAGACTGGCGGCGTGGACCCCCCGCGACCCCCCTCGCAACACCAGCTGCGCCGAAAGCTACCGGAGGCCACCTCCAAGAAAACGCCAACTCCTTCGGACCAGGTTTGCCCCTCCCTACCTTGCAGCGTCTCCTGAAGAATCTTGCTCGTGGAAATCAGCAAGTCTAGCCAGATGCCAAATATCTGTCTCGCGGATATTCACATCCCCCCACCTCCCCCCACACCCCCTTCACCCCTCCTGGATAAGAATTTCGTGCATAGTGGACTTATCAACTTCCACTGTGCACTCTTCCACGTTTCATACGTACTGAAGCCAGATCATTGCAGGAATCAGAACCAGAGACAAGCGCCAAGGATATCGACGCAACAAACGAGCCACCAAGCGAGGAGCGACCGCACAGCCCCACCCCTACCCCTCCAGACCCCTCCGCAGCCTCCGCAGCCTCCCAGCCAGGTTCCCCCAGGTCCCCGCGGGGTAGTACACTCTTTGCAGGCGCAGGGCACTCCCGCCGAGGGGGTAAGAATGGGGGAGAAGGGAAGGACCCGCGCCTGGATGCCAGCCTAAAGCTGGCGAGGCTGCTGGGGGGCCGGGGGAATCCGGAGGCAGCGCTGGAGATTGCAGAGAAGCTGCAGGTAAGCTACATTCCTGTTCTCTTATCCTTCCAGTGTACTGATCTACTATTCCAATCAGCGTGCGTGCACGGGGACCAAAACGATGGGGCTCTCGGGATGGGGGGTGGGTTGGGAGAGAGAAAGACATGTGGGAAGGCTGCACAGATGTCAAGGAGCCCAGGGCACGCCTTTGTGAGCTCAATTGGAATTCCAATAGCACCCAAGCCACCCTCTGCAGAACAGTTCTACAGATAATTGTCCTGCAGCGTGCTGGGGTCAGTCAGTCCTTAATGAACACAACTGGAATTGCATCTGTAAAAATGTGAAAAAAAACAGGAGCTTTTCTGTCTGTGCAACCTGTTATTTGTATGACTATAATCTGCTGAATGTGCTGGGTTGATCGGGTTGTACCAAGATGTGCCTCCAGATACCAATCAATGCAAAAGGGCAAAAAGCCTGAACTTCATCCTGGTCATGGTGCTTGGGGGATTTGAACTCATCCGATGCAGTTGACAATTTATTCTGACTTGTGTCCCAGCTTGTTCGCTGTTTTAGTCGCTAGGCAGTTTATCCATCATTCTTTCTGCAGCCTCGGGCACAGACTGCCCGAGAATTTTGCAAGTAATTGAGGCATTTGGACCATACATACCAAATTCTTTCTCTGAACCTGAGAAAGCAGACCATGGATTGCAGTCAACTTCCATCAGGTTCTCCGTGGCTAGCTTGGCTTAAAAATCTGTCCTGGAGTGGAATTTGCCTGTACGAGTCATCGAACCGCTCAGTGTGCAGGTGCAATTTCCAGGGAACCCGGATGCGATGTGCCTGCGGGGTCAGTGCTTTGCTGCACTTGACAAGCGCGCTCAGGTGAGCAGCCTGCAAGTTGAAGTCTAAAAGAATTTCTTGAGAAGTACCTGGAAGACTTCCTACAGGACTTTCAAAGGAGTTTCCACAAATGTCACTTTAACAGGTCAGCCCGTGGTGCGGCAAGGAGTGTGGCATCTCACAACCATCGATTTCAAGCTTGTGATTCATCAGAAATTTGGTCGCCTCTCATCAACACTGCCACTGCCAAAGGAGCATGTCCCCTGGGCCTCCAAGGGCCCTTCAAAGGTCCTGGACTTCCACTGCCTTGACAGTGTCATCAAGAAATCCCTCCCCCCTTGCAGGCATACGCAGCCTTCAACGCGGCCCTCAGTGTGGACACTGAGCACCTGGACAGCCTGCTGGCGTGCGGCAATCTGCAGCGCACCTGCCTGCTGCTGGCGGAGGCGGCCGACATGTTCCGACGCGCCCACGCCTTGGAGACGGAGCGGGACGACATCTGCCAGGCCCTCGCGGCGGCCCTCACGGATCTCGGTAACCCCTGCCCTCCCCCATCCAGGTATCCCCCTGGACCCCCCACCCAACAAGGCATCAACTGTGTGCAACGTGCGGTTTTGGGGTAATGCTTTTTTCCTACCATCCCACTGCGCTTTCTTTGCTGCTCCCTAACCCAAGCAGGAACATTGACCAGCAGCAGTGGCGTGGAATCCCTTCCCCTGCCCCACAAACCCCATGCAGGGACTCTACCTTTGCCTCTGGCAACCTGCATCAGGCTTCACCTTGATCACATCCACTTCATGATTGTCACACTGAGTTGAGATTGCAAAGCTTAGCAGCATCATTACCTGCAGGCCATCTGGTAAGTATCTCATCCATTTGAGACTCAGTTGTAGACCTGTAACAATCCCCCCTCCCTCTCCCCACGGTCCGCTGAGGCTTTCGATATCTTGATTTTGATCTGTTTGGTCTTGCGGGTGTGCAGGCAACCTGGATAGGCTACCCCAATTCCACTGGTCTGGCCGCTGTGGACTACCGCTTCACGGACGCAGTGGCTGACCCGCTGGACACAGAGCAGACGTTCGTTGAGGAGCTGGTGCGCCTGCCGGGCTGCTTCCTGTGCTATACGCCCGCGCACGACGCTCCCCCCGTGGCCCCCCTGCCAGCCCTGGACCTGGTGAGCATGCCCACCAGGGAACGTGCGTGAAGGGCACTGCTGAGAAGTCATGAAGTCTAGGGGTCCTCAAGCTTGGCCCCTTCTTCCTCATAGGGATGGCTGTCATGGTATTTTGAGGATGTATGACCCAAACACCCAAAAAATGCAAGGATAATGAAAGGCATCAGCCGGGCTGAATGCTGAACTCAGCCATCTCTTTAAAAGACTTCCAATTGGGGATGAGACCTGTAGTCAGCTGAACAGAACTCTCTGTTGCTTTGCTCGGGAAATTCTTCATTCACGGAGGAGAAATGTATCATGAAGGATGGTAAGGGGCTCTGAGGGAGTGAATGTGAAGTTTTTAACATTGCTCACAACATGACACAAAGAGCGCCAATATCTGCCACCCTTTCATAGCACTGTCCAATGTATTCATCACAATTTGCAACAGATTGTTCAACATCTGACACACTCACCTCCCCACCAGCCATGCCAGAGGAAGACGCACAACTGCAGGAAACGCCAAGCCCATCCTCGACGCTTCGAGATGCCTGCCCCGATTTGCAGTGTGAACAGACCTTATCAACCGTTCTATCTGTCACCAGGGATTTGTTACCTTTGGCGCATGCAATGCCATCAAATTGTCTGTCTCCCACCAGGGTTTCGTCACTTTCGGCTCCTTCAACGCGCTGGCCAAGATCACCCCGGAAGTGGTGGCCCTGTGGGCGCGCCTGCTGCTAGCAGTGCCCGGATCCAGGCTGCTGCTGAAGAACAAGCCCTCCGCCTGCCCCCTGGCCCGGCGCCACTTCCTCAGCCAGGCTTGCCTCCCCACCCCCCTTCCCCCGTCCCCCCCCCCCTTCAGCAAAGCTGTCTGTCCCCCTCGCATGCGTAAAAAGGCCTGTTCACCGCCGCAGGAGGAATACATAGCCCTGGCCGTGAAGGCAGCCCAGGACGTGCAGCAGCTCTCCCAGCTGAGGGGCAGCCTGCGGGAACGCATGCTGGCTTCCCCGCTGTGCGACGCCCGCACCTTTGTGGACCAGCTGGAGGACAACTACCGCCAGTTGTGGTGCCTGTATGTGGGCGGTGGCTCGCCAACCCTGTGAAGATGATATTAGTTTGCAAGTCGCCGCGTGCCGTGTGCGAGTCCCGAAAAGCTGTCCGGTGTTATGTGTTGCTTTCTGTAGGTATTCCAAGGGACGAGGCTGCTCCACAATTTGACGGGTAGAACGAGCTGCGCATGAGAAGTAGTGCGCCTGCTGGACAATTTTGCAACAATGACACTGTAGACAGTGTGGTGGGGTTTCAAAATTTCTTCAATCATCAGTAGGTTGTAGGATGTTTTGCTTGGGTGCGTGGCTAAATGACAAGCATAGTTCGGATTGCTGAATAAGTACAGTACATGAGTGTGCCAAATTGGCAGTTGATTGCCGATGCGCTTGAGAGAATTCTATTCTAGCAAGGAGGTGTGTGTTGTAAGCAACGTACCGCTAGAATTACTGTTTGGCCATATCTCTTGCTCATTGCCAAGCCTGCTGTCCAGGTCCAGCCCTTCAGGATCCCTAGTCTGCCATCCCTGCCGCGAGAGGAAGGAGAGTGGAATCTCTGGGACACTATCCTATTCAATGCCTTTGGAAGCATCCTTAACAGCCTGCTTCTGATGCCACAGATTGCTTGAATGTTAGGTGAGCGATTCCTGGTTTAGGAAACTCGACCCCCACCCCCAGCTGAGACCCGGTCCTGTGCGCTGGGAGGGATCTGGTGACCAATGCATGGGGGTGAGGACGAAGGTGCGCAGGGAGCGCAAGGGGTTGGAGCACAGGGCCCAACCTTGGTCTTTGCTGGCCTCCTGCTTCTTGCAGGCCCTGTGATCCATTTCCTCCTCCTTACATCCGTGCGCTCCCTTGTACTCTCCCCTTATGCATCACATGATTTGGAACTGACTCCTACTCCCCATCGGTGACATTTTACCTATCCTTTGCCAAGCAATCCAAGTCGAACTTGTCCCGTGCTGCGAGAAAGGGAGATGTAGCCAAGATATTCACCGTGAGCAGGACATTGTTATTGATGGGGCCTCGCCACGTTGTCAGGAGTAAATCTTCTCTACTGGAAAATGCTGACAAAGTACCCGCTCTCATGAGGGCTCTCCTGACAACCTGCCATTCTCTGCCGAGGTGGAGATTTGTAATAGAGCTTCGCAACTCGCTGAAAAGTCGCGACACGGAGGAGAGATGACACCAGTCGATTCTGCTTGCTCTTTCTCCGACATGGCCCCCGGTCTATAGACCATGGGGGGACTTGAATCTAGGAAAAGTTGTCCCGTGCCCGGTGGCAACAGGAATGCCAGACTGGTCATGGATCTGGTGGTGTGGAGGGTGCTGTCCTCCCTGGGAGCGCCGTTCCGCCGTTTCATGGCGGTCTTGATGTTCATGGGGACGAGCTGCTCGACGCTGGTTGCGGAGCTGCAGAGACTGATACTGTCCAGCATAGGCTGGCTGTCGGCTCCGCCCAGCCTCCCCGTGCTTCGACACCTGGGTCAAAGCGTTTTGCACACAAGACGGTGGCATTTCGGAGCAGGTGAAGGCTTGCTCTGACTTTCGTGATGTTGTCGTTTGATATCTCTTCTGTGTGGTTCAACGCAGAACTCAGGCTGAGGGGAACTGATAGCTTCAGCAGGAGGTGTATATTGTTTTGTGCATTCTACAAAGCTCTCATATGATGGCAAGTGCATTATTGTAGAGTAGTGTTCATTGAAAGTGTTGGCAACCCCTTAAAGTACTTGCTGTCACCTTCATTCACCCATCAATGTGAATCTATTGTCTCCTCCTGCAGCCCAGACTTGCTGTGCAGTCTTGCTTGGAGGCCAGTCTCTGCTTCACTCTGAACAGGAGTACGGTGCTCAACAAGTTCTTGATTGGTGCGTGATGCACAAAGTTGGCTGCCCAGCTGCAACTTTTTTTTCGAAAGACCTCTCCCCTTCTCTCAGCAGACTTCCCTGCCAGTTTTCTGCTACTCCGCTCACCCACAATCGCATATCCCCTGCAGCCGGCCTGGCCATGATCCTGCTGTACCGCACCCTGTTCGCCAAATGGCGGGAGTGGACCAGCCCCCACTACCGGGAGCTGCAGCGGCAGCGCCGCATCATGGCGACGGCCACCGAGTTCGAGCGGTGGTCGGTTGCGTGCGCCAAGGCGGAGAAGCTGGCGGGGGGGGACTCGGCCAGCGGTATGCTGCGCTGGAAGCGGGAGACCAAGCTGTACGACCGCAAGCTGCTGCAGGTGAGGTCATGCTGAAGCTGGGATTTAGCTGGAGAGGGGACGATTGGGTTTTCGTCATGAGATTATCAGGAAAAAAATGCGTCCGAGAAACAGGTGGAGGAAAGGTTCTTTTTCTCCATAAGGATTAGCATGTGGAAAGCGGCCTATGAGGGCAAGGAGAAGTCAGTTTCAGAGGACGATCATTTTGAAGGCATGTGCCTTGTATGACAATCGATCTAAGGAATGTAGTAAGCAGTACGAAGCTATGGAGCTGCTAGGTTGGTGGAGACTACTGGAGGTGCTCGGCTGGTGAAGACAAATGCACGCCTGTGGCATGATGCCTTCCTACGGAGATGCAGTGTGCACTACCACCGGGCAAGAGAAGTCACTAGGATGTCACGGAGAGAATATGCGTGGATTGTTTACTTGGCCTGTGCAGGAGCGGGTGCAGCACCTGCGGGCGGTCAAGAAGCGGGGGGACGTGCATGAGATGATGTTTGCCGTGAGGGCAGATCTGCTGAGGAATCTGGGCAACATGTGCAATGTGTAAGCCCCCAAATCTGCTCTCGTGATCACCATTATTTTCAGTGAATAGCTAGTAACCAAGAGCTTGTTCGAGCAAAAAATCACACATGGTTGGTGACATCAGGTGGAGGATCTGAGCCCGGGCAATTCCGCACGTGATGGCATTGTCCGTTGAAACACTAAGCCTGATCTTAGATGTTAAGGGACCTGTTTGCATCTGGATGTTCCGTCACCTCACTCGGAAGATGGTGTCGAGGTGCACAATTTGCAGCAGGCGTACACAAACCCTCTCCGTGGACATGAGACACAAGCTGTCCTGTATTCTCCTCTCTGTCTGATCAGGCAGGCGATGTGGTGCAGGGAGCTGCATGAGGCGCATGCCACCGTGCCGCTGCCGATCCGGGAGTACATAAAGGAGGTGCAGGACCACCTGAAATTCCTGACCGCGCACGAGGGGCCGGAGTTGCCGCTGCCGGACAAGCTCATCTTCCTGCGGGAGACGCGCCACGCGTTTGGACGGACGGCACTGGTGCTGAGTGGGGGAGGCGCACT
This sequence comes from Chloroidium sp. JM, assembly GCA_004335615.1. Lineage (NCBI taxonomy): Eukaryota > Viridiplantae > Chlorophyta > Trebouxiophyceae > Watanabeales > Watanabeaceae > Chloroidium > Chloroidium sp. JM. The sequence continues at coordinate 298,970 of QAXI01000389.1, forward strand.
CGGCGCGTTCCATGTGGTCAGCACCCCTCCCCCTTCTCTTGCTTATTCCTCTGCCTTTCCAGCGGCAACTTTTCTCGCTGCACGGTGAGTGTAAGGCCTCAGGCTCTGTTGTCGGGCTGCTGGGAAGATGGTTGGGGCTTCGAGCTTTCAGAGATGATTGACAATGTGCTTCTCGCGCCTGAGGGAGCATTGTACTCAACTTTTTCTGCTTATTGTCTTTGCCATGCAAATTATCGCAACTCGGGACAAGCAAGTTGGCACTGCACAGGCATGCATGGTTTTCAGCGCCAGCTGCATTTGTGATCCAGAATTTCAGTGGGATTTAGCTTAAATTGTGAGGGGCTAACCAGGCCGTCATTTCCGCAGGGAGTGGTGAAGGCGCTGTTCCAACAGGACCTGCTACCGCGGGTCATCTCAGGCAGCAGCGTGGGGTCCATTGGTGAGCAATCCTCCGCTGATCCTCCCCACTGCTACTTCTCCAAGGACTTGTGATGCCTGAGGCTTAACGCAGATACGTCAGGCGGGGTTGTTTCTCCGCTTGAAGTGGCTGTAGATGACATCAGATGGCACAGCAAATCATAAGGACAAATTTTAAGAGTACAAGGCTCTCAACTCTGGTAATTTTGGACACGGGCCGTATGGCCCAATGGATAAGGCGTTTGACTACGAATCAAAAGATTCCAGGTTCGATCCCTGGTTCGGTCATGGGGCATCTCCCACCCATTTTGTTAACAGGTTTTTTGCCCTGCAGTCGCGGCCACCATCGCTTCCCGCAACGACGAGGAGCTGCGGAACCTGTTCAGCGAGGCCGGCAACTTCGATCTGTCGTTCTTCAGCAACTCCACGGCGTCTCAGTTCTTCAGGCACTTCCTGCTGAAGGGCACGCTGCAGGATGCAGAGGTCCTGCAGAAGCGCCTGCGCCGCCTGCTGGGGGACTCCACCTTCCTGGAATCCTTCCTGCACTCAGGTGACTCCGCGTGCCTTCATGTCATTGTGATGAGTTGGGCCTCTTGAAATTCCGACAAAATAGATGCATTCATCAGACTGACGAGAAACGGGAGTTCTGGCTGCAAAACCAGCCCTGCCCTTGTGACTTGATTCTGCATTGGAATGAAAGCTCCACGGATTAATTTTGATCCTATGGTGAGTCTTAGCTGACTGCGCAAGCAGACAATATTACAAAAAAACAGTCAAGGATTGGGAAGGAAAATAATGGAAAGCCATGGCATATGGGTTTTTGAGGTTTTGAACCAAGCAATAGCCCTACTGCAAGCTTTGCATCAAGCTTCCTTTCAGGATTGCCATGTGCTGAGAATCAGCTTGGCACATCTACGCACTGGAAAAGCTTAGCAAATCCGCAATCTTTCCGCCGCAGGTCGCATCCTGAACGTGGCGGTCTGCCCGGCGGACACCAACGAGCCCCCGCGCGTGCTCAACTATTTGAGCGCCCCCAACGTGCTGGTGTGGAGCGCAGTGTCCTGCTCCTCGGCCTTCCCCTTCCTGTTCATGCCCCAGGACCTGCTGGCCCGCAACAGCCGTGGAGAGCTTGTCAAGTGAGCATTTATTCCTGTTCTAGCTCGGCCATCTGGAATGCACATTGGCCGTAAGAGAAACTGCTACTTGCTATGGGCTAGGTGACATGTTGGCAGAACTTTGCCATTAATTGAAGATGGTGGCTTTCAAATGGGGATTGTCCAAATTTGCAAGGTGGGAAAGCAGTAAGCTATTTTGATCTGTCCTGCTATATTCAAATCGGGGGGAAGGAAGGGAGCGGGGGTTTGGACATGCTGGATCTGACATACTCCCCCATGGGTCTTTCTAATTACCTTCAGCTTTCCGTTGCAAAAGGAGAGGCACGATGGTCTTGGGCGCTTTCTGGCCTTTAACACGACTGATCTGAGAACGCATTCACACTTTTGAAGTCTTTCCTTCCAATCTTTTGCATTCTATGCATTAAGAATACTGTATTGGGGTTGGACACATCCCAGCGTCCATGTCAACCAACTGATGGGATGCGATGCTTTCAAGGGAGCCGCAGCAGGAACACAAGCATTGAAGCCAGCACGCGCATGCAGGTTCAACGCGGAGTCGGTGCAGCAGACTGAGCGGCGGTGGCGCGACGGCAGCCTGGAGGAGGACCTGCCCATGCGCAGCCTGAGCGAGATGTTCAACGTCAACTACTTCCTGGTCAGCCAGACCAACCCCCACATTGTGCCGGCGCTCAACCTCAAGAAGCGCGTCAACCGCACGCTGGGCAATGTCGTGGAGACCGAGTGGAAGCACAGGTGGGTCCCTCTTCGAAGTCGTAGAAAATGGAAGGGGGGGTGGTGGGGTAAATCATTCCCAATATGCTTCAATCGTGACTGAAAATGTCTGAACATGCGTACATCAAGCCGCCTCTTTCAAAGGTAGCCACAAATCCCAAGCATCAAACTTTCAGGCTTTTTTTGTTGATTTTGGTGCGTGATGCAGTTTCATTATGACGCCTTTCACGTGTCGAGACATGTTGTGCAGGTGTCGGCAGTTGATGGCCATTTGGCCGTCCCTGCAGTTCCTCAAGTGCTTCAGCCAGCCCTGGGAGGGGGACGTCACCATCGTACTGCCCTCCTCCTACATGCAGATCAAGAAGTCCATCACCAACCCCACCAGCGACGACCTGCTGGAGGCATGCCAGCAGGTGATCTTCCCTGCCTGCCTGTATGTTGATGTCTGTCATCTGATTATCAATTGATCAGCATCTGCAGAAGGTGTGGGGCTCTGTATTTGCTTGAAAATGATGATGTGTGAACAGATTTGGGATCTTGCATACTTCAAGCATTCAAGCGTCCGGGCCTGTGAGGTTCAATTCCTGGTGTGGCATCACCCAGCTGTTGTCCACGCGTTTTCCTGGAGGGAAGTTGTTGCCTAAGAGTTGGCGTGGATCTGAATCTGAGCCATGTTTCTTTCCTGTTGGATCTCGTGGTATTTCTGCACAGCAAGATGAGTGGGTCATGTCTTCCGTTCCTTGCAATTGGTTTATGTTGTGGCCTCCAGCCAATGCTACAAGTAAGCACATAGCTGAAGACAGGATTGCCGGGCTTAATGCCTCATCATGGCTTATAGTGACAGACTATCCTCCTTTTTGCATACTGCTGTGGGACGTGCATCAGCCAAATTTATGCTTGGCAGCCTCACACCACACCTGTCCTCCGCACAGCCCTGGAGTGTGTAGTCTCTGCAAACAAGAGGTGGCTGATTGCCCTGATCGTTTCACAAAATCAAACCTCAGTCAAGCACTGTGGTCAGACGGCCCTCGAGCTGCAAACTGTCTTCACATGGCGGGATGGGCCAAATGGGCAAAGACAACGGCCATGCAGGCCAATCGCAGCATCAAAGAATGGTTGGAGATCTCAACCTCCGGGGTATGATCTCATTCCAGAAACACTGGTGCAGGGCGAGCGTGGCACGTGGGCCAAGATGTCGGCCATCCAGGCCAACTGTGGCATCGAGCTCACCATCGACGCCTGCCTGGCGTCCCTCACCAACGCTCTCAAGAAGAAGCGCGTCACGGTGGACGCGCGCAGCCCCCGCCACTCCCTGCGGGTGGCCACCACCTCCTCCTCACCCGGGCCCCAGGTGCAGGGGGGGCGCCAGATGCTGAGGGCGCGTACGCCCTCCTGGATCAACCTTCAGGCCTACGGTGAGTTGCTGCTGGGATATGGAGGGATTTTGCAGAAGGCATCCCAGGCTTGCATTGAGCCTCTCAGCTATTTTTGGACACCAAAAACTTCTCTGATGAGGGAGGGTGGGT
>QAXI01000390.1:6561-17290 GCA_004335615.1 Chloroidium sp. JM
CCCCCCTTCTGCACACATATACAACCCAGACATGTAAGGCGTAATGTGCTGAACTTGGAAGTCTGATACTTTCTGTTCCTGTTATGCTGAGAGCAGCAGGTGGAGAGCAGCTCTGCGGGCCACAGCTCTTGGGCAATTGCGCACGATTCAAGGCTCGGACATGCTGGCAGAATACTACTATGGGGTTTGTCAAACCCTATTTGTCAATTTGTCCCGGATACCATTGGTGTTAGGAGGTTTTGGTTGGTGTGAGCCACAAGCAGGAGAAAGCAGGCTTTGGTAAATCCCATGAGACAGTAGATACGTGCTTGCAAGGAGGCACACCTGAGGGCTTGTCAGTACTTCCATCTTGTCATAAGAAAGGGATTCCAGGGAGGGACAGAAGATTTTATGAAAGCGAGCGCTGTCGGTAATGTGATGCAGGTTTGCGGTTACACCCCTGACCGAGGCGTGTGGGCTGATAGAGTGGGTCAGCCACACCACTGGGCTGCGCAACTGCTGCCAGTCCGCCTACCGGGCCGCAGGCAGGTTCGACAGGAGCACCAACCAGATCGTCAAGAGCAAATATGACAACCACAAGGTCGATTTACCCTTCACCTTGGCCGGATTTCTGGCCCTTTGACCCCTTTCATGGATGTGCTGCCAGAGTCAGGTGTGCTTGAAACGCTTATCAAGCTTTTATCCAATGTAACGCCCTCCTCCCTCAGCAATTGTTGACCAAAGGCTCGTCGGAAATAACTTCCAGCCAATTAGACAGAGCTTCCAACAAGTTTTTCTGGTCAAAATAAGGTTCTTCAATGAGAAGTACTCTGGCTGTTAAAAAAGCCCCGTGGGCAGCGATCCTCCCCCGCAATTTTCACAGTCTCAACTGCTTTCAGAGCGTCTCCACTAATTGACACTCAGGATCCCCTGCAGGGCGACAAAATGGCCCCCTTGATCGACAAGGTGCTGGACATGTTCCCCCCACTGCTGCACAACTTCTTCCTGACCAGCTTCTCTGAGCCGGCCACGTGGCTCAATGCGCGCATCGCCTTCACCCGCACGACGGCGGTGTGGTGCATGGTTAGTCATCAGGGGCCTGGATTGGAAATGTACCGGGGCAGAATCTGTATTTGTGGGTGGCGCCCGGGGGGAGGGGGTGGAGGGGGTTGTATATTCTCCTGATTAGTCATGCATACCCCAAGATGTTTTGGAGTTGAAGCACCTCATTCACGTCAGGAGAGCAGCACCCGAACATAAAGCATGAGGATTTCCAGTTGGATCTGCATGTGATCATTCCTCAGCATTTTTGACCGCAAGGAGGGAGGGCAGCCAAGGAATGCTGCCCTGTTCATTCATGATGGCACACACATGCTGCCATTAGAGAGGCATCCATCTAATGCACCATGCAGCGAGCACAGGTGCTCATTGAACGCCTTTGCCAGAAATGGAATTCACTGCTGATGTTCCTATGGAGGCCTTTGGTATCTGAAACCACCTCTCAGCTACGCGATTTTCACAACATCCACCGCTTTCCATCTGCAGGGTTTGTGCCCTGTAGACCTTTCCATTCACGCATGCTTCCTTAGGCATGGTGTACCTGCAACATGAGATCTGTTCACTCACAGGTGGGCCACATGTTGGGGCTGGGGGACAGGCACGGCGAGAACATCCTGATGGACACAGTGACCGGAGACTGCATTCACATCGACTTCGCCTGCCTCTTTGACAAGGTGAACCACCAATCAACACAAGTTTGAGGGGGAAAAGGCGGAAGCAAGGAAAGGAGTGTCGCTTGTTGGTATATTGTCAACGTGCCAGCCTGTCTAGCGTTCAAGACACCAAGAGGTGGGAGGTGGAAACTCTGGTGAGGCATCAGGACACAACAGTCCTGCTGAGCCATCCCCAGAAAATGATGGTCGTAGCATGCATACAGCAGGCAGAAGCACTGGCCTGAACTTCATGCTGATACTGCATGTGTCTTTCGCGTCTTATCCTGATATAAGAATGCATTAGCCTCACTTTCCGGAGAAGAAAGCAGCCCAAGCGTCGGTGGCGGGTGCAGGGGCTGACGCTGGCGAAACCGGAGATGGTGCCGTTCCGCCTCACCCAGAATATTGTGGACGCGTTCGGTGTGTCGGGGCACGAAGGGGCCTACCGGCGGGTGTGCGAGATCACGCTGCGCGTGCTGCGGGAGCACCGTGAGGTAATGCATCTTTAAATTTTCAATGTTCAAATTTTGATATACAAATCCAAAGGGTAAGATCGAGAGGAAAGTGCAAAAAAGCAATCCAGACTTATATCACACAATCAGCAACCAACCTCCAAGATTATTTTTACAGGCCCTGGCCAGCGTTCTGGAGACGTTCGTGCACGACCCGCTGGTGGATTGGACGGCGCACGGGCACCACTCGGTGGAGGATGGGGCGGAGAATCCGCAGGCCAAAGATGCAATGGCCACCATTCAAGGCACGTCATTCAAGACTGCAGTGGCTCCAAATCGTAGGGTGCTTAGGTCGCTCCTCTGCTCGGTCGTGATTGGGAGGTGGGGAGTGGGAGAGAAGGGAGCTTGAGTGAGTGAATTTGTGTGTGTGGAGGGGGGGGGGGGGGGGGGGGGGGCAATCACTCGGTGGAGCACGGGGCAGAAAACCCGTAGGCCAAGAACCCTTGCAACAAGCCCACTCAAGGCAGGCATTTTCCATGAAATGCAATATTTTCCAGGGCTAGGTGGCTGATTCACCTTTGCTTGACGATTTGTCGGGCTGCTTTTGTATTGCTGTGCTTTGTCTAAATGGAGGGCCTGCAATCATGGGATTGAAAGTACTAAGAGTGAGTTGGAGAATAGCGAAGGTGCGCTTGGAAAATTGCCGAGTAATCAATTGTTGCAATTGCCTTCACAGAAAATTGCTCACAAACAACCAAAATAGCACTCAAGAGTTGCTGCGACAATGCAATACCCCACGAGTGAACGGCCGAGACATGTCCACTGCTTGCGTTTGCGGCAGTGCTGACATAGCATATTAACTAGACACCGGTGGTTACCAAGACAAGTGTTGTGCAGGTCGGCTGACAGGCACACTGCTTGGCACGCTGAGCGTCCCGTCTCTGCCCCTCTCCGTGGAGGGTCAGGTGCACCGCCTGATAGAGGAGGCCACCGACAAAGAGAACCTGGGCAAGATGTACGTGTGGTGGATGGCTTGGTTCTGAGCTTGTGCTTTCCAGTCTGACCAATCGCTGCTCCAGAGGGGGCAATGCTGCACACCAGACTGTGCAAACAAAGGGTGTGTCAAATGTAGATCATGCCGGGGGAGATAGCTCATGATATGCTGAAGCTCGATGTGTTTCTTTGGCTGTCCTTGTAGGACATGCCTCTGTAAAGGGTTTTGAAGCATGTGAGGCGCACCAAAGTGGCAGGACAGGAGATGGAATAAACACTGAAACGGTCTGAATTTCTGAGAGGAATAGTATTCTGAGCCACATTGATTTAAAATTGTGTGCCATCTCCAAACAGTTTGAACGCTTGAGAATACAGTCGCAGACTGATATGCAAAATGAATTCAAGGCACCTTGCAGGTTGTTGCAATATCGATGGCGCCAAGCTTGAGTGACCTTTGAACAACCGCAAGCTTTCCTTGCACACTCAAATCTTGCCTAGCAGGTCCCTGTCAGTACCTGATGCACTCAACAGGATCATCCCTGACGCGTCCTGAGATGACTGTCATGAATGGTAATCTTGCTTTGCACAGTAGTAATTCATGATGGTTGGTATGCTGTCTTCACCCTGCACTATGTCTTAGGAGTTCCATCGCTGTTCCAGCCTTTGATGACATTTCTGCGTCCCTCAAATTTTGCTACTGGTCATCAAATATCTCAGAGATCAAGCTGATTGTACCAGGATATGCAATTGCAATACACAAGTCACCACAATTGCTCTTGGGATGCACAGATTCCAAAACACACAGGAAACAAAGTCTGTTGTATCATTCAAGAGCTCAACCATTTCTCATCAGTTCAGCTAAACCGATTCTCCAGAAAAGCAGCCTCCAGGGCATCCAGATCATGCTCCTCCTCTTGCGTCAGGTGGTGACCACCAGGGGTGACATTCAGGTACACCTGACTGTCCTCTCCCTCCTTCGCGGCTTTTGCCTGCACGGCAGCCGCCCACTTGGCAGGCATCCACAGCGGCACCCGCTCATCTTCTGCGCCTGCGGTAATCAGAATCGGAGGCAGCTTCCCCACAGAGTCCATCTTCCGAATACCCTGCAAGGCATGAATTCATTTGAAGCACATCATTCCTCTGTGTTTTTGCATCAGCAAAGCATATACAGTTTGCAATTATTCATGGTCCATCAGATGCATGGCAAATTGTCCTTCTAGACCATTGAAACAACCCACAGCAGCTCAGCACCTGATAAGGGCAGAGGCTCCTCAGCAGCTCCAGCCCGCCAGGCTGTTCCGGATGTCCCCACTCGTCCCACTCGTGCTGAGTCAGCGCCTGGCCGGGGTCAGTCATTGCGGTGAAAAGGTCCAGGAAGGGCATCCGCAGGACAGCAGCCCCAAAGTCTGTCGGTCGGGACAGGAGCAGATTGGCCGCCAGGACAGCCCCCGCACTCACCCCCTGCAGGGCCACGCTCCCGGGGGTGGCGTGACCGTGTGCCAGCAGATGGTCCAAGCAGGCATGGCCATCCTGAAAGGAAAATGTTTTGAGGCAGATGTGGGATTGTTGCACTGCATTTGAAGGGGGTTTTGATATCAGCAGCATCAATAGTCCCAGCCAATCATGAAATTCTTGCATTGAAGGGGCAGCATTCCACGCCCAGCTGCACATTCCATTTAAAGGGATCTTGCATATTGGTAGCATCATTCAGCAAATGATGACTATTATAGAAACTTAAAAGCTTCATGCCCCAATTGCCTTATCAAATAGTGCTGCCAGTGATGAGGGGTTTTCTGTTGGGGGCTATGCTGAACAAAGAATTGATTCCAGTGTCATCATAAAAGTATACATTCCCTGCAATGCTCCAGGTGTATCTGTTTGCAGATCAGTCAGGGAAGATTCATTTGGAGCAGATACCTGCAGAGCGAGCAATTTCCCCAACTGTCGCCCCGCACGGTGCCACCTCCTCCCCAGCTCGCCCCCGCCACGTACATGCGCGAACGCCAGGGTCCAACCCCGCCTTAACAGCAGGGAGTCCACAGGATTGTACCCCGCCTCCAAGCTCATGCCGTACGACCCATAGATCCTGAAGAGGCAGGGCTGCCTGTCTTTGGCGGCATGTGGGCCCCTCACCAGCGTCAGTGGCACCTACATAGCAGGTGCACCTTTTTCAGGAAGCTCAAAATGCCCTTGACCCTGGATGCATTCTACTGTGCAAGCTGGTGGAAGCCGTCCAAGCTTGTGGATGATTTTTAGCAACCCTTGATAGGCAAGATTTCAATCATAGGGGAGCAGACCAAGAGCGGTAGCCTACAAGAATATTGCATGCGCCTGCACTGTTTGAGAAGAAACTGAAAGTAGTAGCAATGAAACGGCTCTGGCAAGTGACCAGCGAACATTTAGCTCAATACTACCATGCTGTGAGTCATGAGCACAATGGTGGTGGTCGATTTTGAACGAAGTCATTCCAGATCAGACAATTCCTGATACCACCCAGGCACTGGACACCCCTTGCAAGCAATGCCAGGTTGAGATTTTAAGCACCATCTAATCCGTGCCAACCTTCACTTGCATGGATAACCAATGCTCAGTGGTCAATTACTGCGGCAATCATGTTGTCCCAAAGAAGCCTTACACAGGTACAATGGGTAGGAACGCTGAATGCTAATCCCTCCCTTGCTCCCAGGCATCAACATTGATCTTGGACACTCATTTGGGGCTGGAATATTTCAGAAGGAATGGCTTGCCTGAGTGCCATTTGATGGGACGCTATCTTGCCAGACCTTCATGGCACTGCCCCTGGTTGTCGCTGAACGGACAACGGTGCTCGAGAGTTTGGGGGACTGCTCCTCTTCTTGTCTGTCTGCATGCAAGCATTTTGTCACCACATATCCTCCCTCATGCCTCCACTTGCTTGAAGAATTGCAGCACACATAGAAAGCCCTCATCTTTTTGGAAGGAAACCAAACTATCTGATTGCAGACAAGAAATGCTTATGTCAGATTCCTGTCGCTATGAGAGTAGACTCACAGCTACGAAATCCATTGTTATATTTCCTGGAGCAGGGCATTTTCAGAGCCCATCCTGCAAGACTCACCAAAGTAGGCCCGCCAATTCAATTTGCTGCAATAATTCATAAATGGCCTGTACCGTACACCAGCAGGAAAAGGCACCAAAGGATTGGCTGTGGCTGCTTACGCTGGTGAGTCAGATCAGGAGAGGCGACTGTTTTGAATCCTTAATATTGGTCCCTTCCTTACTAAGAGCCCTCGTAAAGAAAGCACGCTACCAAATTCTGCCCCAGATCATACCAACTTTCATTGCTGCAATTCTCCTTTAGGGCTGTGTCGAGGTGAGGAGTCACTCACGCTGGGAGACAGGATTGATATCCAGCCGGATGGGCTGCTCCGGCAGCAGGGGGGACGAGACCACCACATCGACAGAGGTGGCCTGGAAGTCTGCATTGGCTCCCAGGCTCAATTTGGTGACGAGGCTGTTGGGTCTGAAGCGGAAAGACCGCAGATTGAGCGCCCTCAGGCTCAGCGGAAGCTCCACTTCCTCTACCATGTTGCTGAGGGGTAGGGGAATGGTGGTGGATTTTTGGACTCCGGTGTCGCCCCACTTCAGGAAGGAAAACCCTGGCTGCCCGTGACGACGCTCCCACAGCACAGCATGTTCGTTGAAAACATCCAGATCCTCGATCGCCACTCCAGGTCTTGATGGCACAACAGTCTCCCAATTCCTGTGCACATTTAGGCATCATGTATGCACCAGAGATTTACCCATTGGCACCGCATGAGGCTCTGATGCCGACACGACAGGTGATAGAATGTGTTCACACGCTCTAAATCGGCCTGTTCTTGCAGAGGGGATCACAGATGCTTCAAAAAATTCTGCAGCTACGTCCTTGCATTTCACCAGCTACATCTCCTGCCGAGCCCGAGTCTCACATGTCCGACAGCAGAGTGGATTGATTTGATACGGCAGGATTGCATTCACAATGTAGTCATGATCTGTGAACCTTTGGCAAGGCAGGCAAGGGATTTTTGAAAGTCTGAGCACCTGATTACGAATGGCGGGATCCAGACGTCCTTACCTTTTGTTGGGGGAGTGCAGGGGTGCTGAGACCAGGCAATTGTCCACTGCCCCATCCAAATTGGTCAGGATGATCAGCCTGCCCCTCACATGCTCCACGAAGTACTCCAGCCCCTGCTGCCTGGCTTGCACTATGCGTGGCCTCCCATCGCCCCCTCGGGCGTCCACCAGGTGCACCTGTCAGCACTGTGGCATGGGAAATTCTCATGGAAAGATTCGGAATCAGCAACACAGCATTGTCAATGACTTGACACTGTTTTTCAATTGGCAGCCCACCAGATACAGCTTCTGAAGTTTTGAGGAGCCCGTGAATCTTGCAAGGCAATGGACATGAAACAAATTTTACTGAGTTGTGGATCCTTAGCTGCGCTGCCAAGAATTCCCCCTCGCCGGGACTGCCCAGGTGTCGAAAGCTTCGTTTGCAGATTGAACACATCTGTGCATGTAATTGGCCCTGATATTCAGAATATGGCATGGTGGGCTGCTACAGTATGAGCCAATTGCTTCATCTGCCCAAGAACATGTAGAAAGGGTTGCTCGCTGATTCCTAGGATATTTCTCTGTTTGCAAGCTTGTCAAAAGCCACTTGATGAAAACGGAAGGGACTCCCTCCTGAGGTATGCAAGGTAAAGGCAATATTAATCACCTCCGAGGACGTCTTGGAATTGCTTGAGATGACCACAAAATTGCCGTCCTTGGTTTTGGTCAGGCTCACGTGACACTCCTGCAGCCCCTCAGCCAACAGCAGCTCATCCTCTTGCCTGCTTTCAATGATGTGTCTCCACACCTGCAAGTCGCCTTGCATTTTTCCCCTTTTGAACCAACTTGGGAAAACTCTGCACCCTGCACCCTGCAATTTCACGGGAAAGCTTTGAAGAGGTATTGCTGCAGAGTGAGGGAAGGGGAGCAGACTGGACTCGGTACCTTGTCTGGTCTGACCCCCGACTCTGAGGTTGTGTACAGGAGAGCTCGTTCGTTCAGCCACTCCAAGCCGAGTGGTGCTTCGATGCCAGGGAGAACGGTCTCATTACCTGCTTGGCAGGCGGAAGGCTTAAGGGATGAATAGCTGGACACAAAAAGATTTGACTTGCTAGACTTTGGAGGAGATTCGGGTGAAACATTCGGTTTTGGGGGAGGGTGGTGAGTGCGGCGGGTTTCAAAGCAAGTAGGAAAGGGAGAAATGCACATCTACCGCATACAGGCTTACCACCATTTGAACGCATCTGTATTTTTAGAGGAAATGGAGGGCAGCGCAATCTCACTACCGCAGCATTGTAAGGTTAAATATAAGCTTCACACAAGAAAAAAGCGTAGTTGCCCAGTGGAAATAGGCTTGTTCTGCCAGAATGGAGCTGAAGCTTGCCTGATGCAATGTCTCTGACAATCGCCACGGAAGGCACCACACCATAGCTCGCCGTGTAAGCAACCCGGCTGTGTGAAGGTGAAAGCTTCAGCTGTGCATGCAATGTTTGTGTCAGCCCTTGCAAGACGCATCCAAAAGCTTAGGCTTGATGCGGTGACAGTCCTTTGTTGGCAGCAAAGAAAATAGCAGCAGTGCTGTGGCACTATGCAAATCGATTGTCAACTGAGATGTGTCACCTAGAGTCTTCTGTAATGAGTCTCAGTGGATAATTTTACCTATTCTGCGCAATTAGGGACAGCAGAAGAAAATATTGGGCCCAAGCCTGATGCTTGGTGGAACATGTGACTCGGCAACACCAACAGTTTGCGGAAACAGTAAAATACATCCTGTGAGAGGAAATCAACGAAAAAAAAATCCTGTGCAACACATGGGCATAGAAACAAGCAATACTGTCAAGAGCATCCCACCTGCCCAATCTCGACACCACCATCCGCTTGCTCAGTCAGGCGGTTCACGTCGAGGACCGTATGCTTCACACTTCCGTCCAGAGACTGCCTCAGAAAATGGGAGTTTGGTTGCTGTGGCGTGGTGCGAACGAAGTAGAGGTGCTCTCCTATCTGCTCCTTTGTGCAGTCTTGCTCTTCCTTCAACAAAGCACAAGGTCTGGAATGAGGAAGGACATTATCAGCCAATCTTTCCACAATTGAGCTTATTGGGATCAAAAAGCATCCACATCTGCCCATAAACTCTGCCAATAAATGTGGCAGAGTGTGCAGCAAGGAGAGCGCATGGTCAATTTAAAATGTACCATTTCGTTCTCAGCCATGTGCTCCTTGGCTTCACGGAGAATCATCCTCTGTCTCTCTGCCAAAGTGCTAGACAGCAACAGGAATCTCTTGGCCTCAGCGGCCAAGTGATGCCGCATTGCAGGTCCTGCTGTCTCCATCCACCTGCAGGTTGTGTGTACTTGCCATCAGATTGCTTCAGTGTATATTTTGGACTTGCTTCACCAGCATGCATTGAGTTGAGTCGACCGGGCACCTGAATGAATCCGACCACTCAAAGCCATAAGCTGATCGGAGATCATCATTCTGGAATGTTGGAGAGTGCCCTTGGCTTGCCAGCCAACGATTATTGTTTGCTATTTGACCTTGAAGCAGTATGCGGGGGAAAGTACTGGTCACAAAACGTTTCATCAATTGCTTGAAGAAGTTTCAACGATCCCATCGCCTCTTATCAAGCAAAATCCGCTCCTTTCCTTCCGGACTTCACATTCTACAATGACTAAATTGATCATGTTGATAATGGCAGGTCGCTCAGCCACGTCCTGGAGCGACCCAATTGGATTCGCTCCAACGAAATACAGCACCAACACATTGGTGATTTTGAAGTCGATCCTTGCGCATTTCAATCAATCGAGGACTGAATTTCGAAAATACATTTTCTTCAATAAATATATGAGCGTGTACTGACCATACGAGGGCTTTGAGGAGCCAGTGGAACATCGAGCGAGTGGCTGGTGTTCAGCTCTGCCCTCTCGCGATCATGAGGGCAAATGCTGGTCACTTGAAAGGAACAGGAGGTAAGAGCTTTGCCTGTGTCCCCCAGGAGGCCAATCGATTTTGCCTGCAGTGTAAGGCACCTAGTAAGAGAGCAGCGAAATCTGCTTCATCCATAAGAACTTATAGCTCCTTTGAAATAACCCTTCCAGGAGACTGATGAGAAGTTTACACCTCTCCAGGCATTCACCTGGGCATCACCAGCCCAGCACTTCTGTCACAATGCAGAAGCATCAGGCGCTCCAACAAGAGGATGGCTCCCATCAATGCTGCAACATCGGTGAATCCCAAAGTCATGCCAAAGGTTCATACCCTCATTGAACTGCCTGGCTTCAGACCCTCATTTCTGATATGTATTCCTCAACAAAACGTGAGGAGGGAGGTGAAGAAGGCGCTTCTGTGTCCTCTCCTGAAATCATGCTTCCCTTACACCCACTCCATGTTCCCAATGAAATTCCCACCATTGTCATGTTGAAACACCGACCCACGCATGCAGTTCTCGAACAGCAAGGCCATGCGGGAGCAGTTTGCCCAGATGCGCAGCCAGCTGGAGGAGGACAAGCAGGTGCGCCATCC
>QAXI01000390.1:57175-71108 GCA_004335615.1 Chloroidium sp. JM
GGGGGAGGGGGGTCTCTTTCACACTAGCTGCACGTCAGCGCCATTTGTACTGCTCCACCAGATGTGAGGTGTAGGGTTTCGTCATGTAGGGGGGATCAAGAGGGCTAGGGTGGGGCCCTGGGTGGGGGGGTGTAAAAGGGAGGTCCTTCACCTGCTGCAAGTCAGCGCCCGACAACGCGTACTGCTCCACCAGGTGTGAGGTGTAGGCCCCGGACATCCTTACAGCAGGGTGTGCCAGCCTGTCGACCAGCCAGTCCTCGGCCGACCTTGGCGAGCGCTGCAGGGCGGCTGCCTCGAACAGGCCCCCCAGGGACAGCAGCTGGGGAACGAAGGCGTGCGTCACGCACCGTATGGTCGCAGCATCCGTGTCAGGCATGCCGCAAATCTGCGGCACGATGTCTGAGCCTGGGTTCGTGACCAGGAGGGAGCAACACAGCCTCGATTGATTCCCACAATCTGTCACATATTCTACACTGGATGAAGCCAGACAGGTGTCAAGGATTGTGAAGCTCGCTCTCATGGGCAAAGATTGGAGCCTCAGTGCTCGCTTGCGATCCAACCAACAACACTGTTTTTGCCTGGGATGCGCCAGCTCACCTGCCAAGCTGCATGGCAAACCTGTCCCCACTTTGCTGCCTGCTTTCAAACTTGCTTTGGATCAAAAGGACGTTTTGGGCTCCCAGGTGGAAGCACACACCCCCGGCCTGATTCACCCCATCCCAATTCGTTTGCCTGCTTCATAAACAGTGCAAACTGGTCTGCCATAGCCCATTGGGTAGGGAACTTGATAGGCGAAGGTAGTAGAGGATTCGTCCAGGAATGCAGAACAGCACTGGAAGCTATCTGTTGCTGCCTGTAGTATGGGCCTGACTCAACAACACTCCAACCAGGATATTGGCGGCTCACCGTCCTGGCGTGCAGGAGAGCGTAGGCGGCCGCCTGTTGCAGCAACGGATCAGAAAGCCTGCTCCCTGCGGCGTGGCAGGCACTCCTGACCATCTCTGCCAGGGGCTGACAGCAACGCTGACCCCTCGTGCCGAACCCCAAAAGTCCTGCAGCCGCCAAGACTCCGGCGGTGCGCAGATACCTGCGCGTGCTTTCGATCAGGGTACTAAAGATTGATGATGATGATGCCCGAATTACAAACAGCCTGAACTCTATGCAGAGAAGATGCGCTGCTGAGTGGTGCTGAAAGGGGCTGATTGGCTTGCATGTTGCAAAATCCCGCACAGGTTCTCGTAAAATCTGGCTGCCCATGAGTCACAGCCACAGAAGGTGGCTGCGCAGTGCTTGGAACACCAACTCTACTTCTGTGCGCCTGGCGACATGAGGCTTTCTGTGGAGGAAGCGAGGCACGGCCCCATAAATTTTGGACGGGGGAGGGGGGTTGGAGAAGTGATCGACAATGGTGGAGGTGGATTGGGCAAGCAGTGCAAGCTGCAGTACAAGCAACCATTGAGAAATTGAACTCTCATCTGCAGATGCCAAAAGATTAGGGATGCGAAAAGGCAGGCCCAGTCGAGCTTTCTGCGCTCTGAATAGTAATCTGGCATGCAGAACATGAAGGCTAGACTCCTCAGGTGACTCCAATTAAAGCAAACCTGGAGCTCTCTGTTCCTTGGGTGGTTTGGAGCAGCCTGATCACGCTCCGGGTTTGCTGCTCTGATTGCCATGTGTGAACCCCACAGCCTGCAACTTCCCCCCACCTGTGGCACAGGGCTGTCATCTGCGACAGTGTGGGCCCCTCCACACTGGATTGTTCCGCGCCAGGAGCTTCTCTGCCCCCATTCCCCTCCCCCGCCAATTCCCACAGCCGCAGCGTGAGCGCTGCCATCCACAGGACAGCATCCGTGCTCTGTAGCAAGGAAACCCAGTCGGTGGTGGGACAGTGAGTCA
The DNA here is from genome assembly GCA_004335615.1 of Chloroidium sp. JM. Lineage (NCBI taxonomy): Eukaryota > Viridiplantae > Chlorophyta > Trebouxiophyceae > Watanabeales > Watanabeaceae > Chloroidium > Chloroidium sp. JM. Next base: position 59,072 of record QAXI01000390.1, read on the forward strand.
AAAGTACTCATGCGCATCATTGACGTATACTGCCGTGTGGATTGGTCTTACGAAAGCAATATGTGGGTGAGCAGTATAGATGCAAACTTAACCGCATGTTGCTTCCTCCAAAAGGCACTTGCTGGGACAGGGATGATTGCCAAGGCTGCAAGTTTGAGAAGTGGCGCATCTCAAGTCTGAGGAGATGCCTGAAATGATGCCCTCTTGAAGTCGGATGATCAGATGTGACACAAGGGCAGCAATGCTTGAATCGGTGGCCATTGTCATGATGTGTGAAAGGAGGGAGAAGACAGGATGCTCGTCACCTTTTCAAGGGAGCAAGTGTGGCAAATGGCATGTATGCAGTCCACCAAGTGCTGGCTCTGGATGATCTGATGCCTGCGCTCCAGCAAAGACTGGCTCACAGCCAGCCAGCACTCCTCTTGTTCCCTCTCACCCACAACTGCAACGTCAAGGAGCCTGTGGAGACATGCGGAGATGAACTTCTTTGGAGTCCATGGTGAAACTACTGCATTGGTAGATGTGTGTTGTGTAAAAGCAGGAGATGTGACGGGCAAAATCCAAACATACTCATATAAGTGGTCAATGATCGAAATGGTCATTCTTAACACACACCCCCCCCCCCTCCCCCCCCCGGGCGTCATATACTGATCTGACGCTGCTGATAATTTAAGAATCACTCTTGATGGCCACATCATGTTCATTTCATCTATGTGCATGTCAAGCCGGCAACTAACGCCACCCGTTTATCAGCATATTATTGGCTCCAAGATTTTTAACATGCAGCATTTTTTGCAGAATGACCAGGCGTTGTTTCTTTCCCCCTTCCAGCAGACTTTTCCCCTTTCTTGAAATACAGTATCACGGATCAGGTGCTGCCCACAAGCCAATCAGAATATGATCAAGCAAGCACCGCAGGGACAATGTCTTTGATAGTGCTGGAACTGACCTGAAGCGGCACAGCACAGCAGGATGCAGGCAGCGCAGAGCAGGTCCGGGGAGCATTGACCGGCGGCAATCATGACAGCTTCCCTGATTGCTGGCATCATGACTTCTTGAGCCTCTCTGCTCCCTGCAGATGTGGGAGGCAATTTCTTCCAGAAAGGTCGCAAAATCAGCAGAACGACAATTATGCTGCTACAGAATAGCTAAGGAAGAAAGTAGAGTCATCAGATTCCAACAAAGCATGCTCTCTGTATGTGAAAGAATCACAGATCTTTGAAGAAGATCCACCAATGTGAAGAGTGGAGGCAGTGCAGCCCTGATACGCACGCAGAAGGCAGATGGGGCTTAGGGGCCTCTTGATGCATCATGCCAGAGAGTGCACACCGGGGAGGAGGGCCTGGGATTGGAAGCGGCACCAGCGCGCCAGAAGCAGCAAGGTACAGCACTGACTGCTCTCTTTGAGAGCAGCTGGCCATTCCTTAAAACATAGCAACTGTAGGAGCTGGCGGGCTCTTGCGGAATGGATTGGCGCGAGGGAGGACCTGCAAAAAGGCGTTCCCAAGTTCAGATGTTTCTGGCTGGAGTGCTGCCTGAGATTGACTTGAGACTTTTGTTCAGCAGGTGGATGCTCTGAGCAAAAGCACTCTCTGCATGCCTGGCAGGTGTGCTCACCTGTGCTGGGCAAGGCTGCAAAGAGCCTTGTGCCTCTGCAGTGCCCAGGAGGTGAGAGTTGAATGATGGGATGGGAAAGACGTTCACAGACGACGCATATATTTTTACACACCTAAAGCAATCAATCCCAGAGGCTGAACGGCTTGCTTATAACGGTGGAGGAGTTGAGAGATTGTAGCGCACCTGATTCAGGTCAAAATGCCCCAGGTCCCTCCAGTAGAAATTCTCGTTCCATTTGCTGTCCCCAACCATCCTGTCTTCACTCACCACTGGCCTTGCATGTGTAAGTGACACTGATTTGCCTTGTATGATGTAGGCCTGCTGTGAATATGCAGCACGAGCACCTTTAGTAGGCGATCAAATCCTTCAATGACGCTCAGCGTTAGCGCATTTCTCCTATGGACTGGGAGCTCAAGAAGTGGAGGACTGGGGTGGGGGGGAGATTTCCAGGGTGTTCAAAAATCAAAGCAGAGCTTGTTTGTTCTCGGAGAAGCCAACATTCTTCCAACCCCGCGATAAAGCTCAACTCCTTCGCGCCTTTGCTTGCCACAGGACTGCCTGGTCTGTGTTCCGGAGTACCATCAGACTGGTTGCCACTACTGCATCTTATCTTCGGCAGGCAGCTGTGGCTTTCCCCTCCTGATGGTTGCAGAATCAAAGAGCTTCGGCGATCCTCTTGCAGGTGAGCACGAATAGGAGGTTGCTTTTCTTATTCCGTTCAGACGTGTCAAGTGCCGTGTGAACATACAGAAAGGGCGTGTGACTTTGTTGCTACTCTTTCTTTCCCTGAAAGCGTCAACTTCGCGTTGGCACTTCGAACGAGGCCCCTGGAGCCCGTTCGCTGGTCGTTCTCACTCACTGCACCCATCACTGACATCAAACTCTCCTCTAGAACGCTAGTCTTGGAGAACGAAGCTTTGTCATGTCTGCGTCGTTTACATTTGGACGGCACTCTGATGCGAGCGAGAGTCGGCTTGAAAATCTTGCAACACAAGCCGCATCTTGACCTCGGACGTGCGACAAGGCACCACTTCGCGAACAACTCTTTCTAGATAGGGAGCCGCTCTGGCTGCTAGCAAGTTAAGGAGGATCAGGGTCTCAACAGATGCCCAGACCTGTATTCCCTGGCACCTGAATTGTCACCTCTCTTTCCCATGAAACCAACGCATGTGCAACCACATCTTGCTCTATTGGGTGACAGCTTAATTTTCCTTTTGGCCTGCAGGCCATCACAAGTACCGTAAGCTCAATGACCTGTCCAGCGGTGAGTTTCTTCCTTAAAATCCTCAATTCCATAATGTGCAGCCAAATCCTTTTCCTACTGTGCTGGATGCGCTGTGTGATCAGTATGGAGAGAGCTGAAAGCTCTTTATAGCGTTTATGGACCTACAGTACCGTTCGCAAGTGACCCACCTCTGCCATGCAGGAAGCTTTGGCTTCGTGCAGAAGTGCGAGAACAAGCAGACCGGAGAGGTCGTAGCCATCAAATTCATCAAGAGGGGCAAAGAGGTGAGTTGTCACATCTGCTCTCACCCCGCGGATTTATAGGGCAAGCGCTGCATGACTCAGTGACCCACCTCGTCGACAATGCATCCCAATCAGCATCCCACACTTGCGACCTTGCCTGCATGGAGTCATTTCTTGTGCTTCAATGATGACCTGTACCTAGCTCCTTTCCCCCATATATCACAGACACATGACATGCTTCATTGCCGCCTGTGGACCGAGTGTCTAACCTCATGCTGCAGATCACCAAGTATGTGGAGAGGGAGGTGGTGAACCAGGCCAGCCTGTTTCATCCCCACGTTGTGGGGTTCAAGGAGGTGTTCCTGACTCAAAACCACCTGGCCATCGTGCTGGAGTATGTGGCTGGCGGCAATGTGCTGGAATACATCCTGAAGAAGGGCAGCATCACTGAAAACGAGGTGCTTTCTAAATCCCCGCCCCCTCCTGTCCTGTCCACTTCAGGGGGAATGAGACTATGTGCCATTCTCATTTCAGATCGACCTTTGAGATGCCTCCACAAAGCAGGTCCCCTGCCATTCCCTATATGATGCAATACATGCCTTGATATTGTTGTGTGTGCAAAAAGAGTTGTGGCTTCAGCAAAACTGTCGCGTCTTGAACATAAGAAGCCATGTCCGTTCAGTGAACTGAGTTTGGGGAATGAGATGTGGTCTCCCCTCATGCAGGCTCGGCGGATCTTCCAGCAGCTAATAATCGGAATCGGTGAGCTCTTCCCTACCATTCCATGGTTTTGGTGTTCTGCTGAGAATGTCAAGGGTCTGCTTTGCGGTCATGGCAGCAAATCACATCAGGCTGATCATGAATCGCAGCCTCACGGACGTGCCTGTTATCGTCGTCTGTGGCATGGCAAAGTCACCGTTTTAGTACTTGAATTTTCATTCAAAACTCGAGGATAGTAAAAATCTGTTGGCAGATTGGAAGAAGGAATTGGAAGGGCTTTTTTAAGCACAATGTTTTCATGCATGTGTGAATCACAGGCTGATAGTCCAGTGGAGAATTGACACGCTAAAACGATTAGGCCACTGACACAGACACCAGCAGGGACAAAATCACCAGCACTGGACAATGACTGCTTGAGCTGGCTAAGTGTTGCGGCCATCTTAATGCCTCAGCACAATACTGAACACGAGCAAAGTTATGGCTTGATAAACATCAGGCATGCCCAGGAGCGTTTGCAACCAGGCTTGAGCAAATTTGCAATCCCAATGATGGTGGTTACCCTGTGCAGACTTCCTGCACCACAAGGACATCGTGAACCGGGACATCAAACTGGAGAACACCATGCTGGACCAGAGCACCCGCCCCCTGGTGAAGATCACCGACTTTGGCCTGTGCAAGAGCGCCCACGACAGCGCACCCAAGAGCCGGGTTGGCACGCCTGGCTGCATGGGTGAGCCGCTGTCTCAGTACCACTCTTGATCTGTGCAGATATCTTGCTGTTGCGGGGGTAAAATTACAGATCTTCCACTACCGGTGCAGTAAATTTGCTGACGCAGCGAGAATGGGTGGGGGAAGAGGCAGAGTGGAACGAAAATCACATAAGAACTACGATGTGTGATCTCGTGATGTCCACTGAGGTTGGAGAGGAGTAAGCTCTTTTCTTCCAATGCAGCCTCCCCTGAATGCCATCACAAGTCCCATGCTGTTGAAACATCTGAACGGGTCTGCTGAGCAAAGCAGACTGGGCTGGCATTATGGTAGGTCCAAAATTAGGCTTGCGATGCTCCTCTGCCTGACCTGCACACAATGGACACACGCGCTGAGAGAGCAGCAGAACTGCAAAGGAACGTGTCTAATTGATACTCCAGTCACTGCGTTGTGCTGATGGAGGCGCAAGACATGTAGTGTAGCAAGAAATCAAGTGTGGATCATGACAAACTCCATATGCAGCTCCCGAGGTGCTGATCAGTCGCACCTACTGCGGCAAATTGGCGGATGCCTGGTCCTGTGGCGTCATGCTGTATGCCATGCTGTTTGCTTCCTACCCCTTCGAGCGCCTCTGCGACCAGAACAGCCCCAGTGCCATCAGGGAGGTCAGCCAACCTTCCTGCCTTTTCTGATTTCAATTTGGTCTGTTCAATAGAAAAGTCTTTGATTTCTTCACCTGTTGTGAGTTTCAAAAGAAACACCTTGATTGGTTATCCAAGGATTCTAGCTCCTTTGCAGGGTATTTTGCAACCCTATTTCGTGGCTTTGTCTGCCTTCACTGGAGTCAGTCCAAGGTTATCGCCACTGGACTGTATCTTTTTGGCGTAAAGAAGACCACAGTTGCGTTTGTCAGCATGCTACATCGATTCAAGGACACCTGCAGAGCTCTGAGAATTGTGACAGCGGCAGTCAGATCTCAGGGAGGAAAGATTTGTCTCCCTGAGACCACAGCTAGGCCGACTTGTCTGAAAGGGGAACATGCTGCGTGAAGGTATGGAGGAGAATCCTTGAGCTTGATTACTACCTGCCAGAGCACATCGCTGTTTCCAGCAGCTGCCAGGACCTGATCCGGAGGATCCTGGTCTTGGAGCCATCCCAGAGGCTCACCATTGCCCAGATCCAGGTTTGCTACGTTCCATGAAGAGGATCATGTACGCCAGGTCACAAACCCCTCTCTGCCGACTCACAAGCAGGTCATTGGAAGATGTAGGGCTATTTGTCAAAAAGGTGTCGAGAAAATATGAGGAGAGGGTGTGCCTCATTCCCAAAGGCAGCTTGTGTTGTCAAAAGGCCAGGAACGGAGATTGATCCATTTGGATGCCTTCAGTGCAGCTTGTGGTGGCATGCATGCACCACGTTTCTGGATGCTACCGGTGGTGGATGACTGAGCTGCCTCCTGTGCTGGATTACGTTTTAAAAGTCTTGCAAGTCCCATGGTCATGCTGTTTGGTGCCCTTCTTGTCCTGGCTCTATAGATGGGGATGGATGTTATGGCTGGCACGGGGTGTGTGTAGGTGGGAGAGGGGGATTATGACTACCTCATTATTGGCTGGCAAGGCAAGGAAAAGATTGCTGCGTGTGACACGATGTAAATATCAACAGAACTTCATTGTTGTGGTTGTGTGCAGGAGCATCCCTGGTTCAGGGAGGGTCTCCCAAATGGTGTGGACGCCATGAACGAGCGGTATGCTAAAGTCAGGCCTTTCAACAAGCCAGGCTACCAAAGCCTCAGGGTAAGCTGCTCCTGCCCATGCAAGCAGTGCGTCTGCCCTTGACCAGAACCATAACCAAGTCCTGCATGAGTGCTAGCATCATGGAAAAGCATGGAGACAGGCTACAATTGGAGGCCACCATGGGATTTCAATGTATGCATGGTGGTTGGAGGGATGAATGTCTGTTGCAGGTTGGTTGGAGAGCATGCAGCTTTGATCTTGGCAGATGTTCTGTCCTTTGGAGCGGGAGCTTATTGCCACCAAGCTGCTGAGCTGTTCATCGTGAAAGCAGCTTTGAAAGCTTGGGGTATAGGGGGGTTCATGACTGTGTTGCCTCGGTATCAAAAGTCATTTGAGACACTGTCTGAGCCAGAGGGGCTGCAGGTGATCAGGGACGTGATCGCGCATGCCAGGGAGGAGGCAGACGACTCAGCGCTGATCCACGCCTGCTCCACCGACTCCAACAGCAGCGACTCCCTCTCCCTCCGGCAGTGCAACATTGCCACCAGGAGCGACAGCCTGGCGCTCGTGTGAACGTCTGCTGGATGACTGCAAATTCACCCCTGCGACACCTCCATCCAGCCCAGTGGCTAGTTGGAAACACCCTGTATGTAGGCAGCCTATCAGATGGTTGTATAGCTATGAAAAGAGGCACCCCTTCCCGTTTTCGAGGGGATGCTGCACCATTTTTGACACGAGTCGAGACTGAGGCATCATTTAATTACGGTGGATGTTGAAAGAACTTCAACAACCACACCTGCCAAAGATCTGAGGATCATGCTCCGGACCCATCATCTTCAGCCCTGCCCACTATTGTTCACCTGCTTGTGGATCCTGTTTTGACTTGTGGGCAATTTGATTAGTACGACTGACCACAGCAGAGCTGGAGGGCAGATGCACTTAAACTGCAAACTGGCGTGGGCTTCACAGAGCGCTCATCTCCAGCAAAACAACAGAGCGAACACAGCCCTGCATTTTTGCTGCATATCGCCGTTGGTTCACGCCTGAGTGAGGCTTTGTGGCTGTTCAACCCTGGAAGAGCTGGCATGCATGCCCAAGGTAGATCTTTGAACAGCTACAAGACCTCTTAGCTTTGACAATGGAGTGTGTGATATATTGTACTGATTGCCAAATTTTGAGGAGGAGAGGACAGAACTGATCTTGGTGAGTTGGTAGACTGCGTCTCGGTCCGGGCACTGAGCTGAGAGTTGCAAAGACTCTGAAAACTTCCCTGGAAAGCCTAGGTCCTAGGTGACCATTGTGAGGAGAACATATACACATAATGCATGTCGGCTTTTCTCCCCTGATTGAGCTGAGCCTAGGAGAATTTGAAGAACAGCTTACCCAGAAAGTATATGAGAGATACCTGGAGACAGGCGTTGGCCTGGCACCAAACGCTTCCCCCACCCAGGCCTAGAAGGAATATTTGAAATCGCTGCCTTTCACATCTAAATTTGCAATGCACTGCAACGCAGTAGACTATAGTCTCAATCAGTTAAGATACTGTGAGCTCGATTAGCTTTGCAGTGCTGGTCACAAGGATGCGACTCAATTGTCCAAGCGCGTTGGCAATTTTGTTGGTTTTCCTGACAGGCAAAACACTCGGAATGGCGCCCAAAGTACACATTGTATTTTCGAATCATCTGGTACGCGTACTATGACATCATTGCCGATCCCTTTGAGTGACATGCGCAAGCAGGGATGCCCACTTCAATACTGATTCTTCTCGCAGATCTTCAGTGCGGTGTAGATCCTCAACAAGCTCTTTGTATGTGTGTGTGGCGCACCAAATCATTAGAGAGAAGCATGGACACTCTTGTGTACCAGAATACGAATGAGTGAGCAGAGCCTGTGTGTACCAGAGGAAGTGGGCTTCAATTCCTGCAGGATGTGGGCTTCAATTCCCAAAAGCCAGGGGTGACGGGCACCGATAATGCAGCCATCAACATTTACTTCAATGAACATTTCAAGAATGCGGTACAGCTCCTCCATCGACCTCTCTCTCGCTCATTTAAGCAGATTTTGTTGCAAGAGATATGATGATCATATGCAGGACTGCTAGGGCTATGCTGATGCAATGCCACAATGTTCTAGACGCTGAAATATATGATGCATTCCAGGTGGCCACCAGCAATGCGTTTCGCAAGCAAAATACAGGCAGGAGATACAAATGGATGAGTCATGTGAGATTAAAACTCCCAATGAAAGCCACTAGCCACTCGCAAGAGCATCCTGCATTGCAAGGAACCCAACACAGCATTGTCACCAAGCGAATGGCTCTAATTTCCACAGTGTTGCATCCAAGTTCTGACTGCACTCACAGCTCGGGCGAAATGATTTTGTTTCACACCTGCAAGTTCACTCAACATATTTTTGCGAGGAAGCTGTCGAGTCCATCAGCTTAGGAAGCATGCAGCCAATCCAGTAAGAAACCTCAGCAAGCAACAGAAATTCTAGCGACACTTCATGTGCAGGCCTGGCTATACTCCATGTTCTTTGATTGTCCGATTGGGATGGGCCTTCACTGCCCCTCCAAGGATGCTGAAGCTGTAAGTCCTCATCAGCTTATTCAAAAGCAGCAGTCAGCCTGCTTGGCCAATTCCTGCAATGTGCATGTCATACAGCATTACAGCATTGTTTATAATAGACACATGAACCCAAAGGTAGTCAATTCAAACCGAAGACGTTGAAGCAGTGGGGAAAGAATGGGAGCGGTTGGAATCTGGGGACCTTTACCCCATGGAGATTGTACCACAATTTCGTTAATGGAAATTGGGCACTTGATCTTGCAGTACCAGCAGATCAAGTCTGCTACTTGTCTTGCTTGTATGTCGTGATGGATCAAGCTCTTCTGAGTTCATGGTCGTCATGTTGGATCAAGCCCGTGGGAGCTATCATGCTTGGCGCAGCTGAGATGATGGAGTGCTTCCTGGGATTTCAGAGAATATGAGAGAAATGTATTCTATAGGTTTGTATCCTTTTTACTCAGTGCGTTCTCACAGGAGGTGGAGGCAGCGATTCGGCGTGGGGACTTGCAGTGGCACGCCCTGCCCTTCAATGCGCAGCTAGAGTTTGGCAACAGGCAGCTGCTGCAGATGGAGATCCTGCTGGTGCATAGATTGGACGACCATTTCAATGTCACCAGGAAGACGGTCGTAAGCCTTGTAGGTCGCCTACCCTCCCGCAAATCCTCCCAACCCTTCTGGCATGTGGATCGCGATCTGGGCTTTCCACTGGTCCCTCACATCTTTGGTTGAGCCAGCAAGTCAGCCGTCATATAGAGGCAATTGAGCGATCCCCAGAGATCGAGTCTGGAGGGTGAAATGGGAAGGAAGGGGTTAGCCAGGTTCTTTCATTCTGCGTGTCCCCATCAATTGCTGTGTCAGCTGCCTTGTTGGGCCAAGATTCTCCACAAGGCGCCTGGGTAGTTGAAGTGCAGTGCATCCAAAGCCAGAGACCGTTTCAGGGCAAGTGGCAATTACGGTATGCGAAGGCTGTGACTGCCGCACGCACAAAGCAATAGGTTTGGCAGAACGAATGCATGCATGGGAGCGTGCACTTCATTTTCTGCCGCTTGCTTTTCTGCCTAAGGGTGAGCGGTGTAGGTAATTATGTATCAGGAGGAGGTGGCTTGGCCAATCAGTCCACCACTTGTCAAAGACGAGATACCGACTTGCCCCTCTCACGCCCTTACAGCTTTAAATCTGTTTGTGGCGAATGCAGAGGGATGTCCCTGGGATAACACGCTCTGCCATGGCAGACCTCAACTTTGCAGGGATCACCGCCTTCTCACAGGGCGTGAACTGGGCCTCCACCCCACCTGGCATCCCCAAAAACACGCCTGTGGTCTGGAAAGACGAGGCGTCCGGATCGCAGCTTCTCCACTGGGTCCATGCAGGTACACCGCTTGCCAACAATCAACCCCTGAGGCCCAATTGCTTGAATTGAACTGAGATCTTATCTGCATGCTTAAGTCAAAGGCGACCCTCCCAAGGTATGCCAGCATCGGGCGTTAAGTAGTCAAGGATAGATGGTGTAGAGTATGTGGGAACATCAAGCATGATGCCTACAGTAGGGGTCTGGCTGGATCTTGAACATCTCATGGGGTGGAGAAGCTGAGGAAAAGATGCTAATGCTGATTGGAGTCAGATCTTAGAGAGAGTGAGTCTGATGCCTGAGTACCAAGCTGCACAAATTTACCAATAGCAAGGATGCATGCTGGCGGCTCCAGTATGAGCACTACCACCTCTCACCAAGGCCATCTCTACAGGCGGCTACTCAGGATCTCCTCAGGATTCCAAGGACGAGTGCGTAATTGTGCCCGGATTTGGCCATGTGCTCTGCTGTGCCTGGAAGCAGGACAATGAAGGGCCTCACACCTTCCAGGAGGTAGGCCATCCTCTACTTTGTCTTCCATTTTTGTCCTGTCGAGCACAAAACCTCAGCGCTGCACTGTGCTATGAGCTAGGCTGGTGTAGGCACAGATCTGGGATGTCAACCCTTTGGAACCCATGCAAGGGATGGCCTGATATGTTGTTTAATGACGAAGCAGGAGTGTTGCAGGCAAACACCATCTTTGACTACTATGAGGCAGCGTTCCCTGGCAGTGAGGTGGTGGCTTCCACGTTTGATGAGTACAATCGAGAATTGCAGAAGGCTGCGCCTAGCCTGGACCTTCCCACATACACAGAGGAGATCGGAGACACCTGGATATATGGTAAGAGGAACAGGCTTATCCTCCAAATAAGTGGTGACTCTTGGGAATCTAAGGTACGTGTGTGATTTAAGAGATGGAGGAGAGTGTATGAGTATTAGTAATATAAAATTCGTATTTGGGAACTTGGATAGCCTTCATCGTGTGTGTCCTCAAATGCCCATAATTAATTTCAGCCATTGCAGGGTATGGCAAGAGCTAAGCGACCCAGTACATGCCTTTTATGGTGCAAAGCATGTATGCATGCAAAAATAAAGACACGCAAGATTAAAGACACAAGAAGCATCTTTGTCATCCTTGGGCAACATTGCTGTCCAAGAACGCTACAAGATATTGCAAGTCTTGCCTGAGATGTAATTTGTCGTGAATGTACTCCTGTACCTTGGAAGATCATCTGCAATGCCTATTTTTTAATTTCTACTCACAGGGATCCCCAGTGATGCTCTCAAGGTGTCCAGATTCCTGGCAGCCCTCAGGATTTGGACAGCCATGTCGTGGCGTTACGACCAGTATGATTTCTTCAATGCCTCCCGATTCCTGATGAAGGTACAGCATTTTCCTTCTTCGCATCCACACTCGATTTGCTACTTTGCAACGGCACGAGCTGGAGGCACAAGACAGCACTCCTATAAAGTACTGAATTGGCAACCATTAACCACAAGCAATGGGTATCATTATGCAGCAAATGCCTTGAATTTCTTGTTATATACATTCAGATTTGGCGCAATCGAGTCTGCACCTTGAAATAAGACTGTCATGCAAGACTTTGGCCTGAGTCTCCTGGCAATTGGCTGCAGGTTTCTGAGCACACGTGGGGCACGGACATCAAAACCACGATCGGCGACAACGAGAACTGGTCCAATGAGCTCTTCCAGCAGAAGCTGGCTGCCAAAGCGCCCAACTTTGAGGCAGCAGTGCACTCCTGGAAGCGCCAGGCACGCTATATGGACTGGGCCCTGGAGGCGCTGGGCCTCACGCCTCAGGCGAGTCACCAATCTCTTGTCATCAAGTCAGGGAGGAAGGCGGGGGGAAGGGGGGG
>QAXI01000390.1:89368-103518 GCA_004335615.1 Chloroidium sp. JM
GTCCTTGCCTGGCCACCTATTTCGTGACGCACTACTGGCAGCTGCTGGTGCTTGTGAGAGCCCGTTCCTGGCCATCTGCTTCACTTTTTGCCTCACATTCGGATCATGTCAATGACACGGTGTCAAAGTGAGCCCAAAAAAGTTATGTAATGCGTGCTCCTGGCAGCTCGCACTTGAACACCTCTGAGATGGGAAGATCTGCTTGTGCAGGCGAGGGTCCTTGCCTGGCCACCTATTTCGTGACGCACTACTGGCAGCTGCTGGTGCTGCGCGTGCTTACTGGCATCTCGGTGGGGGGCTGGCTGTAAATGTGTTGATAGAAGGTGGAAGAGAGGTGCTCCAGGGAGGCAGGTTTCCCTTGCAAGCAAAGGACTGGGAGATGCTTCAAGCCAATCACCCATTCCGCACCTCAGAAGAATTTAAGTACAAGTCACAGAGCTTTGTCTGCCAGCGCTGGGAAAGCACAACAGCAAGAAGCCTCACCGAGAAGCACGACGAGGAACAGAAGGTTGCGGCGGTTCATTCTGTCACAGAGGTAGCCGACCAGCAGGGCAGATGGCGCCCCAAAAACGAAGAACAGGGCTGCCACGTAGCCACCAAGATATCTGCAGCAGGAGTCTCATCTTTGGGAATGGCTTTGAAAAATAGTGGATACAGCAGGAACCCTCCTCATGACTTCTCCTACCGAGCTTTTGGACAGACGGGTTCTTGCTAATCTGCACTGTTGCTCCAGCCCACAATTGTTGAAGTATTGCAGTCACACCGATGGCAGACCACCAGCCAATGCATTGATAATCCCCCATCTAGCATCAGACCTGAATTCAGGAGGGTTTTGCCTCCTGATCCAGTCTTTAATGTAAACCGCCAGTCTCATTTTGAGGCATGCTGCTCCCCGCCTCCTCCCAATCCAAGGTTTACCTGCCAGCACTTTCTAGTCCAAGAATTCCCTTTGTTCCCCTTCATATTGGACATTGCAGAATGGGGAAGAGCAGGGGGTTGAATTCTCCTAGTGCTCCCGGGCCCCCCCTCCCCCATTTCTTTGCCTTGTCTGAAAGAAGCTTGCCTGTCTTTCTCCTCGTCATTGAATCCAAACTCTGCAGCAATTGGGCTGAGCAGCGGCGCCATCAAATTCTGGTCAGCATACAGCATGGAGGCGGTTGCAGTGAAAACAGCCACCATGTAGTACCGCCGTATCGGGGTCAGCTCCTTTATCTGCTTTCCCCCTCCTGCCGCAAAACAATCAATGTTTTTCTCTGCCTCCTCCAGTGCTGAGCGTGAATCAGGAATTCCACTGCCTCTCTATGTGCAGTAGAGAAGTCCTTTGCTCTGAAGTGTGGTATGACCGGCTCTTAACTCCATGTGGAAAAGGGCACATAATATGCCTTTCGAAGTTGTCTAAGCAGCCCAGTCTGATGTGAACCTTTCTCCAATTCAGCTGCTGACAATTTGGGCGTGTGACTTCCAAACCTTTCAGCTATGCCCTCCAAGGTCTTTGACAGTATTTCAACTTGCAAAGCTGCAACAGAGTGTCCTCGCACTCTGCTCAAGGACACCGGGACTCGCAGAGGGTGCACAGCTGGAAAGGAAACCTGGCTGTCAATTCTTGAACTAGTCTTGAGGAAACTTCGAGCATTTGCCATTCGGAGCAACGCATCTCAGCCCAATGCTCACACGTTCTGTGGGGAGGAGAAAAGTGGGCACCAGGCTGCGGTGTCATGCCAAAACTGGTCCTCCTCGATAATCGCTCCAGGAATGAACTCGGCTCTGGTTTTGACTCCAGCGGCAACGCGCCCTCCACAGCACCCCGGGCCCCCCGCCCATCTTTCAAATTAATGGAAACATCCGGACCCTCCTTCCTGCCACTGACCTCTCCTGGCTCCTGATATTGGTCTGACGGACCTGCTACACTCGTCTAGGTGACGTAACGGGTCAGAGCCCAACAGCCAACAGTACAGATGAGAACAGTCAACTCACAGCAGTAGTCTGTGGTGTCGATAGCCAGTTTCCACAGCGTGTGAACTACAGCACTGCACTATGGGTCCCAGCTGAGCTGGCAAAAGCAAAATATTAAAAATTACGCAGAGAACGTGTAATTATACCTGAGGAGGACTGCTCTAAGAGTCCCCTCCGTTCGTTGGTGGGGCTGCCCGTGATACTCCTTGCAACTACTCCTTCCATTGGCAGCGAGTGCAGCTCGAAGCCGTCAGCACCCTTCTCCTTGGACATGGGCTCTCGACCGAGCACACTGTTTGGACGACAGTTTGGCCCCTCGTGAGTATCAAGCTAACGACTCCAGTTTTATATGTGTTTCGGACTAGAGCGAGAGTCTCGATAGACACCAATACTCAAGATTATTTCAGCAGGTCTGGATTGAATCAAACTGTGCACAAAAGCACTGAAGAGCGACAATCTGTAATCCCATGGCTTCGCTTTAGGGACGTATTCACAATCTACACTTCTGTGCCACTGTCTTTGAAGCTTTTTGAGTTATTTCAGTCCCTGACTCTGGCCCAACTCTCTTTTGGTTTTGGTCTTATTCGGGATGATCCCACTGTTGGACTTGGTAGGTCTTTGTGACCCCCTTTTCACGCGACGAACTTTGTCGCCCTTGATGAGCATTAGAGATTGAACTCGGTACTATCTGTGAAAAATTAATCCGCAGCAACCTTTCATTTTTGGAAGGTTATAAATCTTGGATTTTGACGCATGCACGTCCTTAACCTGGGGACAATCTTCTCCTATGGTTGCAGAGGAGTTCAGCTTGCCTGTATTTGACTTTGCTACACCTCCTGAGGCAATTCTGAAAGCATGCACGCAATTCAGAGGTAATTTGTCATTCAAAAATTCCAACACACCTTTACGAGACACATGGGCTGACATTTGAGGCATTCAGACCTTGAATTACTGAGGACACTTCAAGGAAATGTCACACAGAAAGCAAGGAAGCACGCTTCACAAGAGCAGTCAATTGACAGTGATTGTGTTGGAAGCTGTTTCTCACTAACGCACTCAGTTATCTGCTTTTGCATGCTCTATCATTGACTTTTGGATCCTTCAGAATGTGCCGTTGACCTGCCATGACTTTAGAGAAATGACTGCCATGGAAATATCATGACAGGAGCATGTCTGAATGGAAAGAGTCAATACATGTCATTGTCCCCTGCCATGTGTATGATGTGGTCATTGCTTGCAGACACGCGTCCGCATTCCAGCCTGCCGAACACAAACTTCCTCAAAGGTGCATTTTTCTCTCCCATTGGGCATGGTGAAGGCCTGAGAAATCACTGATTATGGCAGGACACTTGTAAGCCCTTCCAATACACTCGTCACTTGGCTGATATGAACTGCAGGCGTCAAATGGTCGCCAGATGGTGCATGCCTGCTCACAGCCACTGAAGACAATAGGCAAGAGCAAACCTTTCTGGTAACAAAGTACCATTCATCGACCTGTCCAGAAAATACACTTCTACTGGGGTAGGTTGCGATGGCTAGATGGTACTTGAAAGTAACTGCTTTTGCTAGATTGCTGTGTTTGCCATTTTGTGTTGTGTGAGTGGTCCTTACAACCCCAGAACCAATCCTTTGGCACGAATGACCTGAAGAAGCGCAATGTCCCTACCTGATTAATCATGGGGGAAAGAAATGGCCAAGCAGCTGAAAGGGCCTAAAGAGGGAAGAGTATTGGCTGACCTGGGATGCAATTGTACAGCAGAGACAATCGCACAACTGTTGTGGAGGGTACAAGCTTCCATTGGGGCTTCAATTCACAGCTTAGAGGGTGTTGCCATTGGAGGATGTAAAACCACACTGAGAATAGCCAAAGTAGTTGTGCATGCCAAGTGACCTGCTCAAACCTTACCTCAAACCCCTTCTCATGAAAACAAGCCTCTCTTACTCGCTCCATTTTGCTGCAGCCTGCATGTCTTTGATCTGCCGGAGGATGCCCTGGAGAGGGCCTCCCTGGGGAGCAGTGCGGAGAGGGACAGCCTGTCGAGCGCAGATGGCAGCGGCCCCCCCGCGCTGATGGTTGGGGAGGGTGAGGCTGTGTATGACTACACCTGGTTCCCGGCAATGCAAGCCGCAGACCCCGTCTCCTGCGTGTTTGCCTCCACATCCAGGGCAAGCATCCTTGCGATCCCCTTCCCCCCTTCACCTGCCCCTTGTCAACATAGCTGGCACGCCCAAGCCTCATTTTCATTCTTCCAGACTTTCAAACTCCCTTTACATCCAAAGTGGACTGCAACCTTCGCCCGATTGCAGACCACTCTGCTTGCAATGTGCAGGCTCACTCCTTCCACATCAACAAGCAACCTCCCTATGCCACTGCACAGAACACCCTGCTGGCGATCTGCAGGCTCACCCCATTCACCTGTGGGACGCCTGCACGGGCGAGCTCCGCTGCACGTACCGTGCGTACGATGCCGCAGACGAGATCACGGCCGCTACCAGCCTGGCGTTCTCGCCAGACGGCTCGCGGCTGTACGGTGGGTTCAACAAGGCAATGCGCGTGTGGGACACCAGCCGCCCCGGGCGGGACTACCAGGAGATAGTCACGCATCAGAAAAAGGCAGAGGGCCTCCCAGGTTTGCTTTTCTGCAGAGAGTACTGGCGCAGCTGCCAGATATGTTGCCTGCATGCCCCTTTTGTTTCTCGGGATGCGAGTGTGCGTTTCACTGCGGGCGTTGCTTGAGGTGAAGTGCTCTGTTGATCGTTTCTGCATCGCTGAAAGGAAATCAGTTTCTGGCATTCTTTCTGCCTCTGCTGTCTTGAATGTGCCTGTTCAAATGCAGGCATAGTCTCTTGTATGGCGTTCAACCCTGACAGGAGCGGTCTGATTGCGGCGGGCTCCTACTCGGGCCAGGCAGGCCTTTACGATGCGTCCACTCATGAGCTCCTTTTCCTGCTCCAGTGCCAAAAAGGGGGCCTCACTCAGGTGACTGTCTCCCCCGTAGACATCATCTTTGCCAAACAGAGCACGGAAGTCGCGAGAACCCACAACTGGAAGGCCAGGAAGGAGCCCAACAAGGCCAAGCCAGAGACAGTGCAAGTGCCTCTCCTCTTGCCGACGAGCTCCTCATTGGGGTCGGAAAGGCTGCCTTGCAAAGATACTGTGAATTGGCCTCTCCCTTGCCAGTCAGAACCAGACAGAAAATTCACACTGGACTGCACAAATTTGATATCCCCAATTACCATTTGCACTCACTTTCCCCTTAGGGTCGCCGGCCTTTGTGGGACTCCAGGGGGAATGCTGTTCCCTGCCGCGGTTTGCCTTGTGCATTTTTTTGTCACAGTGAAAGAGGACTTCTACCAAAAAAAAGCTGAAGCCAGGGCTTTATGCCCCACAGGTGAAGTTCGGGCCGGATGGCAACTTCCTTTTCACCGGTGCCCGAGCCGACAAGGAGATCTGGTGCTGGGATGTGCGCCACCAGTCGGGGTGCCTCTACAAGCTCCAACGAGACACGGCAGCCACAAATCAGAGGATCCATTTTGACATCGAGCCCTGTGGAAAGCATTTGGCATCAGGTGAAAATTTCGGTCCTGACCTATCTCCCTTCCAATCCCCTCTACAACATCAACCCGCATCAGTCACAGCTCTTGTTCCACACCTGATATGGATTTCCACCTATTTTTATACTTTTGTCTGCATCCTCTGAAGACTTTTTTCGTCTGGTTGATTCCGCAATGTGTCATTCGTGTTGCTTCGCGGTAAGGGGCACCATCTCTTGACAACATATACACAGACAGAATTTGGACAATCAGTGGCCCGTGTATGCAGGAGGGCAGGACGGGGTTGTACGGGTTTTTGACCTGGCGGCAGGAGAGGAGGTGTCCCATTTCCAGGGTTCAGATGACACCGTCAACGGCTTTGAATTCCACCCCTTTCTGCCATTCGCTGCGACTGCCTCAGGTAGCTCTTCAGACTCATGGCAAAGTACCCACAAGCCCTGATGTGCATCAATTGACCCAGCACGGAGGATAGGGAGGGAGATATGACATATCCAGCGACCTTTAAATCTTGCCTGTCAGTGCCTCCGCGGCAATCATGACAACAATTATGTGCGTGGGTTTTTAAGATTCGACGACTCTATGCAGTTCACAGGTCACAATGTTGATCAAACCTTGTTTGCCTCAATCGGCAGCTTGAGTTTGAGATTGAGCTCCATCCCATCTCCATCAATGCTCTGTATTCATTTGCAGGTCAGCGCCGCTATCCTGAAACCATGGGCCCAGGATCAGAGTCTGATTCCGAGCTTGATACAGATGTTGATGAAGTGGCATTGGGAGGTCTTGAGAACAGCCTTCTGATGTGGCGGTTCAAGCATGGATGGATGACGATAGATGGGCCATTTGATCATCTCGACATAGCCCCTGCCTGACATGTTGTATTGACCATTGATACAGTGGATTTGGAAGCGTCCACCTCGTCTCTGTCTCCTAGGAACCAATACACAGACAGGTATGGAATCTTGTCAAGGTCATTAGTGCATGCCAGCGAAGAACAGCAGAGCGGAGTTTGCCACAGGAATTACATTCTTCACAGTTTGGATGCCACCTCTACCGCTACCTCTGTCTGCATCTGGACCTGATGGATATGCTTTGAATACTGATAGGCTCCTACTGGTCATGCATCATTGGAATTTGGCCCCCAGATAAGCAGCTGCATGGCCTTGTTGAGCCCAATCCGCCAACCAAATTTGAAATTTCAACAAGCCTAGGTTGTTTCAGCTAGCATGTTTGTCCGCGCTTCACTGGTCGTTTGGACCATCTATCAATCAACCTCTTGATCTCAGAAAATACCATATGTAGCTACGATCGCTCCATGAATTGCGCTTTCGGCAATTCCTCCGTCTTTCGAAGGTGTCGAGTTGGGCATGCCATTCCAGCTCGGTCATCGAAGGAACATTGCAGAAAGTTTGCACCTTTCAGTACCAAAAGGAAGCGACTTGTTAGCCCAAGATGTCGCAAGAAGTATTGCGTGGTCCAGGCAACGGAACAGTTGGAGGAACAGAGAGATGTTGCCGATGGAAAGTTTACATACACCGTAGATAGCCTGTCCAGCATCGCTGAAAAGCTCTTAGACGGGCAAGAGGCTCCGAATGTTGAGCAGATAGCGACAGGCATTGGTTCTTCGCTGCGGAAGGGCCTCACAGACTCACACGACAGGAAACAAGAAAGAGTGCGAGCCTTTGGCACCAATCGACTTCCAAGCAGAAAGGAGGTGAGTTTAAAACACGCAGAGTGCCACATTGATGAGGACCAGAAGCAACCACCAAGCCATGTTACAAGAAACACCCAGGCCAGCTTAGGCGGGAAAGGCAATGCAGGCATTTCTTGGCTCCATGTTGATACAAAATTTGGAGTGATCCATGGAGCTGATCGTGCAAGCTCTCATATGTATAGTGGTGCAAGATTGCCTTCGAGCAGGTGATGGGAGGTGGAGCTGGCCATACACTCAGCTATTTTAGCCAGAGATAGAGCTCAGAGCTTTTCTAGAGATCAACAGAGTGTTCTAGGCCATGCTTTCCAGCACGCAGATGAGATGATGCTTTGTTGGGTCGGATGATTCTGATCTTGATGGCCGCACAAGTCGCTCCCCGCATGTAGAAGAATTTTGTCACAGAGACGCCCCAGAAATGTGATAAGCCCCTGTGCAGGTGTCCCTTGGCGAGCTGCTGCTGAAGGCTTTCGATGACTCCACCATCATCATCCTCCTAGTGGCTGGCACGCTGTCCCTTGGCCTGGGACTGGCCATCCCCAGCCCGGGGGGTGGGGGAAACGACTGGGTGGAGGGGGCGGCCATCCTGGCAGCCGTGGCAGTGGTGGTTGGGGTGTCAGCTGGGAACGACTACCAGAAGGAGAAGCAGTTCAGGGAGCTGAGCAGCCTGAGCGAGGATTCTGAGGTGCCCTCTTTGGCTTCAGAATCCTGCTTCTGGTCTCGTGTTGCTGTTGAGGCTGCTGTTATCGGAATCACGGATCGTTTCACATCAAAAGAAATTAAATATGGTGGAAGAGCAAGGCACAGAACCAGACATGTTTCTGTGTGATATGAGGATTGATCATCTTAACCTTGAAGCAATGGGCGCGCTGCAACCCAAAAGAAGGGCAAATCTTGGAATCTTGAGCGGCAAAATGGGTATCTTTCACTGAGTTGGGAATCTATCCATCTTCAAGGAATAATTGAAAGCGTTATCTTGTAATTTAATTGGCACCGAGCGAGGTCTATCCATTTCAATTCTATTCTGCCCTCATACTCACTGAATGTGTTTTTGCATTAGTGAACGTAAGGGCGGTAAGCTCAAACTCCTCTGCAGGTGACGGTGTTGAGGGATGGCAGGCAGCAGGAGATGAGCGTGTTCGATTCGCTGGTGGGAGACGTCCTGTATGTGGGCTATGGAGATATTCTGGCCGTGGACGGCATTCTCATAGACGGCAATTCCATCAGGTGTCTTACCTGTTCTCCTTGTCAAAAAGCTCATCTTGAGAAATACTGGGGCAGACAGCATCTCGCAGAGTGCGTATCCCTCAACATGGGTCCCCAAGAAAAGAGTTGGGCAGAGTTGACTTACAGAGACACCCTCATGGATTTTGACCAAATTTAAGGTAATCATGATTAAAATCAGGAACGAGAACAATGCCTGTCTTGTTTTTGTTTCAAAAAAGGCAGTTTTTTGGCTGGCTGCGAATGTGAGTGAATTCTCAATCTCGACCCTGTTGGAGCAGTGGACAGGATACTTCCAGCTGCGACAATGGTGGAAATCATTCACGCTTGCTTCAGATGCACTTTTTCCACCTGTTGTCTGTCCTTTTTCTAATCCGCCGATAATGACATCTCATGAGCTGGAGGAATGCCTCATAGTCATATGACCTATGAAATTTCTGTGGAGCGCAGGGTGGATGAGAGTGCCCTGACGGGTGAATCCGAGGACGTGGAAAAGTCCGTGGACAGCGACCCCTTCCTCCGTTCCGGCAGCAGCATCCTGGAGGGGCAGGGGCGGATCCTGGTGACGGCAGTGGGGCGCAACAGCCAGCAGGGCCAGATCTTCTCCTCCCTCACCACATCCGACAGCGGCATGAGGTGAGTGACAAGTTGGTCTTGTGTAGAGTTTTACTTCAAAGCAGCGCAATCTTCCTTCATGAGAGCCTTGAGTTTCTGTATTTCTAATCATACGTCAAACTGCACATTTCTACTTATCTTTTCTAGCCATGCACGTTTGACTGTGTTCAATATGGAGGTGAGATGTCCTCCAATTGACCTCAGGAGGACTATCGGTCCAGACAGAAGGACCAAGTCAATAGTCTGGCTGCAGATCTGAAGGTTCCCATCAAACACCGGTCCACAAAGCCAGGAAACAACAAGAATTTTTGTCGAATTCTTGCAGAGAAAAAAGGTGTTCTGAACAAGAGATTGTTCTTGGTCAACTCTTCATTGCTACAGTGCAACTACAGTGTATCATTTCATAAGTTCAAATATACAGGGATGAGACGGCACTGGAGAGGAAGCTAGACAAATTGGCGGGGCAGATCGGGCAGGTAGGGCTAGCAGCAGGGGCTTTCAGCTTCGTGGCCATGGCCGGGCAGTTCACGTGGCAGCATTTTGTGGTGGGCGGGGAGGCGTGGCAGTGGGAATACGCTAGCACGTACTTGCACTACCTCATCACAGCGGTCACCATTGTCGTGAGTTCCCTACCCACCTTTTCCTCCGCTAATTGGCCAATGTGGCTCGTTTAAATTGGGGTTGTGCTGGACATGCTCCAGCTTGAAAACTGAGTCTTGAAGCCTAATAAACCCCTTCAAAACTGTCTGCAACGGCAATCTACACCATGTCAGCCAGCTGTAGCTCCTTCAGAAGAGGTGCCTCTCATATGGTAAGGTCCCAGCCGACTGTCTGCAGGTGGTTGCTGTTCCGGAGGGGTTGCCCCTCTCCGTCACTATAGCCCTGGCATACTCCGTGAAGCGCATGCTGAAGGACAACAACCTCGTCAGGAGATTGAGCGCAGCCGAAACCATGGGGTGTGCTACCACAATCTGCACAGACAAAACAGGTAGGAAAAGCTGGTCTTTTATACACCAAGTTCTGCCTCCATTAACTTGATGAATGCTGGGTGATGATCTCTGCTCATCTCACGGCTTCCCCTCACACACAACCGTACTGCACCTACTTGTCTGTCAGGAAGCCATGCAACCTTGGCCTGTACTGTGGGAATCCAGAGGAGCAAGAACAGGAAGGTGTGTATCAGAGTTCCTTTGCCAAAGGAACTCTGCCTGCAATCCTGCATTTGCAATCTCCACAACGTATAGAGCAACACGGCTGTGATCAGATAGACATCCGCATAACTTGTGTGTGGATTTCGAGAATCCAGCTCTGCATTTTTGCAGGCACGCTCACGAAGAACGAGATGACAGCCACCAAGGCCTGGGTGGCGGGAAAGACGATAGCCATCTCTGAGGCTGGATCTGGGAAATGGGACCCGTACTCACTGCTGGAGCCGGGGGTCGTGAGAACTCTGAACCGGGCCATTGCATTCAACTGCACTGCCAGTCTGAGACGCCAGGCCTCAGGTTGGTAGCCTCTGAGCTGACGCTAAAACTTCCTCCTGATTTGTCAGCTTGAGAGGAGAAAGTCTAAAATTGGAAGACTCCTTTCCAAAGATTCTGATGGTTCATAGAGATCCTATGACTTTGGAACAGGCCAAAGCATGCATTCCTCTGTACAGCGGCCATGTCACAGGTGCTTCAGATCCTTATGCCTTCAGGGGAGGCGACACCTGTGGGCAACGGCACGGAGTGCAGCCTGCTGGGGCTGGCACAGCGCCTGGGGGCAGACTTTGAGGAGATGGAGGGCGAGAGCCACGTGGCGCAGCGAATACCGTTCTCCTCCGAGCGCAAGAGGATGACCACCGTCATCAGGTAAACCACCTCCATGTGAGATTCATACTTGTTCTATTGTGATCGACCTGGCAGAATCTACTGTAGAAGGCGCTCACTGCTCCTTGGGAACAGCACATGGGATCAGGGAGGTGAGTTGTCAGCGATTTTCCTCCAGAGAAGCCAGCTTGAGCACGGCATGCAGAAGATTTCCAGATGAATATGGAGCTGAGAAGTCAAAATTGAACGATGACAGCAATCTCGATCCCTTCCCTCACCACTGTCGTAGTCCCATCACACAACCTTTGGCATCCCGTGATAACACATGACTCAGGTGACCAGTAGTCAAGATTGCTGCAGTCCACATGGTGTTGCTGCAGGACGCATGGGACGGATGGCATGACCGTCTACAGCAAGGGTGCGGCCGAGATCATGCTGCCGCTGTGCGACAGGGTGGCACGGGAAGACGGCTCGGTGGACACCCTGTCAAAGGAGGAGGGGCAGGAAATCCTGCAAGGCGTTCAGAAGGGAGGGGAAAGGTGATCCTTGCATGCCATGGCAATACAGCCACTCATTCAATGCAAGGTTCTGATATAAAATCTGCAAGATATTCCGAGTCGCCAAGTGATCCTTTTGAAGCGAGGATAGTCGGTCACCAGGGAATCCTTCAATCGTGCAACGCTGCAGGCTCTCACCTTTTTCACAGGAAGGGGAAGGACACAAAATGGATGGATCTGTGCAACGCTCTTCTTGGTCTCCTCTCCTTGTTAGAATCTCGCAATTTCTGCCGCTGAACGTTTTGCAAAAGAGCATGCACCAGGCAGCTGAAGCGCAGCATCTGTGTCTTCCCGCTTGGACATGCTAGCTTACAGAATTCTGTAGACGCTCTACACAAGATAAGGAAAAGAGAGGCCGTTCTTGCAAAGCAGCACATGCCTGGCAGCCGCAGCATAATCGCTCCCTTGCATGGCAGGTTGATTTTGATAGCCTACAGTGAGAGGAAGCAGCCAGATCAGGACCAGGCGGCCAAGAATCGGAGGGGCCAAGCAGCGGCCGAGGATTTGGAGGCTGGTCTCATACTGCTGGCCATAGTCGGCATCTCCGACCCGCTGCGTGCGGAGGTGATGACTGCCGTGCAGCAGTGCAATCGGGCCGGCATCACCGTGCGGATGTTGACGGGTCAGTCACGGCCACCTCTGAAATCGACTGGCCACCACTTGCTACGTATGGATGTCCTCTTAGCAGCAAACTTGCCATTGTCTGTGCAGTATTCCCTGCTACTCCACGGTATTTTTTGCATACTCTGCCTGCATTCTGGAGACCTCTACCAGCCCACGGATTTGTGCTGCCGAACACCATAACACCGGCCTCTCTTGCCATTGACTGTGCCAGATTCTGAACGATGGGGTGACAAGCATACCTGCTGCCCATCATTTTGCCCAGACCACAATGACACCACCTGCTGCTGCAATCAATGCGCAGCCTTGGAGTTCCGTCCGTGCTATGACTGACATTCCTGCAGTGGTCCTGCGACTGCCAGCTCGTGCTCGTGCTCGCAATGTTCAAGAGTTTTGCCTACTTTTGGCTAAACGTTTCTGTGACTTTCTACTGGTAATAGGACTGAGAAAAGCAGTTAATAATTCTATGTTCTATGGCATGGCAGTTAATCAGAAATCCAACGTTTTCAGGTATTTCCTTCTCAAGAGGCTTATCAGCCTAGGGGTTTGCCAAATGCTATCGCCATGTACATTCTGTCTCCTTTGCTTGGTTTCCATTCTCTGTCCTCAAGATTGAATAGGGAGCACGGCCACCGTCCAGTCATTGATGACTCACGATTCGGCACAGGTGACAACAGGTTGACAGCCAGCACCATCGCTGGACAGGCTGGCCTCCTAAATCAGACCCTGGGGCCCGAACGCCCCACAGACTCCCACTCCACGTCCCATGTAGAAAGCACTCCTGAAGGTATCTTAGATGCTGCTCAGCCCCATCCCCTGCCGATTGTGTCTTCTCCCACTTCCACCATGGGCATAGGCTCAATCCAATGTAATCACCTCCTCTTTGCCCCACGAGCGCTCTTTCTGTTGTCTGGCATTGGCCGTATCATGCACCGGAATATCCTCAATGGCAGCTTGTCTTGATATGAAACCTCCCTTGGCAAGTGTGAGTCCAGGGATTTCGCTTTTTACCAATCTCCCTGTCCACTCTCGCTACAAGATGCAGGCTCATCAAATTTATATTTATCATTGGCAATATCTGCCCAGAAGACTCCTGGAAAGGCTCCAAACAGTAGGCAGTTTGGGCACCTGAGCGAAAGAACGGAGAATATATCAGCCCACTCACAAAAAGGCTTCCGCAGGGACAGTCATTGATGGTGTGGAGTTCCGCTCACGAGTGCTGGACCCCCAGGGGAAGGTCATCCAAGCCGAGTTCGACAGGGTTTGGGAGCCTTTGAGGGTGATGGCCCGCTGCTCTCCGACCGACAAACTCACCATTGTTAGAGGTGAGCAGGCCCAGACTTACCCTCCACCTGGATTGACCATGTCAATCTTGAGTGTTCTGGGTGGGACATCGGCCAAAACAGTGTGTGCAATTTTCATTGCGAGAAAGGAAATGAATTGCTGGTTGTAATTGAAGTCAAGAACTCGGTGCAATTGCAGGCTTGCAAGCCAACCCGGAGGAGTGTGTCTGCATGACAGGGGATGGGACAAACGATGCACCAGGTACTCCCCCCCTCCCTTTGATTTTCTTGCGCTGTGTTTCTTGTGCCCATCTGTCACCTCCTAAGCATACCTCTTGGATCATCTTCAGCATCACTGCATCAGGCGTAGCCGCATGCGGACAGGCCTGTGGAAAATCTGTGCTGTCAGTCGACTTTATCTTTCAGCGTGCTTCTTTTGACCAATTCCTGACTTATTTTCCCTCCCATCCGACCACATCAGGCATCTGGATCCCTTCTGGAGAGGCTACGTGCTTGCAATAGCTTGGGCAAATTTCCCAACAAGCCCTTGCATGACACAACAGAAGAAATCTCCACCAAGAAAGAAGCATATCCCATGTATGCAGCTCTGAAGGCAGCTGATGTTGGATTTGCCATGAACAATGGCACCAGCATAGCCAAGGAGGCGGCTGACATCCTGCTGCTGGACAGCAATTTCCTGAGCATCGTCAAGTCGGTCCAGTGGGGCCGCAACGTCTACGCCGGCATCACCAAATTCCTGCAGTTCCAGGTGAATGTCAGCTGCACGACACCTGAGGTGGAACTGGGGCGCGGGGGGGGGGGA
>QAXI01000390.1:135593-170594 GCA_004335615.1 Chloroidium sp. JM
GGGGTGGGGGTGGGGTGGGGGGGAGGATGAATCGGGATTGGCCGCATCCTGTACACATGGCAAAAACAGGAGTGTGAATGTGTGGCTTTTGCCTGGGGACCTACCAATGAGTCCAGGTAGGCTGTCCTGGTGTTGTCTGTGGTGCCCCACACCTGCTTGTCCTCCAATATGGGCACCGCATAGTTGCCTATCAAAGCCTGCACATTCAAAACATGGATCGTTAAGCCTATTTGATCCTGCATCCACCCCACCTACCGGATCTCTGATCTTTGCCGCAAATCACTGAAGCATGCCACACATTGCCCATGAAGGCTTGCCTGGTGTGATCTGATGCCATTAGATGGTTTCCAGAGACTTTACGCATGCAAAATGACAGCATCATCAAATGCATGGAGACATGATTGCGCACCTACTGTGTGAGGCAGGAGAAGCAAGAGTTGGAGGGAGGGGGGGAAGGGGGGCGAAGGCGGAGGAAGGGCACCTGCATGAAGCCGCAGAGGCGTAGGGTTGTGTAGTTGAGGCCAGACTGCTCCAGATATTTTTCTGTGGCCGTCTTGATGCGCATCAGGGGCACGTCGGAGTGCTTGTCACAGTTGTGGATGCTGAAGAACAGATACCGCTGAATGCCCATGGCCTGCAGGAAAGCCAATGATGTGTTTCACAACCTGCCTTCATGCCTATCTCTCTCGGCTCCTCCTGTAGATTTGCTGAGGGTTCGCAAGGGGAGCGTGCCACATGCTCAGGCATGAAGACACACCTCCACAGCTGCAGGCTGTCTACCTGCTATATACAATGGCAAGAATGTATGCACAGATGACCATGCATGTTGGGCCTTGCTTTCAATACCTTTCTGACCTCTGCGCATTCAAAAGCCAACCATTTTGTAACCCCTGCCATTCTGTGCAATGGCCATTGCACCGCTCTCTCCAATTTCTCCTCTCAGAGAAAAATCGACGATGGGATCAATTCATTCCATGCTTTGATGCTGCTGTGCCTGTATTGAGCCCTGGCTGTGTTATACGGCTCAATGCCTCGTAACTTCTCAATGGCTTCCAAAGGATTTGGGCTATTGTTCATGAACATGACTGTTATTGAGAATTTTCACCATGAATTGCGATCTCATCCCATCAAACCTCTAGGAGAATTGTCCAGGCTCAGAATGTATGAACAGCAGCAAGCAAATGCTGCTGAGAGCGAGCCAAGAATGTTCACTCCGACAGCCTCCGTCTGGAGAGAAATTCAACTCTGAAACTCTGCTCTCATCCGAAAAAGCTTTCTAGGTAGAGATCTCTGTCAAGAGCCAGACTAGGGACAACATCCTCATTGGCGATGACACTCCCACAAGGTCTTCTCAACATTCTCCTTATCTACTCCGCTATTGGGAAATAACGTCCAGATATGCAGCCATCTTACATCAAATGCTAGCAAAAACCATCACACCGGGGAGTAACGTCTGCATATGCAGCCCTTCCCTTTCTAGCCAACCCATTTCACCGGTCGCCAATGCGCAGCTGTCAGGACAGGAGGCGGTCAGAAGGCGTACCTGGGCACACTGTATGAGCGCGACCTTCCCGTCCCAGTCGATCTTCGAGGTGCTCTCCTCGGGGCGTGCGGTGGAGCAGTCGATGACGGTGTGGATGCCCACCAGGGCAGCCGGCAGGCTGGTGGGGTCGTTCAGGTCAGCCTGCACCGTGGTGGCCCCCCAGTCCCGCAGGAAATCCGCCGGATTTTGCCGCGGCCGCACGATGCACCGCACCTGTGCGTAATTCATTTCTTCAAAAGCAGACTTTTCGTTTTGGTGGTACAGGCCCACCAGGTACTAAGCACAGCAAGGTTGATTGTCAAAATCCAGCCTCAATTGGATACTCTCCCGAGACAATTGACGAGTGCTACAGCTGACCCCCACCACTCTGCTTTCCGCTCTGGCCAGGACAGGCTTTCCCTTGATGAGGCAGGTCCAGTAGCAATTCTTGAACCCCACTGCCTTACCAGCTGTGCTGCCTTACCAGGTGCTCTACGCTGTCCGCAATAATGGACCCTTGCCTAAAATTCCACCCCTCCTAGGTGCCATTGGATAGCAGTCTGCTTTGGAAGGCTAAGCAGATGATGCTTGTTGAGTCCCACTCAAGAAACCTCCCTTTTTAGTCAACCTTTCTTCTGCTCAGTTGAGTGAAGCACAAATCTGCATGTGCAAACAGAAGGTGGGGGGTGGACCTCATATCCATCGTCCAAGGCTCTGCGCACAATTTGCCTGCCCAGTGTGCCTGTTCCTCCAACCACCAGCAGGGCATTCTTGGGCACCTCTGTTCCCGCTGCCGACACCCGCACTGCTGTCCGGCGAGACCTCCTCTGGCTTAGCCTGCTGCCTGTAGACACCACCACCAAAGTCTTACACAATATGTTTCAATTAGTCTGCTGATGAAACAAAAGAAGCATGAGGTAAATGGATAATCTCCGTTATGGTTCGGCATTGTTGGCCGTATCTACAAAGACTACCTGTCGCCACTTTGAATGGGACCACTCCGGTGCCTTTGAAGGTGCTGCTGTTCAAAGGCGCTGCTGCTGGCCTGCTGCTGCTGGGTAAACCTTTGCAGGTCTGTCTGCTTTGATGTTGACTGCTCAGGTTTGCCTGCCCTATGAGGGCGCTGGAAGACCACATATTGCTCAGCCCACGCCACAGTTGTGATCCCTTCCCAAAGCTGTAGACATGAATTGCGTCAGTATTGTCAAGACTGATTTACTGGTTTCACACATGCAGTTGCAACTATCAGCCTGCGTGAATTTCTCATCGATGCTGCATTCAGTGATCGTCCATCTAAAAGCAATTGACTTCTCTGATACTAGTCTAAACCAAGAGAAGGACCAAACTTGCAAAATTGTGGTTGCGGGGTGAGATGCAGTTACTTACCAGACAGTTGGGATGCCGTCTTCCGATAGTCTTGATGCCCGCGCTCAACCCGTGTGGTGCGTCTCAATAAGCAACCTTGTCCCCGGATGGCCGATCTCTCTGAAGCCTTGCTTCGTCCACGAGGGCCATTGCCCATTTAACGCGAGCTGCGGGAGTCCCCTCGATCCCAATAACTTCACCCCATTGAAATTCCTCCCTGCTGTGGTGCACCTTGTACATAGGCCCCTCGCATCCAGCCTGAGGTGGTTGTAGTTCACACGCAAAGAATCATGAGTGCTTGACATCCACTTCCCCTCTCTGACAATGAGACCCTCCGAGCACCTTTGCCTTCTGCATCATCAGTTACATGGCCGCAGCAAGTGCCACCTGCCCTAATGATTGCTCCTGAGAACTTGCAACGTTGCTGGGACTGGTCTCCAAGATGAAGATCCTTGATGCCATGAATTCCTTTGGCAAGTGAAGAATATAAAGAGGGGGCTCTGAATACAGCTCAAAATATTTAAATCACACCAAACAGAATTCACAGTGGCGCCTCCAGAGGCACAGCAATCTCTTTAGAGATTGTTACATTTGAAAAGTCAAGTGCATCTAATGATGAATAATACTAGACTCTCCCAAACTCTGGAGGACAGTGAGCAGTGCAGCCGTATGGAAAACGTAAAGTAGAGGGCATGACAATAGAAGCATATCCAGCAAGGAAAACAATCAGTGAACTCAGCGTCTATGGGTCATGCACGACCCCACGCCAGACTCTCAGCCAAGGAGGCAGAGTGCTGCAATTTGCACTCAGCCTCTGCCGTCCTGAGGGGAATACCATACTTGTATCCTAGCTAAAAAATTGTCCAATGTCGCTCACTGCTCAATGCCCGGCCCCCCTCAGGTCTCAATTTGGCACTGCTCACACTGGCTCAGGCAAAAGCTACGCTGTGGGACAGCATCATTGGTACGTCCGCAGAACATCACATACCACCGGCCTTGGCCTTCCGCCTCCGGTTCTTGTATTCGCAGCATGAGACACTACGCATGCGTCCCTGGAAAGGGGATGTTGAAACTCCAGCCAAAGACCACTGCAGCTCCCATGAGGAGGGCCACCAGGGACGCGACGGCCGAGAGATGCTCCACCTTGAAGATGCTGCTCTTGGACTCCATGGCCTGGGAGGTGGCACCTGACACAACATGGGGTCAGATTTGCATATTTCAGCAGTGCACGGGGGCATTTGGACAGTCTGGTGGTGGCCACTGAAACAGACAGGCTGCCAGAGAATCGTGTCGGGTTTAGGGTTTAGGGTCACAGTGTGACCTTTGAGATGAAAATTGTCAAACGCGCTGACCACATGCTTGATGATACATATGGCAGAAATTTCCCCTGCAGCCTTTCATCCCCCTCCCGCCCCCCGCCCATCCCTGGCCCACTCTGCACCATGCCGGCACTCCACAAATGTGGCCCTTGAGGCATGAATTGACTTGTACTCCAACTCTGAGAGTGAGAACAGTATCAGATCGAATGTGCTGAATCCATAGGCTCTATGCACAGTAATAGCAACGACGGATGAGGCGAGAGATTGCGGGACGCTGACCGATGAATGCGGTGTAGCTGCCCATGGCCGTGACCGTGCCCAGCACAAACATGGACATGTAGGCGGCGGCCGCCATCTTGGTGGGCAGGGCCAGGGCGGGGATGACGACGAACAGCGCGTCGGGCTGCAGGCCGTAGATGATACCGGTGGCCAGGGTCCAGATGCTGAAGCCCTTGCTCTTCCCTTTCTGCGCTGCCAGGGTCGCCGATGCGGGGTCCGGCGTGCTGGATGTGCCAGCGCCCACTATGATTGGGGCTGCACGACAGACAATGGATCAGTCATGTTACTTGAAATTCCGACAGGTGAGGGGGGTATTTGGGGGAGAAAGCTGCTGGAAGGACAGAAGTCGGCTGGGCGTTCAGCACCCATCATGTGCAAAAATCTCCTCATATGCTGGTCGATAGTCGGCTCGCTTGTGCCTTGACTTGCGAAAAGCGAAGTAAAGGAAGCTGGATGCCACATCAGAAGAAAGCCCGGTGAAATGCTGATTGTCGGCCAAATGTATCACGTTCATGCTGAAAATGGCAATTTAATAAGACAATGTCCAAATTTGAAGATTTGATGGGACAGAGCTCAAAGGTCACTATGTCAACAATACTTGAACCCAGGCATAGAGCATTCCCTATCCTGTTGCCATTGGGAATATGAAGAGAAAAGGGAAGTGGAAAAGACTCACGGCCTCCAGCCGTCTGCATGGCAGGAGGAGCCTGCGGGGATTCTGTCGCCACTCCCACTTCCGGGGCAGCTTCTGCAGCGGCCCCGAAGCTCTCGTACAGCCCTAGGGCCCCGATGGTGATCAGGGTGAATCCAATTGCCAGGGCGGCGTATTTGTCCAGCATGGGCACCATGTTGTTGAACCGGTCCTGCCAAAATGCGAGATGAGTGCATTGTCTATGGGCAATAAAGGAATATATTCCCTGGAGAAGAGAAATGTCTTTCCCTCTGTCAATTGCTGATCCTGTTCAACAGCAGTTGCAGAAACTCGACAGGCGGCATTGGAGGATTGGCCAAGGCATGGTTCCAAAAAGCTTTGCTTAGAATAGTACTCCTCCTTCGCTTCTGCTAAGAGCGGCTGCAGCGAGGCGAAAGGTGGAGGCCTAGTAAATTTTGGGATTTACAAGTGAAGATTGTGTATGCTTTGGCTTTCAGACAGAGGAAACTGTGCTCTGCTGTGATCCATGAAAGTGGTGAATCTGATGTCCTCTCCTATTTCTCGCGGAAGTAGGCTTCGTTATACCAAAAATGCGCTTTGTGAGCTGATCAACAAAAGCAAGGGCATGAGGGTGCTTCTTGTCACCCAAACTGCTGAGAGCATGGCAAGAACGATTCCACCAGGAGGTTGCATGTCTCACCTTGAGGCACAGCATGAGCAGCCCCAGTATGAGCTGACCTATGCAGTGGCCAAAACCCCACCAGGCCCCCAGCAGTGAGGCTTTCACAGAGCTGATGCCCAGCGTCAGCGGAGTCAATGCCTGCATGTTGAGAAGCCAGCTGAACGCGCAGTATTTTCCAAGACCGTAAAAGATAGCTGAGGGAGTTGCTTCCCAATATTGGTCATTCAGTCTGCAGATGTTGGCGTATGGCTTTTGCAGATTGGACAAAGATGCAGGCTGCGCAAGGAATATGGAAACAGAAAGGGATTTAAAGACAGTAAGTGTGGCGCTGTTGCAAAGCGTTTGCAGCAAGAAAAGCTTTGAGATCATTCAGGCCATGCTGTGGCACAGCAGGCACAGCAGGCAAAGGATTTGCCTCCTCATTGGATATATCCCGTTCCAGACATTTTTCCGAGCCTCAGCCTGCAGCCACCAGCATCAGCCCTGGCAGATTTCCGATTCACCCTTATTGGAAAAACCCTCCTTGAAAGAGAGAGTTGATTTGAAGTACTCACTGCAAGGTGGTCAGGCCCTGACAGCGAATGTAGGCACCCCGCAGCCAGACCTGCCCAGGCGCTGGAAGCTGTACCTGCTCCAAAGGTAAAGAAAGAAATGCATCCATTGATACCATTTCACATACATTTACTTCGCCTGTTCGAAGCGAAAGTGTGCTGCTTTTGGACACGGCTAAGTCATCAAACAAATGGCCCAAAATAAAGCAGTCAAACATCAATGCTGCATGACAAACCTTGAATGGGGGCAGAGCTCGAGCTTGTGGCTAGCGTAGACGAGCAGAATAGCGATGCTGGTCTATTGGCAGAAATTTTCAGCCATGCGAGGACAGCGAGCCCAAAGGCTAACGATCTGCAGAGTTTCTTAAGGAGGGACTTCTGCGGCCGATCATCCCGTTGCCCACCGAAAGACTCTGTACTTTGGAGTGTTGTACTGCTTGCAAAAGGCCGGAATTGACTATTTCTTCCTTTGCACTGTGATCGGTATACAATTCGTGATCTCAGAGGTCCAATACACCTAGGGATTGGCGGGGTGGCGAGAACGGGCAGGTGCATGTGGCAGCGAACATCCCTGTGCAAAAATTTGCTCGTGCCAAGGCCACAAAAAGCAGTCTTCATATCAGAGTTCTCCAATCAGCTTCCAATCATTTCGAAAGCAAGAGTGCAGCTCATGCAGCAGATGTCTGCCCTATTTACTAAGCTCCGAAGGGTTCCCTGCCTTTTGAAATCTTGCCTCTAGTATTGCTCCCCAGGCCTGGTGTCTATGCTACACAAAAGCGGTCTATTCGCTTGAAAATTGTCTCAGACTGTAAAGTGTGCCGTGGAAAAGGCTTGAGAGGACCTGCGAAGTAAGGTGCATGCCCAGGCAAGCCGGAGTTGCTGTCTACTCCGATTGAAACAGTCTCAAGTCCTCTTCATTAAGAGCGGAATTTTGTGATTCGCAAGGTCATTTGAACTGGTACCGCTAGGTGAAATCAGCAAAGGCGTAGAGCACTGACATCTTGCTGGGTGCTCACAAATGGAATTATGACAATAAGCTCCGTCTCATTTGGTATTTTCCCTTTCCTGGGTCGCTTCAGTAGTACATGCAGCTATCTTGAGGTCTGCCAATTAAACTGCCAATTAAACAAAACATGTGATCATACGCGGTAGTGGCTTTGTGTGCAACTGATGGACAGCAATTGACGGCTCGGAAACTGCTGGCATCATGCAAGCATTTTCCAGGTGATTTTACTTTAAGTAATGGCCAGAAGGTAATGCTTGAACAGTTGATGGAAGGCTGATTCACAGACCCAGTATTCATCTCAGGGCTAGGGACTCAACTAGCATGCAAAATGCACGTTGCGATCAATGAGCATATATTTCTTGTGTACTTCATCAATGTGGATTGTCAGTGACTGCCAGAAGGAAGAAAAGTAGGCGCTGATCGCATCTCCCTATTCTTTGAGATGATAGTAAAAAATGCACAAGGTTGCTCCTGGAGCTGAGTCAAGCGAGGGAAGCAGGGGAGATGCGGCTCCGTCACCTGGAAAAGGTGCACATCCCCCGGGAGGAGTTGAACTTCCATCTCCCGACGCTGCACCTCTGCCGCCAGAAGCAGAGGCTTCATCACCGGCCAGCCAAAGCACCCAGGCTGCAGGTCTGGATCAGACGGGCAGGGTAGAGGTGGCGGCAGACGGCTTCTCTGATCTGGAGTCAGAGGCCAAGGGGGAGGGCAGTGCCACAGCTCCGACTGCCGCGGATTCCGGAGGAAATGGCGGGTCGCTTGTGCGAGCCAGGAAGAGGCAACACAGAGGCGCAGAGGATTGTACAATGCGGTCCGGCGCCTGGTGACTCAGAACCCCGAATGGCACAGAAGGTGGAATGCTGGGGCCCATTCTGCAAGTCAGGGAGAGGCGACAGAGGGGCATGAGAGCAGCGACGTTGACAGAGGTGTCAGCTTGGTTTCTACGTCTCAAGACGCTGGCAGAGAAAATCAGAGCGTGCGCGTAGCAAGCGTCAGTGAGGAGGTGAGGCAGATGGGAGGGGAGGCGTTGGCTGGCCATGCTGCAGAGGGGGGAGACTTGAACCAGGAAGACACCTTCCTGAGCCAGCTGCTTGGTGGGGCCAGCCTTGAGGGGACAGCAGCACCAATGCCGGCAGAGGGTAACCCAGGGCAGCAGGAGCCAATGAGCCAAGGAAGCCAGAACGGGTCTGGGTCCGTGCTGGCGAGTCACCCTGGCTGGTATCCTGGGGCAGGAGAGGAGCAGAATAGACAAGCTTCTCCCAGGACGACGGCAGACCACAGCCTCTCGCTGCAGGAGCTGGGCGAGCTGATGTGCTGCCCAATCTCCCAGGTGACTGCAGCAATACTCCCATCTCATCAGCTGTTCTGGATGAAGTAGTGGCTCTCTTGGTGATGTGAACACGACGCCACAATATTCAAAGCACCTTTCCTTGCAAATGTGGCGCTCTTTCGAATTCAATGGAGCAGACCTAATGTAGACAGTCTGCACATGTTGGGAATGCAGAACTGAAAGCAAGTGAACCAACCATTTTTGGCATACTTGATCCTGGCTCAATTTCAGGACATGATTGCTTCTCCCAGGAATTGATGATAGATGCGGTTTTGGCTGAGGATGGGTTCAGTTACAATCTCGCCTTCATCAAAGCCTGGTTGGATTTGGGCAAGACCACGAGCCCCTGCACCAACGAAATAATCGGTACAAGGCTGGTTCCAAACATCGCCGTGCGACAGTCTGCCCGCCTGCTGAAGTCCCTAGGTGTGCAGTGCTGATGGCTTGTCCTTATCAGGGGCTCCCGCAGCTTCTGTCTCTTGCATATCTGAATTTTGCACTCATTTCATGGCTAGAGCAGGATGAATGTGGCGACCTTGAATGATTCATTTTGAAAGTGAGGCTCTGGGTGTGCCGTGTTGATGTCCTGTCCTTGTTAAGGGCTCTTGCAGCTGCTGCCTTTCCCAGATATGAATGTTGCAGCTAGCTCATGATGAAAGCAGAATGAACGTGAATCACACCTGCCGACCTTGAATGATCTTGCTATATAGTGACGCGACTTTTTGGAAGAGCAAAGCTTTCAGCGTTTGAGACTGTATAATTGTTTGGCAGATGATCCTATGATTACTGCCATCTACATCTAGATAGGCGCCGCAAGCTGATGGCCTGCTTGGGAACATTTCTGTGAAACAGAGGCTCAGATCATCACTTGACTTACAGTCTAGTTTTGCAAAGAAGGTTGAAACAATTTTGAGGTGGGAGCTGATACAAGTTTTGCATGTGCAGCAATTCAGCAGCAATCATCTCTATGAGTCACACAGTCTTAAATAAATGTTCTCTAATTCTAGAGGCAAAGCGCCAAAGCAATGAAAGCACTACTGAACTAAACCAGTCCCAAGCTGCAAATGCAGGCATCGACATCTGCTAAGAGCTCTCATGGCTGTCACGCCTGCTTGCCGCTTTGGTGAGGCCCCGGGCCCTCCTTGGGCCCCTTCTTGAGCTCCTGCTGCTTCCGCATTTGCTCTTGGGTCCTGCGGATCTGCTCCTGTGCCTGCTCCCTGAGCTTCTCCACGGCCCCTGCTATCTTGATACCCTGCGACAAGCATTCCTGGATTCAAGATGTGCGTCCACTACAGCTCCGG
The DNA here is from genome assembly GCA_004335615.1 of Chloroidium sp. JM. NCBI lineage: Eukaryota > Viridiplantae > Chlorophyta > Trebouxiophyceae > Watanabeales > Watanabeaceae > Chloroidium > Chloroidium sp. JM. The sequence goes on from QAXI01000390.1 coordinate 145,601, forward strand.
ATTCTCTGGACACATCAGGGCTGAAATGGAGGTGCGGACCCCAATGCACTGCTACTCGCTGGCTGTAGGACATGCCCTGTAACATGCTTTGGTGTTTGGTAGCATCTACAGCACTGACACGCTGCCAGCCTGATCTGCAATGCAGCCAGCATGCCCCATAATTAAAGCACAAATGGGCGCTGATCCGCCCCAAGGAGAGAAGGCTGGAAGGGCCTTCCAATCATACAACAGCATTTCATGACTGAAGGCAAGATCTGGAATGACTGTCAGCAATGCATTGAATGGCGACAGTCCCTTTTGCTTGCACACTTGCAGGGAGATGAGAAATCAAAGACGGCGATCCCTCTATTTACTGAATGGTAATTGCATCAGTTCAAGAGAGCATGCTCCCGATCACCACATGAATCATTGCGTGTTACCTGCTGCACTGTGTTTGGATTCCTGGTCTTGAACGCCTCCCAATTCTTGGTTAACCCCGCGCCTGTCAGCCGAGATTGCCACCCTGGCAAACTTCTGGCTTTTTCATCCACGCCCCTTGACAATGCTCCCGACTGGACAGCATTCCCAGATATACCTGCACCACATTTGAGTAATTTGCATTTCCCAGATCACATGGATATTTTGCAGCTAAATTGTCAAATTGCGACCGCCTTGCAGGGGTCAACGCAACAATATTTGGATACATTACTGTATTTTATCAAGCTTGATCTCTGCTGGAACGCTCTGTGAACCCCAATACAGCAGATCCAGAGGGCTGCTTCATAACAGTCTGGGTGATTGAGCAAGAGCTGGATAATAGTTCTTACACAGAAATCGACAATATAAGAGTTCATGAGCAATTGAACACCTGGGGAACACCAAGGTATGCATGCCTCGTCGTGCCCCTTAGTTACAGGACAATGCTGCTGTATGTTATGCAGAAGCACTGCTGAATGCCAAACAGTCACCAATACCATTCAGGGGTCTCTGACAATCAAAGGAATACAGTTCTATGCAATCTGGAGATCAGTACCTGCCGTGTCGGCGCTGGCAGATCTACCAATCGCATCCAGCTCTTGCACCTCCAAGTGGGCACTTGGGCTGGTCCCTTCCTCCTGGGGTGGGACGGGCAATTCCGCTACTGCTGCTTCGGCAATGCTGCTACTTGCCTGCAGAAAACCGGGTAGTTCCTCAAGTTTGACAGGCCAGGGAGCTGATTGCTGTTTCTGCTTGGACAAAATGCTTGATATTGTCCAGAAGCTACTAGAGTGCAATAGAGGCAACCACAGCAGCCTACTGCTCACAGGCATCCATCTCTGGCTGTGTTCAATGTCGTGAGCAGGTCCTGTCAGGAAGGGCTGACGAAACGTGTGAAAAGATTTTCTCCAGGCTGTGATGGGTAAAATTCTTTGGTGCAGCCCGATTGCGCCAAAGCACTTTCAGCAGATTTGCAGAAGGGAGTATCAGGTATTGGCTTGAATGCAACGTCTAAGAGTGTCTTTGGAATTCGAAAATGTTGAAGGTACATCTTTCTCCAAAAATTCACATTGTGTTGTGGACCAACCCCGGCCCAGACATGCTGAACGATTCAAAGATTCTGTCGCTTGATGAGGAGCAAGCAAGGAAAGGAATCGCGTGAGGCGAATGAACCGAAGCAAACCACAAAATGAGGCAGGGACGTGACAAAGGCTTGACATAATGTTGTACCTTTCCCATGTCAGGCAGGCTTTCCTCTGTTGCAAGGGCTTCTCTGATTGCACTGGCAGGCTCCTCCTCCTCGTCTTTGGCTCCCCCAGGGGGGGTCTCAGGTGCAGCTTCCTGGGGTGGAGGAACCTGCACAAATGTTCACTGTCAGGTCAGCCTCCAGCACACTCGGCCAGAATGTCTCCCCCAGAATTAGAAATGCACACTGCTCAAGACTGAGAAGATAGGTTCAAACCCTGCTTCCAACCTGCCAATTGACGCCCACAGCTTTTGCTGCAAGCTTGAATCTGCAAGCGATCAAAAGGCCAACGGACAACATTGACTCATCGTCCCAAAGACCAAATACCAAATATTGCTCAGCTCACCCTCCACATGCAAACAAAACAGTAAAGAGACATACTGTGGGCACCTCCTCATCAGACACAATAAATTGTGAGCCATGAACCACCTACGGATGCCTCTGCCTGTCATGGAAGTAAGATTTTGCAGCTCATTCAAATCGTCCGATCATTTTTGAAGCTTATCCAGGAGACGTCTGCCTCAATAATGTGCATGCTCTGCATGGTTGTGTCAGCGCACCTCAGCAGTCCCTCGCATCCACCCTCGGGGCTGCGATGCCACCGCCGGGACAGCCGGCGAGTCGCCCGAAATGCCGCTGGCAGCCCTGGGCTGGGGAATCCCTCCGTCTGTCGATTCTGCACCTTCATGGCTGCTGCTTCCTGTCGGAGATTGGTCCTGCGGAGGCTTGATTGCCATACTACCTTTGCTGCCCTGGAGGGGCTGCTCCCCCACCGTTGATCTGGGTTGGGAGTGCTCCCCCGCAGGGAGGGGGGTCTTGTGTCCTGCAGCAACATTTCTATTTGAGCTGGGTGCCGCCGGGCCTGACTCGGGAGTCAGGCCAATGCTGAAGATTGCCGCAATGAAGTCGGATATGCCGCAGTATTGTTGGCAGCAGAATTCTAAAATTGCGTATTTTGTGCTTGCTCTCACGTTTGATCCGTGCCTGTTGATGCAGGCTCATTGGAGCTCCATCTCTGTGCCAAGTGGAGTGATGTCTCTGATGTACTCTGATACTACTGAAGGAGTAACAAGGCTGCTGTGGAGGAGGCTAGACAATATCATTTCAGTGATCATCCCTTCTAAAGCCAAGTTGCTTACATAGAAACGACCTATGTACGCATTTCAATTTTGCTTAGGTCGCTTTCAATTTGTAATTATGTCTCACTCTTTCCCTGAGCCTTCAGCATGATTTCAAATTGAAAGCGACCCAAGTGAAAAGCCCTTCAGTGCCTCCTCACCTGCAGCCTTGGTCACAGCAGCCAGGGTCCCGCGCCCGCCCTCGGCGGCAGTCTTCTCCATCAGCGAGGCAATCTCCTCCCTCGTGCTCGACCGCCTCCGATCGCCCGCCTCGACCCCCTTGACCTCTCCCCCCCGTCCAGGTACACTGTGTCCCACACCAGGTTCCGTTCCTGGCGTAGGGCTCCTCCCACCTCCCTGGTTTCTCCCTGTTCCGTGCGACGCCGACTCAGCTGCAGGCGAGGAGCTGGGCAGCTTCTCGGGGGCTGCTGTCTGGGATTCGGGCTCCAGATCTCCCTTGTTCGCTGCCTGATTGGCCTCAGAGGTAGTTCTCCCTTGTGGTTGTTTCAAGAGGGCTGCTGGTGCTGGATGGAATGACGCAGGAGGGGAGGCATCTGTTGGGTTGGGTGAAGCCGGAAGTGAATCTGGGTGAAGCTGGGAGGAAGCTTTCGCAGCTTTGTCGGAAGCTTGCTTGCTGATGGGCTGCATCTCCATGGCGCCGTCATTCAGGGTCTCGCTAGGGTTCTGGGCTTCCTCCGGGGTGACCTTCGGCTTGCGGATGCTCTTCTTGCGGGACCAGAAACCCCTCTTTGGGCTGCCCCCCTGCTCATCGCTGCCTGAGTGTGGACTAGTGGGCGTCCCTGTGGCAAGATGACGATGCTGAGAATGGGAGGAATCCAGATGGGAGGGATGCAGGGATGCAGGGAAGTGGACAAATGCAGTCAGAAATCGCACACCTCAAGCAACAATCCAAACGTGCCTTTCTCAACCTCTGGTGATGCGATCGTCAAGAAAACAAAGCTCAATGGCCCAAATTGATTTTGTAGCCTGGAAGGTACAATTGGCATTCTGCCGGTTTTAGTGCCATGGAGCACTGCAAACCTTAACCTTGCAGCAACAAATCGGCTTTGCACAACAAGGACAGAAGATGATAAGTCTGTACCTGTCTCGGCAGAGCCAGTGAGGGAAGGGGAGGCTGAGTCCTTGGGCACGTCCACCACCTCTAGGGCAGACTTGGGGGCGGGGGTGGACACCGTGGCCTGGGCACTCACCACCGCGCCCTCATCGTTCAGCTCCTCCTTGCCTGATGCAAACGTCTTGGCTTCAATCACACTCCGTGTAAATGGAATCAATGACAAGCGAGTAGAGATAAGTACCGCCAGTCGACTCCGCTTCAGCAAACACAAAAGTTGTAAACCTGAGCAGCTTGCAGGACTCACCGGGGGGGAGGGCGCCCGGGGGGGAGGGGGGTGGTTAAAACATGAGGAGGCCCAGAAGAGATCAGAGAAGGGGTTTTACCTGAACTCTGATCAGGTTTTGCTGGTGCTCCAGGCTTTGCTGACACTTGCGTCTTCCCTGCATCTGCATCTGCAAACTGTGTCATTTTCCTCAGGCTGGAAGAGAATATCGAGCAGAATCATGTCATTTTCCTCAGGCTGGGAGAGAATATCGAGCAGACTCATCTCCAGTGCAATGCCAAGGTGTAGGGAATAGGCAAAAATCAAACAGATCATCTTGTTTGCAAGGTGCTCAGATCTTCTGCAGACAATCATGTATAATTAAGCAGGAGAGCAAAGTGTCCAAATCTAGTTCTATCAGCTGCCAGGCAAATTTGGGTGTGAAGTCGGCCGTGTGAAGAGAAAGGAGATCAAACATGTGGACTGGAAGGAGGGAGTGTGCGAGCCTCACCCTTCGCAAGGAAGTCTGGGGGCACGAAGGCGACCTGGGGGTGGTCCACGCCCATGAGGAAGGGCAGCGGGATGTCGGAGCAGGAGGGGAACACCATGTTTTTGGTCATGGAGGACTGCAGCTTGCCGGCAATCCATTGCGACACACGTCCCGCTTGGTAGGAGTACTTGAGCAGTCGACCACCGACCTGGAACAGAGACGGGCATATTGACCTCCATGCCTGTCTTATTTTCAATTTGCCTGGATTGCCTGATCTAGAACTGCTGAATTGTGGAAAAAGTGATCAAATTTGAACAGCAACCCAAAGCGTCATGTGCCATTGCAGAAAACTTTGCCACCTGTAAGTGAAACATGCTGTGTACTGACAGTCATTTGGAACATGATCTTCATGAGCACAGCATTTTGCTCTATTAATGATCGTGTCAGATTGTTCAGAGGACGTATGAAATTCTGAAAGTACACAAGACAAGCAGGTCTGTTGGAATAATGGGAAGAGATGAAGGGAATTTTGTGATGGATGGGGAGAAGAGGGTTGGGGAGGGGCAAGTGTAAGTGCGAGGGGGAGGGGGGGGGATGCCGGAGAAGGCAATTAGAGGGAGGATGGTCCGCTCACCAGAGGTGTGGCAGTTGCAATCAGCTGTGGCGCAGTGACAAAGGAGAACCAGAGGCGATCCCCCGGGGGAGGGGGCAGCCAGACATAGATGGGCCCCTTCAGACTCTTGATGTTCAAGCTCAGCTTCAGCTGCATCCTGCAATTTCAGGAAATCTCTGGTGCTTGTGTCTTGAAGAAATATATTCATGTGTGGAGGGCTTCACACCCTCCACCACTGTACCTTACCATCGTCAAATGGCGAGTCCTGATTGGAAAAGGCAAAATGTATCAAAGGAACACGCTCCCAAAATCTATTTGGGTTATAATCTTGCTCCTGGACGAATGGTGTCATACTTGAATTCCAGGAGCTCTGAGCGTGTTGTTATAGGGAAGGCAAGGCGAGAAGACGGTCTGACATGAGGAGAAAAGGGTGTTGAAGCTCCTTGGGATGGGATAGTAGGGTGGAAAGGCGGTGTGGACGGAGACCTGGACACATGGTCAGCAGTGACCTCTGCGATCTGGCGGATGCCTTTGGCGAAGCGCTGCCTGAGGGGGAAGATGTTGGCCATGATTCCCTTGCGGGCGGCACCCCACCCCTTCTCGTCCCCTTGCTCCGAGGGAGTGACAGGCGACACCACGCCTGCGCAGACAGTGCATTCCCATTCACCACCACATGTATTTGGATGTGCTCTTCTGGCGTGTGCTCATTGCGTGCATCACACGGCCATATGACAAAAAGCAAGAACGTTGTCATTGCATCGGAGTAAACCCTAGTGGCATAGGGGTCAAGTGTGGTTGAAAGAAATGGTGCATCTCTCTGGCCTGGCAAGATTTCTCCCACGTGACTGACACTCCAGGCAGAATTTCAAAGAGGGCACCGATTTCAAAGACTTGGAGAGTCGCAATTTAGGGCCGCAGACAGGTGGGCAGAGGCACCTTCAGCTCAGTGCAAACACTGTGCAAACAATTAAATTTTGACATAATTGTGAAGAGCTTCATGGGAATTTTGTGAGACAGCAAAAAACCCCACCTGGCTCTGTGCTCTCGTCGTCACTCCCGCCCCGCAGTTCGCCGCCCTCCTCCCTGTCCTGTAATTCCACGCCCCCCTCCCCCCCCTCCAGCCGATTGATGGCCTTGTCGAACTGGGACCAGGCCACCCCGTCCCTCAGGTCCAGCTTCGTTTCGATGACCACCGTGATGTCGCCTGCAGGCACATGAGCAGAATTTACAACCTGATAGGTTTTTGTTTCGATGAACACTGTGATGTTGCCTACAGGCACAGAGACAGACATTCTTGACATGATGAGCTCAAATGGGCTGCTGCTATTGTGTGCCACTGCTATGACTTGCACCTACATGGTCTCATATATAGTTGCACCAAAGGCTTGATGTCACTCGCTGGCGCATGGTCGCCTATGGATCAGCAGAAACAATTTGCAGGCAGATGTTTTGTGTTTCAGCTGGCTTAATTTGTGCTGGGTACTCAAGACTGAATACTGTTCTGTCCTATCTTCTGCCGCTTTCAAACACAATGCGCGAAGAAGGACAGTATGTCTAGATTAGACAATAAGCTCAAGAAGCAGATTCTAGACTTCAGCCATGGCATTTGGGGACATGGCCTTGTGATCTCTGGCAAGCTGTGAGGAGCCAATATTCCGGTGGGAAGTGAGGACGCTAGCCTCTTCCAAGCAGTTCTCAGCTCTACAATGATAGTTGATAAGGGAGTAGGGGTGGACCTTCAAACTCAAAGTCCATGAGCATCTGCGGCCAAATGGCAGCTCCAGGGGTGGGCATGGATCGCAGATTGTGCACAGAAGGCACTCCGCTGCCCAAGTCGATGTCTACAACCTGCAATTCAAATGGCAGAGGCGTAGAACCGTGATTGCAAAGCAACCCATGAACTCCAAATTCATAGGCAAGTAAGAGAGTCCATGGGACGCTTGGAGCGGCATATGTCATTTGTAGCCCTTGCGAACCCCACTAATGCACAGTTTAACGATTACCGGTAGTCAATGACCATTTCCTTCCACACCCACAACAAAGATCCCAGCTATTGTTCAAGCCGCTGTTGTTCAAGCAGCTTTCTGGAAATGCATTCCAGCCTTTTGCTGGCCAGTGTCTGAGAATGCAGCTCACAGGCATTGGCGTTGGCGCATGAGTCGTTGATGAATCACCTCGATGCCGTGCATGTAGGTGAGGAATCGCAGCTCGTTCACAGGCATTGGCACATGAGTCATGGATGAGTCACCTCAATGCCGTGCATGTAGGTGGGAAACCGCAGCTCGTTCATCTTGCGGTGCACGTGCGCCTTGAGGGCCGCCTTTACGTCGGGGCTCCTCAGGATATCGAAGCTGACCCGTCCCAGCAGCATGTTGACAAAGTGCTCGACCGGCAGCTTGGGATAGGCCTCCTGGCCCACCAGACCCTCTGTGTGGTGCGCACCTGCAACAAGCTTCAGCATGCAACATTCGCAGGAAACGAACTAAGGAGCAGCAAGCATGGAGGTCTGTTTCTGAGCGTCCAGGAACACAGACTGGATTGCAGATCGCTTGCACCCTTGTCCCTGCTCTTACGCATGAGCATAGAGCTTTCCAAGGAATTCTGTCTTTTGGGCAGTTGGTACGTGAAGGGAGTGGAGGATGGCCAGTGGTATCTGGCATGAGGATGCCCAGAAGTGCATTTGAGGTGCATCATTCATGCTATCAGTCCCTCTTGGCTTACATGCATGGCAAAAGCATTAGGCAGGAGATTTCTGAGAGCAAAGCAGAATAGACACAATTGATTTCGTCTGATCCTGTCATGCATTTTGTGTGTTCAATTTGCCTCCACTCATGGCGCAAGTAATGTTCTGATGATTCAACATCCATTCAATTTTGAGTGTCAGCGTACTGTGAGCTCCACCTGAGGGGCCCGAGGCTTGTGCTTTTACAGAATTTTCCGCCTCTGCATCCCCATCCTTGCAGGGTGTCCTGTCCCCCACAGGAAAGTGTACGCTCCGACTGCCCACCTGCACGCACATATGGTCAGTCTTTTTCCCATTGCAACCACCTTCAAGGCACGCCTGTCCTATATAAAGAAACCTGTCCAGGACTTTCCTGGCAAAGAGAACTAGCCAGCTCAGCCCTCAGCAAAGCAAGTGATAGCCACCACAATATCAGAGATTATCAATCCTGGCTTCATACGAAGGCATCATCTTGGCCCCACCAAAACCCTTTCAGAAAGCAGCTTTCTAGACTTTGGAGCAATGCTTGTATTATTTTCATGCATCTACCTCCTCTTCTGATTTTTTATGACAGCGGCCCTTCAAGTGCTCGCAGCTCTTTCGAATGTAGATCTTGCGGTCTACGAGAGTGGCCATGATGGGAAGGAGAGGGCTGACTGCAGACCTTCAAGCGCTCCAATTGAGGGCCAGGAAGCTGCTCAGCAGCTGATGTGGCTGCACTGGTCTGGGCAAGGAGATCAGGGCCCCTTTTGGGGCTGCTGCCCCCTACCTCCTCATCCTCAGAGGCCCCTGCCGTGGACCCCACAGAAGGTCTGCTCAGCTGATCTGCAGGAAATGGGACCGGGGTTACAGGTGCAAGTGCACTGAGTTATTGAGTTATTTGCGCATTTGAAGGAGCTCTGTAGATGGCCTCGGACCCCCCCCCCCTTCCCCCCCGCCCTCCCCTTCACCAATCCTTCCCTAACCTCCCACGTGCTCCTTTCCTTCCATCTTGTCAAATTTCCGCCAAAAACCCATACCTGCAAGGCTGCGGGTCCACTGTGCTCTTCCCTGATTTTTACAAAGGGGAATCTTGCTTCTTGAAAACTCGAGTTCCGGCTTTTCAGGCACATCCCCCAATCCCCATCTCCCCCTTGCATCTGCTTCAAACAAATGTGCAGAGGAGAGTATGCTTCCTTGAAGCAAAGCAGGGAGGCTCTGTACCTGAGGATTTGGACTCTGGCAGGTTGGCAGAGGGGCCACCCCCCTGTGCAGGGGCAGCCAGGTGGCCCGACACTGCGCCCTTGCCCATCCAAGCCTGGTCCAATTCTGTGGGATTCAGAAAGCCTGCAACAATATTGAAGATGCATCATCTCCCTTGCAGCAAATATCAGCTTTCTTATCTGGGGCCTGTCTTTGTGAACGCTGCGACCCACTCAGGCTAATGATGTATTGATTTTCAGAAAAGCGAGCCCAGAGCTGGTAATGTGCAGATTCCCTGAACCCAGGGAGCCAACACTAGAGTGGGCGCAAATATTTTCATGGCTGGCAATAGGGAATGAGGTGTTCCTGATTATGTTCCCATCACCATAGGCATGTCATTGAAATGAGAATTAAGGATTGCCTTGACAATCACAGGGTTCCTCCTGTTGAACGGCTGAAATGGTTCACAAGGTAGGTAAGTTGTTTGATGCAGATCTAGACGTGTCATTGAAATGAGAATCAAGGATTGCCTTGACAATCACAGGGTTCCTCCTGTTGAACGGCTGAAATGGTTCACAAGGTAGGTAAGTTGTTTGATGCAGATCTAGACGTGTCATTGAAATGAGAATCAAGGATTGCCTTGACAATCACAGGGTTCCTCCTGTTGAACGGCTGAAATGGTTCACAAGGTAGGTAAGTTGTTTGATGCAGATCTAGATGTGCCACCAATATCCCTCAGAACTTCGTTCTCTAGGACAGATGTGCATCACTCGGAAGATGAATATGCTAACGTGGGTGCAAAAGCGTCACGTCATGTCGACACCCTTCCTGGAGGTCAGGGGAAGGTGGTACATTGACTGGCGATTCTAACGTGGGCATGAGACTTTGCTGTGAAGGCAAAAAACGAAATTAAAGGGGTTAAGGTGTGCACCTGGGGGTAGGGCAGACTTTCTCGAGGGTGACCCGCTCCTCTTTGCAGGGGAGGCCTCGCTCGAGCGTGCCTTTTGGGGGCTGCTGCGCCGCTTGCTGAACAGCTTGCCCCATTTCCCCTTCTGCCGTGGGGAGTTCCCCCCTGGCCCCGTCCCGCGGGTGCTGTCCTGTGAACCTCCGAGCTGCAGCAGGAAGGCCCAATTAGGGATAATAATGGGAATTTGAGGATTACAAATGCGGTCCTGTTCCTGACTCAAGGGGAATCGCCATCTCGGTGAGAACCTGGGAGATGTAGTGCACAGCGTTCCTGAAGAAATGTTGACTTTACTGATGTCTATATTCCCTTTTCACCTTTATGATTGGCAATCGAAGTCACCACCCTCTTCCTCACTGGATTAAGGGTGGGAAGCAGATTCCGTTCCAATATCTCATGTTGCGGAGGAGGTATGAAAGCTCTACACACACCAAAGCACGAGCAGGGCGCTGTAGTATCCGGGTGTTTTATGGGTATCAGGCAGGGTCGCTTTCACAAACGACCTGGCTGAGCTGCAGGTAATGGTCCTATACTGCTCGATTGGGGGATTGCGATTTTCAGGAATTAGGGACCGGGGGTACCTGGGGGTATCGGGCAGGGTCGCCGTCACGCATGACCTGGCTGAATTGCAGATACAGGTCTTCCACCGCCTGCCTCAAGGGAATGGCCCCAGAGGCCTGCTGCAGAATGTTGTACCACTGCAAGGCAAACAAAAGCTCACATCCCCTCATTGATTCAACGGCTTGTAACTGCAGTAGATATGCAAGCGAATTATCGTTGTCGAAGGTGTATTAATTGTTTGCTGACTCAACGGAGACTTCCTGGCTGAGCGCTTCTGCACTGCAGCCTGCTGCAGAAAGGATGTGCAGGCGAAGAGAATGTCAATGCACACCAACAATTCTCAAATAATGACAAAATGGCCTTGCAAAAAGGACATGTAGAGGAGAGGTGGAGTAAGCCGAAGAGGACTTCCATACCAAATCAAACAGTCATCAAAAGGAGACTTAACATTACACACAGCACCCGGTGTGTGCTCATGAATGATCTTCCGCCTGCACTGCCTTAGGTCCCTTGAGAAAAGCTAGCCAGCCAATTCCTCGTATGCAGCCTCTCAGCACACTTCAATGGTGCTTTGCAAATGAAAGGGTAAATTCACCTGCTCCTTAGCAGCACTGCCCTCAGCGAACAAGGCAAATGAATTCTCCCTGTGCAGCAGCTCTCTTTCGCTGTGAGAGATTTGGATGGGGCACTTCCTCCACCATTTGGACTTCGACTTGAGCCCTTGTGTCAGAACCTCCACCCTGCAGAGTAGGAAGCATCTCAAGATTGAGCGGTGTGAGATAGCACTGATCCATCCTCAGGACCAAAAGTACAACAGAATTTAGGATCAGTTTCCAAGCCCTTCACGAAGCACGTGCATGAGACATCTGCTGTGCCTGGCTTATCAGAGCAGTTGAATTGGCTGGCAGCCGGAGTGTCTTGCCTAAGTTTTTGCTCACAGAGACAACGGTGACATGGAGACAGGACTCCAGCTCTGCCAATTCTCATGTTACTCATGGCCTGTCGGGACGTAGAATGCATCATGGGAGAATGGATGTACAGCCGGAAATTAGAGATTGGGGAATAGGCGGGGAGGGGGGGAGGTTGAAGGTAAACTATTCAAGGCAAGCTAAGTGTTGGGATTGGGGGGTTGGGAAGGGGGTTGGGGTTCATAGGTTGGGCAAAAGACCCACCGACAATTACTGACGTCCACCTCCACCACCGGCACCAGGTACGCCTTCTCCAGCCCGCTGCTGCGTGCCAGGTACAGGATGCGCCCCCGCAGGCTGGCCCACCATTTTGTGGCGGGCGCCACAGCTCCCGCCCCCCGCGCGGCCTCAGTGGGCGGTGGCCAGTTCTCCAACGCCTCCCCAGCGTCGTATTTGGTGCTGGGAAGTGTCCACACCCACCCGCAAAAGCCCGCCCCAGCGGCGAATCTGTGGGGGGGACCCTTGTGCTCCGCGCTCTGCACAGCGTCCGGCAACGGGGAATCGGCCGGGTGATGTGCTTGCTTGTTGAGTGTGTGACCTCGGCTGTCGCGAGTGTCTGGAGCGCATGAACGTAATATATCTGAGATGCAATCACCAGAAGGTCTGGGCTGCATGTTAAGCATTCTTCAAGGCAGAAGGCAGTGCAGTACTTTGAGACTTTGCTTGTTTCCCAAGGAATCTGCTGCACTGCAGTACATGTCCTGCAAGCTTAATGATGGCACCCAGAGGATCTGACCTGGAGACTGTGCTGTACTGCAGCGATCAAAAATTACTGGATTGCAATTAGGCTGTATCCGGTGATGAGGCAAAGTGCATTTTTTTCCCGTTGAAAATGATGTGGGCGGTGTTGTGTAGGCAGAACTAAGCTCACCTGCAGCATTTCCCGCACGACATCATCGTGTTCTCGTTGCCGCTCCTCCTGCTTTGGGGGCTGTGTCTCTGCCCCCTCCACACCCTGCAGCTCCCTGTAGTCTATCTCCTCTTGCGGCTGGGCCACCTTGGTAAGGAGAATGACGGCGAGAACCTGTCAGATTCCAAATCATGTCAATATTGTTGGAGCCACAAATGATATTGTTGCACAAGTCGGGCTGCAAGAATGCGTGAGTTAAGCAGTGATTTCCGCAGATGACTGAATCACAGTCACAAGTCAAGACTTGCCTGTGTGAGAGATCGTCTTTTTAAGATTGCAATAATGTATGGCTCGCATACTAAGCGAGCAGACGAGTGACAACTTTCCAAGAAACGCAGCGACTGGCAGACTCGTGGGCCCTTGATTCAAGTCCAGGCGGTGAGCCCAGTCCCCAGGCTGGCCCCAGAGCATCCCGTGAGGAAGTAGTGTTTTCAAAAGTGTGGCTTACCAGGCCTCCAATCAAGGTCAAGATTCCCAGGGCAGCTCCAGTGAAGAGCAAGGCCAGCGTTGCTAACACCATCCTTGCAGGCCTTTCTCAGACTACCTGACGCTGTCCAGCGCAGTCTCCCTCGTCAGGGTCTGCTGTGTTTGCTCGCCCACTGCAAGGAAGGCTACCTAATTTCAAGCATTCTAGAATTCAGGATATGAAAGAAGCGGTGGAGATTGGATCTCGGCTCGCTCTGCTAGCTAGACCACTGGTGATATCAGGAGGAAATAGTCAGGGTAACTTTTGGTATTATTGTTCAGGACTTGCAGTGGCCTTCCTTTTGGTAGTGTACCTTCCCTGTTCCCGTTCTGGAGGAAAAGAAAAGAGTGAATTGTGTTCCAGACAAAAATCTATGCAATGGTATACTTCATGCACAACATCCTGTAGCCTGGTCAATATCAGGGCAACAGCAGACAGGAATATCCACGTTCATGCACATGCCCAGAAGGTGCTCCTCACCTGTCAGAAAATGAGCGGCAATCATTTCATGCGTGACATGCCTGACTTTGCCCGCTTCGACGTCGATGCTGAGGCGCTGAATGCTCCTAGCATTTGCCTGTCCGAGGAATTATCGTGAGATGCCACTGCTTTTACCCCAATAAATTGCAGTGAAAGAAGCGTCAAATTACGCAGTCTCAATCTTCGTGTATTGTACTCGACGTTCCAGGCCCGAGATTGGTAAATGAAAAGTCATTTCATGGAAAAGTAGAATTCACTGAGTCAAGGAAACATTCCAAAATTTCCGTCGTGCAATATTTGATCATTGATACATGGGAGAGCTGTTGTCTCATTGTCTCAATCAGTGCGCCTAGAATCACCTCGCTCGAAGGTCTGAGAGAATACAAAATTCGCATCCTGATTTCGAGCCTTCCGTCTTCCACAGACCGAATTATACGTCTGCTGTAATACAATTTTGCCTCTGTAGAGGAATTCTCTCTGTATACTGAGGCGAAGAAACTTAGATTTCGAAAGCTATTTTGAGACTGTGCGCCATCTCAGTCACTGAATTAGCAGCACAAGTCCCCTGGGGTGAATCAATGCCCTCTCAATAGCCGTGGACCCCCAGATGAGGCAACAAGCCTGAGCAAGGAGAGTGGGCCAGGGGGCATGGAGCACAACCCACAGGGCACAGGGGCACGCAGCTCAGCAGGCTCCTTGGGACCCTGGTTTCGCCCCGAGCTGAGCAGGAGCACCTCCTGCGTAGTGGTCAGATCCAAGCAGAAGGGCAACGTCTCGCTCATAGTCTCCCTCAGCACCCGGTACGTTTGAAGCTCATAATGCATACGAGTTTGAGTTGTTCTGATTCGCCTTGTGTACCATTGCTGCAATCTGCCTTGTGCAGATTTATGGTTCAGCAGAGGAAATCTTGGGTTCAATATTGGCAGGCATTCCATGCTTGGCACTGGATATCATAGCCACTACGAAACCTCTTAATTCTTCAGTACAAGTGGAATTTAATCTGCCACTCCCTCAATTTAGAGCATCAAATGCATGAATCCAAGGCAAGATTTAACAGGCTTATTTGTGGCGTCTAGCTTGGATCTCATCAGAATGCAGGCGTAATTTGATGCAGAGGCATGCCACTGATTTCTGATTTCTTGAACATCACCCAGGCCCCCAATGTGAATTTATTCACTGTCAGGGAGGATTGAATGGCAACGCCAGGCTGCAAAATATCCCCTCCCAGCCCTCCCAGCAACGAGGCAGGTTTCTGAAGATTTGGTGTGCATGTAGGTCAGACACACAGGTGCTCAGCATTGATCCTGTCAGCGGGCGCTTGGGGTTTGATGGCAGGAGGGAGAAAGACATCTTTGACTCAGAGGTGAGTGAAAAGTCTTTGGCAAGGGGAACGTACCTAGGTTGTGAAGCAAAATTAAGCACTTGGATGGACCAGGGGCATGACTACACCCCTCAAGCAGGGGAGTGTGCAGAATCGGCGGCTGCACAGTATGCAGCATGCTTTGTTGGGAGCAGGGCAGGCAACATGGTCGCAGCAATTGGATTGACATGCATTCCATGGGCATTGGAAAGGGGCTGAGGGGCCCCTGGCTCCTGGATGGAGGGATTTAATGAAGATATCATCAAGTTCCAGCCATGGTCTGATGGACACAGTGGATTTGACTTCAATGGTCGATCAATCCTGGAACACTCCAGGAATTTTGATCTTCCCCCGGGAAACCTTGGGTGGCCAAATTATATGCAGCACACATATGCTGAGCAACTGGGGTAAGTGATGTCAATATGCAGGGAAATGCGCTGGACTATCTGTCAGACGTAGACGCCTTCGAGGTAGGCCAATCTCGGCAGCGTACTGAGGCCGTCTCACTCTGCACTCGCTGCACCGGCGAGTGATGCACTCATGAGACCACATGCATATGCCAAGTGCCTGCCCCCATGAGACTGTTATCTGCATGCTAGCTCCTTGCGCAGGAAAAATAATCTCTACCTTTCCTCACATCAAAATATCAGACACCCCTCAAGACCCTATTCTCGATGTCTGCTAATTCTGATCATCCCTGGCCACAGGTGATTGAGAGGGGTCAAGCGCTGCTGGGATACGTGCCCATAGGGGACGTGGGCATGGTCCTGCTGGCCACGCGCATGCGGGTGGCGGCTGTGCTGCCGGGGGGGCACCAAGTGCGCCTCGTTGCGGAGAGCAAGTGGCTGCCCATATCCCTGCAGGTGCCTGCCTCCCCCCTCCCCTTTTGCGTGCTTGGCGACCCTTCTCCCCTTTCTTGGTGCTTGACAATCTCACAGAGCTCCTAAGGACTCTAGTCCTGGGTGGCCTGCATGGAGCATGGGGACCCATATTTGCATTCGATAGTGGGCCATCAAGTACGCATCCAAGAGACTATTATACCACAGGAGGAGTGGCTTTAATGATAATATCCCTCTGCTATTCTGGAGGAAACCCATGCTGTTTGAATATAAAAGGTGAAGCATGATGATGAGCCAGAATCTGTGCCAATGGTCACAAATGAGCCATCTGTTTTACCGGAAAAAGATTCTCTCAACTGTTTGGATATGCCCGTCCAAATGCCTAATAATCTCAGGAGGATGGCCTGCTGATGCATTTGAAAATATGCCACCCAACTCCACTATTCTCAAAATCCTTTCTGGAAGCTTGTGAAGATCAGACAGGTCAATAGGCAGGGAAAGCAAAACAAAGCTAACAAGCTTGTTCAGTCATGCATCAGCATCTTGTATCCGATGGGTGATTTTAGAGACACTCATCAGGGGATTTCAGCATGACAACATTGGGTGCTGGAAAAATCCCCCAAGGAGCCTCCCGCCATGTCTCAAATACAGAGTACCAAAAGCCAAATGCAGGAATACAAGGGGCCTCCCATGACCCCTGCCGAGGGGGAGAGGGTGGAGAACCTGCAGCGCTACACGCTGAACAATGCCCACTACTTTTGCGAGACGGCGGATGTCACGTGGCCCTTCCCCTCGCGCAGCCCAGCCTCGGAGCCCTCCTGGGAATTTGTGTGGAACCGCTGGCTGGCGACCTCGCTGCGGGAGATTGGGCTGCCCAACCACTGCCCACACCTGCTGCAGGTTCGAGGGACAAACCCCCCCCCCTCTGCCCCCAATTTAGACAAGGGGGTCCAAGGGGTGAGGTGTGTTGAGGGCCCCCGAAGAGCTCAACACATGGCTCCCCTGACACTAGTAATTGCGACATTGGATAAACAGCTGGAATATGAGCACGCGACGCTCAATGAAGGGGTACCTGGAGCATACCAAAGGGGATTGAACACCTTTTTTACGTATACCTTCTTTCAGGATGGAATACATTGATTTGCATGAGAAATCGATGTGGACAACTGTCTATGAGCTTGTCTGCAGCAATGGCTCTGCAAGTCCAAGTCCAATTTGGCAAAAAAGGTGGATATGGCCTTCCATTCAGTCTTGGTGGGGTTCAAGCCGTGGCAGACTGTAGGGTTCATCGCATGTCTGAGCTGCCAAATCCACTTTCCAGAATACAGATATGCAGTATCTGCGCGCTCACCCATATGCGCCCTTTGAGAATGGCAGTATTTGGCCTTGGGGTCCCATTTTGTCTGTCTCTTCTATCGAAATGGACATCACTTGACCTCATCAATGGTGGATCGTGTCTCAGGGGAGAGGGTCCCTTTTGCCCAGGGCCCGGTGGGGACCATGGGCTGCAGGAACAGCATCTCTGGGGGGGAGGGTCCCTTTTGCCCAATGGGCCGGGTCATAAGGTCGCTTCCGACCCTTGGTGGGTGATTGGAAATGCAGAGGATAGTGGAACGAAGGATTCTGGAGGACCCAAATGGGGAGAAGTTCATGCTGGTGCTGACGGTCTGGACCAATCAAACGAAGAGTCTCATTTTAGATGTTTGCCCACCCATCTCTGCCCTTCAAAGATGGTTGTTGTGCAGGGGGTGGTGGAGTCTCGGGTGTTGGAGGATGCGAACGAGGAGAAGTACATGCTGGTGCTGTACTCGCGCCGCAGCCGTCTGCACCCGGGGACGCGCTACATCGCGCGTGGCCTCAACAGCCTGGCCTCTCCAGGCAACGAGATTGAGTGCGAACAGGCAATCCACCCCCACCCCCCCCTTTCCCCCCCAGCCCCCACTCCACCCCCCCATCATTCGCACGCACACACACGCATAGACACAAAACCTATGCAGATTCCCAAATAAAAGCATTCTGCCACCAGTGTTATATCCCCTGCTGGCCGCAGATGGGCCAATGTGTTGAGCGACTACTCCCGCCAGACGGTGGTGGAGTGCTTCCTGGGTCTGCGCCTGCACGAGCACTTCCCCAGCCTGACGTTGCCATACCAGGCGGAGCGCAGCCTGCCGCTGGGCGAGCAGGAGGATGATGAGTCTGACTTGGAGAACAGCCCCCCCTCCACCCTCAAAGACAAGGTGCCTGGCCTACCTTTCCTTTCCCCTGGGCTCCTCTTCAAGGTCAAAGCCAGATTCTGCAGCAAATTCGTTGCTCATACTGTCGCCTCGACCCTCAAAGATCAATTGTCCACCTCCATCTTCCAACAGTATACTCTCCCCCACAAGCTCCCTCGCAAATGGGGGAGAGAGGAAGTATGCAGCACTTTCCGACATTGCAATGTCTGAACCAAACCCCTTGAAATCCTGTACAGTCCAGGTCTTGGATCCTTCTGCTGAATTGAAGGGGTGATGGGGGCCTCAGCGAACAATATTACAGACTGGTGACATAAATTGCATTGGCTGACCCTGTCATAAGAAGCCTTGCGCTTTTGCAGGACACTCCCCAGTTCGAGGTGAAGAATGCGCCCCCATCCCTCTCCTGGCTGTGAGTGAAATGTGTTGACGATCGGCTACTCCATATGCTAATCCTTGCCCCATGCCTCCTGCAGGATGCCATGCCGCCTGAGCTGACAAACCAGGCAGCTCTTATGGAGGAGGACCCCAGCGCAGCTGCCGGGGATTCGGCGCCGGCAGAGGGGGAGCTGCGCACATGCCCCTCCACGGATTATGGGATTGACGGCGACCCAGGGGCCCTGCTGAGTCATGCAGTGGAAGCTGAAGGATTCACAATTGGGGATGCCCACCCCTTGCAATAGACGGGAATTGCGCATTGTCCGTTTGATGGGAAAAATGGAATCACCATCTACCTTCTGGGGCCCTTGTTGCGATTGCAAAGGCCGATGATCCCACGTGACGAGGCTGTTGCTGTATCGGAACAGGGGATTTCCCAAATACTACAGCTCAGCAAGATCGGTCGCCTGGTAAATGCAATTGTGATGAGAAACTTTTGAGATGGACAAATCTAGTGCTTGCTACTTAGACGGGTGCTTTGCTTGCTAGCATTGTAGAGCCTCTGAGAGACTAGACAATCCTTTTAGGTGATGTACAATGCTGTTTGTACAATTTACATAACACCAAGCAAGCCATGTACTCACAGGGCCCCAATGGCCTCCCTTGGATATTTCTTCATGCGTTTATGATCTCACACCAAAACGAGGTATTACGACGGTGTTCCAGAGCTTGACAATCGCACACTCTCAATTGAAATCAGCATGAGGCATAGAGGAATTTTCCAATCTATTTTCAATTGCTTTCTTTGCCCAAAAGAGTTGTCGTCATAACGAAAATCATTTACAATGATAATCCTTCACATGTTCCTTGAATCACTATCACTGCTTTGCAAGCCACCCAAAGCCTACCGGTGGCCATTGGGGCGGGTCATACTTCCCCTGGTATCTGACCTTCCAGTTCAGGGGATTGCACCTCATCAGGCGCCACGCAGTCAGGATCGTCCCCTTGACATTTCCAAATTCTCTGTATGCCTGCATGCTATACTCGCTGCAGGTGGGCAGAAATCTACAGGACCGCGGCAGGATGGGTGAGATTGTGCTCTTGTACCATTTCAGAGCTTTCAGCGCCGTCTCCACATCCTCCTTATCCACTGTGTCTGCTTTCTTTGAGCTTCCTGTCTGCCGCGCATCGTCCCCTGGTGTTTCTGAGCCCTTGCCCGCTTGAGATTTGTGTTGAATTCCATGCCGCAGCGGTATGGGACTCAAAGATCGGCATGTGAGTAGCTGCACGCCAGCTTTGTAAAAGCTCTGCTGTGCCCTTCTCCTGACAGGCGTCCTTGCGGGTGGACAAAGATGGCAGGCACGGGGGGCGTGACTGGACTGCGTGCAACACAGGCTTTTCTGACTTCTGTGGCAGACATGAGACATCCACTGTGAAGCAATGCGGTCGGCTTTGAAACTCGGAGGACTCCCCTTTTTATAACGTCCTGTTGCTGCTGCCAAAAGGGAGTGAGCTGCTTGAAACAAACCTGACAATTAGCAGGTTCATATAGATGGCCCATTCTCTAGGTCATTGTGCGTGCAGCCTACAGCTCTGTCGTGTCTCTATGCATGAGATTTTCCACGCCTGCAACGAAAGTTCAGGCATGCCAATCCCAAGTTTCGAAACCTCTGAAGATGTTCAGGAGATCTTCGTATTCTCGTGAGAATGCAAGTCGCTAATTTTACTTTCGCTATTGATGTCTGCATTGATCTAAGCATTATGCTGAATTGATGACGTCCCGGCGTCCAAGGTTGCCTCCACGAGTACTCAATTCACACACATCTGACTGAATCTCTTGCTATTACACGCGGTGTTTATGCGATGATGAGGGCTCACGCACAACAAATGTAAATCCAGCATTTCAGAACCGCTATCTGCTTTGTAGCCAGATGCACAGTGCAAACCGGGCGCTTCTCAGCCTTTTGCGAGCTGGCATCTACAAGCAAGGGATAGAGCCATTAGTAGATAGCCTAGAAAGTGTTTGTGCAAGTTCATCTGGTGTTCTGCGCTTTCACAGCTGTTTCGCAAACAATCATCGACCGCCACAACAGCTCTCCAACCTTGCCGACTTCATCAGGGCGCCGCAAGCCTTTGCATACACGAAGAGCTACAGCAATGTAAGTTTCAGAGACTGACTTGAAATTGTCATGTGGTTGAGAATATCGGCACCCTTGCGAGTTGCAACTCTAGGCAGGAAGTGGTGGAGAAGATATGCCCAACTCCAGCTGGCAGCAAGGTCACGCACATGCCGTCATTGCAGGTGGCAGACAGTACGCAGGCGGGAAAGACCGGCGAGGCTCAAGAAGTGGCAGAAAAGGGGCGCCGTAAGCTCAAGAGCGTCGCCACCAAGCTGGGTGCAGCCCTCACAAGGAAGGGGTCGACGGCTAGTTCCGAGGCTCTGCCTGAATCCAACACCGCAGTAGAGCCCAGGAAACGCACCAGACGGCTGTCGGACCCCCTCCAGGACTCAACCCAAGCCAAGCCGGCTCCCAGGCAGAGGAAGCAGAGGGGTGTGGGTTCGGAGGCAGTGCCTACCCTCGAGGCGCAAGGGGTCCCAGAGGAGCAACCAGAGGCCCTGCCACGGGTCGTTGGCAAGACCAGGCGGAGACGCAAAGCAGTCGAGGGCGACGCCAGCGGAGCAAGCGGCATCGGGGGGATGGGGGTGCTTGACACCGCCGTTTCATCTCATGGAGAGGCGAGAGACAGCCTGAAAAGGAGCAAAGCCATCGCCAGCGAAGTCGAGGGTGAGTTAGAGGTGCCAAAGCTGAGGTCGCGTGCAAAGACCAGCGCAAAGGTGCCAGAAGCGCCCAGTGGAGGCTCTGCGGCAGGAGGGAAGGCGGCAGAGGTGGCTGCGGCAGGGGAGGGGGAGTCCACTGGAGCGGAGGACCCACAGCTGATCAGCTACCAGGAGCTGAAGAGGCAAGCGGCGGAGGGCCGTGCGAGGGGTAGGGGTTCTTACGACACGGAGTCCGAGGGGGCACGAACGCTGAAGCGCTCGCTGGGGAGATTTGCCGAGGACCCCAGGATGAGGGACCAGGCCCTGGCATTGTATGTCAGCTCAAAGGTGTGCCTGCCCTCTTCAATCCCTTTCTGGCTTATGGCTTGCTACTAAATTCAGGCCTCTGCCTTATTTTTGCTCAATACATATTTCAAGAGCTGTCAAACGCAGCCCTTCCTTCCTCTCAAAAAGCTTTTTTTCTGCTTTTCTAATTAGATCCTCATGCTATGCAGTTCATATCCAGGGCCCCATCACTTAAAGCCACCTGCTACAATCTGTGCTTACACAGGTGCTCTGATTGTGCGTGTATTTTACATGAGGTGGACACAGTCTGTTTGACAGCAGCTTGCAGCAGCTTCCTGTCAAGATCCTGATTGTTGCACAACAATCAAAAGCTTTGAAAAGGGGGCAGTCTCCATCCGGATGCCGCTCCAGCCCCACAACTTTCCCTTCTGTGCTTTCCGGTTGTAGGAGCCAAGATCGTTCCTCCTCTTTCCTCTTCCTTTCATTCCTGTCTTCAGCCAGGCAGTCTCGAGTAGCCAGGCCTCCCTCACTTGCCTTCAGCCACATGCTTGCAGCTCATCAAAGACGTTTCTGTGGTGCAGGCATTTCCCAGACTGGCTGAAAAGTTTGGGCAGTTCATGATGAGTGCTGTCACAGAGCCTCTGGAAGACCTCATGACGAATCAAAGGTAGGCTGTAAAGCATTTATAAATTCTTGCTGCAGAAAGAGCTGACAGGGGAAGGCATCTGCCAGGGTGGGGGAAGCAGTTTCTTGTCATGGTGGTCAAGCTCTGGGGATTGTGTGCGCAGAGGGGTGCTCTTGGTGGGGTGGTGTGGGATGTCTGTTTCAATTATCGTACCTGGAAAGAATGGGGGACAGTGGGATGTGATCCAACATTCGTTGCTTTTTGGCAAGCAAAAACTGCAAGGCTGTTCATATGCCCCGCTGCTGTGGGACTGTCGTCCACAGATCACAGTGAATGTGCTAATAAATTTTGCAGAGTCCGCTCTCACAGAAAATGTAGGCTTCGGGACAATACAGCACGAAATTGTGGACCTGTCCTGCAGGCGGAGGGATCGCATGAGCTTCCTTTTCAACACCTTCGCCCAATTTGTTGTCGATCAGCACAGCAAAGAGTTGCAGGCGTACAGGTGCCTCTTCTCAGCCCCTCTGCTCCCCCTCATGTTGTGCTCTGGTGACAGGCTTGCCACCTTCAAGATTAGCACCGGCTTGAATCCTGCTGCTCCTAGCAACTAGGCGTACCCATAGAATTGCTCTCCATCCATGAAAAGTAATGCTGCTCCTCACTATAATAAATGACAAGAGAGGTGGGAGGGGGGGTCTGCATAGCTAGCCTGGGACATTTTGACGTCCCGACTGCGGAAAGCATCCAGCATCTTAGTGGCTTGAGGGAAGTCTGGAATGTCTTTGGTCGCTGCAAGGAAATGGCAAAGGTCTCCTGCTTCAAGATTGACACCACTCACCAAGCCAGCCAGCCAGCAAGCATGCATAAAGTCACCACCTCTTGACAGCTCAAGATCAGAATGTGCCAATTGCGTATGCTCACACCATCAATTGCCGAGAGACTGTGGCTCCTGTCACTAAAGAGCCCTGATCCGTGTGGCAGGGAGACTGTGAACACGATGGATCTGAGGAAGCCCTACCTGTGGTACCCGGTGGCCCGCTCCCTCAAACGCAAGTTCATCTACCACGCCGGCCCCACCAACAGCGGGAAGACCTACACTGCCCTACAGGTATTCCTTGGATGCAAGCCCACCTTTCCAGACCTGCATTGCTGATGCTGGGCATGTGGTGTGCTGAGTATCTCAACCACCCCTGTACCACCACACGTTCGGCCCTTTCATTCGTTGAACATGCAAGATGGTGAGAGGAACCAAGGGAAGACGAAATAATGGGTAGTGGGAATGGGGTCTTGTGTTCAGCGCCATGCATAATTTGTTGGCTTGATATGTGGGAGTTCAGAACAGCTATGGGCAATCAATTGCTGCGGTGGAGTGGTCAGTACAAGAGCTTGAGGATTGAGACTGCTGCTTTCTTGTGTTCTGTAGTCAAGGCGTACCTGTGAGATCCTGGGGAAAATGGATGGGGAGAAGTGGGGATGCAGTCATGTTGGGGGCTTTGGACATGCCTTGTCGTGGGTGCAGGCGATGATGAATGCCCCCAGCGGCATGTACTGCGGCCCGCTCAGGCTGCTGGCCATGGAGGTGTACGACACCTGCAATGCAGCCGGCACCTTCTGCAACCTCATCACCGGTGAGGAGCCTTCACCTATATAAGCGTGGAAAGCTTCAATGGCAGGCGTACCTTGCCTTTTACTACACTCTGGATGAGTCGCTGTACCAGATTTTCCTTCAAATTGCTGGCAGGAGGCAGCCAGAGAAGACCAGCATTTCGCATTTCCCACTTCACCCAAGAAAGGAAGCAAATCTTAGCAAGAAATGCCTCTGATTCTGTAGCAAGAGGTGACTTTTTACCAGGTGCATCGGCACTCATGTCTCAGAATGTTCTTCAGAACGACTGGTCAGGCATGCTGGCCTCAGGAGGTCTTGCATGTCTCGATGCACAAAGTTTTGACGTGATGCAACTTGCAGGTCAAGAGAAGAAGTGGGTGCCGGGCGCTCAGCACACCTCTTGCACCATCGAGATGACCAACACCCAGAAGCGGGTGGATGTGGCGGTGGTCGACGAAGTGCAGGTGAGCCATGATATCTTTCACATTGACAGTGTCCAAGGATGAATTGGAGATGGGAGCTACCCTAAGCACACAAAGTGCTGCATGCTCTGCAGCAAGCTAACTGCCAAAAATTATCCGCCCGGATGAGGAGGGTGAGGATCACACCACCCCTGATTCATGGCGACCTGTCAAGTCTTAGTGTCATCTGTGTAGCCTCTTCTCGCGAAAATGAATATACACCACATCACATGCCTTTGGAAGCTGAGAAGTCAGCAAAATAATCACACCCAAATTTCTCAATGAGAGATGCATTCTGGTGTCCAATACCCTGACTTTCCAACGCAAGCATTCAGCAAGTGCATCAATGAGACTTCTGGGGGTGGGCGGAGATACTCACAGAAAGGAAGCAGGCATGCCCCAGAATTTAGATCTTGGAAATCATTTAGCTCGTACCGCCATGCATTTTCTTCAGTTAACCCCTCCAGAAGTTATCAGCACACTCCCCCCCCCACCCAAAAGTCCCATCACGCTTATGGGCTCAGAAATCATGTTATTGCAGCTCCTGGGGGACGAGAGTCGGGGTTGGGCATGGACGCGCGCCCTGCAGGGGCTGCCGGCCAACGAGATCCACCTGTGTGGGGACGGATCGGCCATCAATCTGGCACGCAACCTGGCCAAAATGATGGACGAAGAGTTCGAGGTCAGGGAGTATCAGCGTTTCACCCCTGTCGAGGTGGCTGCAGCTCTTAGTCCCCTCTTCTTGAGACACCAAGGTTGGGTCGCTCATCCTAATGCAGCCTTCCTTGTGGCGGGAAAGGCCCTTGGGTGTGCGGAAGCACAGCATGTGTGCGTGGGAGATGTAATCGTGGGGAGCTGGGGTTTGCTGTGGAATTTAATAGATCCAAATAGCGTCTGATTGTTGCCCTTCCGCCCTC
>QAXI01000390.1:177305-204506 GCA_004335615.1 Chloroidium sp. JM
CCCCCCCCCACCCCTTCTCCAACTCCCCTCCATCTTCGATTGCGTTCCCCGACTGCCTGGCAGGCATGTCCAGTGCAAGTGAGGGTAGAGAAATGCCCTTCAATTGCCGTTCAAGAAACAGCTATACGGTATGGCTCATTCTGTTCTGTCATAAACCGAGCACTTGGAAGTTACATGAGGAGCAGCTCATTGCATGGAGAGCAGACATCAGAAAGGAGCAAGATGCCAATGACTTGTGCAGGAACCTGCCCAGCAATCCGGTGCTACTGCCCCTTGAAAGAATAGATGAATGGATGACCAATACAGAAATTCTGATGAGGGGCGTTGAGGTGGGCTAACTGCCCTCCTAGCTCTCCTAGCCTCTTTGAGAGCCTGTTCTTGAGTGAAGTACACCGCGTGTCATTTGTCTGTGTTATCTTTGCTATCGACAACGTCCTGCATCTTGAAGGTGTGGAGAATCGCAGGATTTAGCTGGAGAGAGGGCTGTCTTGATTTATCACAACGCAGCATATCCCAGAGTCTTGAACTGCAAGCACAGCGGCTTCCTTGCCCATCCTGGACTTGGCTTTCAGAGCTTCATCCACCAAATGAATGCTGCTGCTCGCCAGGTCCAATTATCCTCAACTGTCTGCACTGCCTCTTTTGAATTCTACGACAAGGGCATACGTACTGCCTCCCAAACGCTGAATAGTAAGTTCCCAGTATTTAAGGAGAATATTGAACAAACACTGCTGTGTGCATGCAGATCGCTGAGAGGAACCAGCAGTGGCATTTTGTTGACTTTGGAGCCATGTCTGAGGTGTTCACCAGGGATGAGCACTTGGCAGACACACTTCACCCGCAAGGCTGGTTTCTGCGCATCGCCATAGATGTTTTCCTGAATTTGTACAATGAGTTTAGATGGTGATCTGAGACCTCTTTTACGGGGCAAAGCACATGACAGACCTCCCCGTGACCTGCTCTTCTGACTATGTATCCTGTACTGACTGACTCAGCTCCTAGGAAGTGCAAGAAGTGGTTAAAAACCATGTGCATGCTTTGCGATATCTGTAATATGCAAATGCAGTGACTTTTCTTGTTTTGGAGGGCAAAGCTTTGCCTCAAGGCAAAGGACTTGGAGGCTGGCGAAGATATTGAGATCATTTGTTTCACATATTTTCACACTCCGCCATGGAACTTCCAATGGAAAGATCGTCAGTCTGTCTGCCAATGCACTGATCCATAAACAGTGTATACATACGTCATACGTCAAACACAGGGCAGCCTGTGTAACAGAGGCACTGTCCTCATTCACCAAATCATTATAATCAAAAACCTTTGGTCACGTTGATGAATCAGCAAAGGGGCTGATGGCTAAATATCGGTGGATGCAATACAATCGCAGCTTGAGCTATCTTACTATGTCAGAGTGCTCATCAGCTGAGATATCACACTACGATGGATTCATTGCCAGCAGATAAACATGTAGGGCACTAAGGCAAAATCCAATTCAGTTTTGGCATGCCATCCACCTGGGCACACTTGCTGGGAATGGACTCACAGCATCAACTTTCTCCCTGCACATGTCAAGAGAGTCGAGTATGCGAAAAACAGGGAAGGATAACAGGTCTGCTGTACATTAAGCACAACAGCTCGCATAAAACGCTATTCAATCAGTGGCTTATGGCTTACCTGAGAGACCAATAGTGGAGGGATCAGAAAGGATAGAGCCACCCCCCTGATTTGATGGGTCAGAGTATGGCATATTGAGGTTGAACCCGCCGCCACCGTAATTGCTGCAACACAGAGAGCTAAGCAGATTGGATGCATTTAAAAAGAGTGATACAGCAAGAGAAGGTGTGCATCTTCCAGCCAAATCAAACTTGTGAGTCGGAGATAATGTGGATATGGTCTCACAGGCGGCAACGCAGTGCTAGCCAATGCCACAATTCAAATCACTACAGCGCTACTCAACTCTTTACACGCTGAGAACTCACAGGATCTCACTGCCACTAGCATTCAACCAGTCCACCTACAGGGCAGGTTGCGACTTTGGCGGCGATTAAGTCACGAGTAGCTTTTCAGAGTACTGCTTGTGCTGAAAAGACAGCAGTGCGCAAGATTTTTGCTGCCTCGTAGAAAGAAGCTGTGCCAAGCAATCGCAAAACTTAAAACTCTCGCCGTGTACCCTAGTCCAACCTTGGATTTGGAAGGAAAGGTATGGGACGGGGAGTGAGAAAACCTGGCAAATGTGGAGGCCTGGGCTTGGGCAGAGGCTGTATTGCCTGACAGGCAGCTCCCAACTCCGCCGATGCTCGCACTTGCAGTCGCTGCAAGGAGGACAATCAGCAAGAGGACTGAGGGAAGAAGATGGGGAGGAGGGTGTGGAGAAAGAGAGGGAGGGTGCCATTTATGAACAAGAAAAGCTTGGGGAAGTGATTTACCGCTAGCAAAGGCTTGTCCTCCGCCGGAGAAGGACTGGGCATTTGCTTGAGCCTGGACGAGGCTGTTGCGGATTCCAGGGGTGCACCTGCATGACCAGAAATGTGTGTGAACAAGCAGCTGAGAATTAATCAACATTCTAATGCTGTCCTTCCTCCTGAGCATGCGGATGAAGCGCTGTGGTAGCGACTTTGCAGAGAAAGGAGGAGAGGGACAAGCTGAAGACAATGTGATAAGGTGTCTTTACCCCTGACTGGCGATGGCGAGGTTGATTATGATGATGACTCGAAGCTGCACTGTTACAGTCGAGGGCCGAGTGAACGCGTTTGTCAACATCCAACTGCAAGGAACCAGTATTGAGCAGCCTGCAAGCATCAACCCTGACTATCCATATGCTTGTGTATTATTATCAGCCTCACAAGGCAAGCGCTCACCTGAAGGCCCTGTCAGAGTTTCCCCCGAGCCTGGTTGCCTGGAAGTACGATTGAGTGGCGCCATAGAGCCTACAGAGAACAGCAGAGTCTCCTCTTCCAACTCTAAGGATGCTGCAGATCTTAAAGATTGACGAAGAGGACAATCCATGCCCGCACCTATTGCAGCGGCCGCAACAGGAGGGTAGGACGTGATAGGTAGATGTAGATGATAGGAGAGAAAAGGGTGGCAATTGTACCCCTGGCGACCAAATCCGGATGCAGTGGATGCACTCTCGCCCAGCGTCCGTCCAAAGGAGCTGCGGTTACCACCTGCACATGACATTGACCCAATTTTCTTTGCATGGGCAGGTCTTTCCAGGTGGCTAGCAGGAATCAAGGAGGTGCATTATATGACTTATGAATATCAAACAGAAGAGGGCATCGTTACCAAAACTGCCGAAGCTGTCTCCCACACGCCGAGCAGCCTCCGTGCCTGTGATGCACCTAATTGATTAGGGAAGGAAGTGGATGGGAGGGAAGCTTCAGCAAGACAGCAATCGGGGCAGGAAGCTGCAAACCAGGACTGGTTGGAAGAACAGGAAGAACCTTGCGACGGGTCAGAGACGCCTCTTATGAAGTTGGCGTTGTTAGAAACATCCCCTGAGTTGCCACCAAATCTTCCGTCATTGGTGAAGCCCCCTGCAAAAAGCAAGAAACTTGAGAGCCAAGCCCAGGAGGTTTGCTCCTCCAAATTGTTAGCTGGCTTGTTTTGAAAGTGGCAAGTGAGAGGAAAGGGGAATCACCACTCCCGTCCCCACCATCACCACCACTGTTGCCAACATCCCCGCCACCGCCACCGCCTCCGCCACCACCACTGCCACCAACACCACCACTGCCACCAACACCGCCACTGCCACCAACACCGCCACCGCCACTGCCACCAACACCGCCACCAACACCGCCACCAACACCGCCATCTCCTCCTGGGAAGGGCTTAATCAGTCTCTGATCAGACAGCAGCATGCGAGCATTGACAATCAAAACTGTAAGCCTGTTTATGCTTCTCCTGTACAGTGTAGCTGACAGATACCTATATAGGAATCCTACAGGGAGAAGGAAAGAGGAATACAACAAGTTTCACCTTCCAAGAAATACCCTTTGGAGGTGGAAAGAGAAAGGAACTTACCACCATTTTGTGCTGCAGCGAGCAGCAGATACACGCTGAGCAAAGTCAAAATAGTCTTCATGTTTCTGCAAATAATTTTCCATTTTAAGTTGGATTTTCTGGTCCGCGGCTTCCGGTGTGCACCTAGTTGCGGCGACAACTTCCTCCACCACATGTGAAACATGAAAGAGCAAAGAGAGAAACGCGATCGCCTTGTTTGCGAGGTGCCTCTAAATTTAGTAAGCGCGATCACCGATCTTACCTTGTCATTGAAGAAGAGACGAAGGTCCAGCCAGGTGAGTTCGAACTTCTTTTACACGAGAGAATATACAGTTCTGAAGAACAAAAAGGGAACTCCCTCGGGTCAATCAGAGGCCTAGAGGGGCATGTAGAGAGGGGCATGTACAGCTAGAAGTTCGGAGATATCAGCTGCAGCAAGAGGCTCGTAGACGTGTAAGTTTTCGCCTTCTTCCAATTGTGCATCTCTAGACGTCGACCACAGGCACCGCTCTGTGGCTGGCCCAAGACAGGTATGTGTTCCAGCCCACTGCCACCACGTTTGCTGCCAGCACCTGTACACCAGCAGAACCTCTTGTTAAGCCACAGGGTGGTAAAGACCCTCATGAATAACCAAGCCTTGACTTTTGTTGTGTGTGACGACTGATGTAGCTCTCGCAAGGTTTGCATTTCGAGTCAACAGTCACCTGCAAGTGCTGGGGCACAAATCTGAAGTTGAGGAACTGGAAGGGAATCCACAGCTTCCAGTTGGCCGCCACTGCACCCTTCCAGTCCTGTTTCAGCTTTGCCTGGATGTCCTGAGGGTGCCCCTGCGATTGTCACACATTGATGGATGTGTGTGCCACTGGGTATGTAGGTGTGATTCTCCGTCTCTTCCAAGCAGTGGTCATTAATCAGCCATTACGACTACAGGAAGCATGGTATCCAGATCGATCGATCTTGCGTTACGCACTCTACGCGTCTTGAATATAAATATTTCCAGTTCTGAGCAGAGCTTAAAGTTGTTACAAGTATAACTGCAGTATTCTTGAAACTTTCAATCTGTAATATGAGAGGAGCACGGCAAAGCGTACTTCCAAAAGGAGCAGAGCAGAGAAGAAGACACCAATGAAAGCTGGTGCAAATACGCCCTGGTCAGCGATGAGCCTCAGCACAGCACCTGCAGGGGGTTATGCCCCTGAAATTGGTCAACATCTTCTGCATCTGGGTGCATGAAGAATCGGCAACAACACTCCAATTGGTCAGTCAATTTACCACCTGTGATTTGGGCATCAGATTTTCTGTCAACAAACAAAGCAGCAATTGGGCAGGCTTGCCTGTGGTTCCCCCTTGCGTGATGACCTTTGCAAGGGTGCCGTACCAGAAATGCAGCGCTGGACCGACCAATGCGAGACCCTGCAGAAGTTACAGCTTTGACTTCTGCTCAACATGAGACTCTCGACACAAGGATGAGATGCCTTTCTACCCCAAGATATTCCTCCTGTATGGTCATTCCCAACAGCTCTGCCACACTTCCAAGCCCCTCAAGTACTTGTCATCCATCATGCAATGCAAGGAGTCTCTTTGAGCATAGGTAGTCAATGAATTGGCAGCAGCCTTTTTTTTCCTGCTGTGTCCTATTCTTGGGCAAGAATGTTAAACACTTGGAGGCGTAACATGTCCAACAAAGCCTGTCACAAGCTCTGTTCTCTCTTCCTCCCAAAAAGAAGTTGACACCAGGACCAATACTGATACTCACCAGGATGCCGAATATGAAGGTGCGCTTCCAGTCAAACCCGTCTCCATCCTCAAAGAACACCTGGGAGAGGACGTCTCCCACAGCATTCAGCACCGCGGATGTGATTGTCTTGGTCCAAATCTGTCCAAGAAATCCAGATTCGTTAGGTAATAAAAATACAGCCATGATCTCTGAAAGTGTTTTGAATTTACATGTCAGATGCGGCGTCAGCGTGCGGACAAATATAATTAGATGCGTTCAGCAGATCTTTTGAGCGCTGAGCCTCAATCAGCAGAGCCATACCGGGTTTGAGTCCAAGGCAGAAAGGTAGGCACCCCAGAGTCCAAAGACTCCTCCCCTGCGAGCGCCCCCATCCCCACCTCCCGAGCCCCCCGCCCCGCCCCCTAAGCCTCCGCCCCCTGTGCCGCCAGTGCCGCCAGTAATCTCTGGACACGCATTGCCAGTCAGTTCATGCCTTATCTCGTACTGCCAGGGAAACTCAATATCAAATGATCGCTACAGAGTGTCCAATGTAGGATCAAAGACTGATAGAATCGACTGAGCTGAGGGTCCTGTTCAATTTCCAGCCAAGATGCATGTTGATGTTGCTGATGTATGGTTGATGACTGTATGTAATCATGCCGGTGAGTTCTCACGAAGGGATAATCTCAATGACTCCCCAAGTGCTGCTTAAAGCCCAAAGCCCAAACCAATAAGCATTCCAACGGCTGAAATAATTCAGAGTCTGAGTAGCACTACCTGAAGCACTGCGTGGCAGCTTCTGTGTCTTCTTGCCTGTGTCAGAATTGGGTCTATCAGGAAATTTCCGTTTGGCTGTGATTGTACAACATAGTGATGACACAATGGAGGGAGCAGCAAATTAGCAAAACTGCTGTACATCTCGATGAACTGATTCGGCATAGCGAGAAAAATGGAGTATGAACTCGCTTGCATGGGGAGGGGCAACAATGCATGTTTGGAATGAATGGTGAAGGTGGGCAGCTGAACACAGGGTTCAAGTGCACGCACATAGCGCAATGTGCAGATGTACCAATGGAAGATGAGGAATTCAGTCTGGAACCAAGCTTCTGCCAAGGCGTTGCAGCCCCGCCTGCAGGAGCAGGTGTATTTAAGGAGCCTGAGACTTTAAGGCACTGGCGAGCAGATACATCAGTGATGACCTCTGTCAGGTCAGTCCAACAGATGTGCTTCCCGCATCCACAGCACTGAGGCTGTATACCTTGCCTCCCTCCAATGCTCCCCAGGGGTGCCCTCGTCCCACAGACAGGTTTTGTGCACACCAGCCGAGCTGTGCTCTGCATTGCATCCTTTGCATAGATCAGATTTGCGGCCCTTTTCGCCAACATGCGATTCATCATTGTGCTGCAGCAGGCCTCTGTCTCCCTGGAGAAGGTTGTGGAGTGTGATGCGAGTTCAGCTCAATAATGATGATGACAGCAAATTTTAGTGAAGCCAGCAGCAATTCTCGTACACAAGTAAAGGTTCCAAGTAGACCTCCTTCTGCAATTGTTGTGAGGCAAAATTCATATTCACTCTACAGGTTGGCTAAAGAGGCATAGCAGAATTAGCTGGTCGCTGTTGAACGTCGCAACGACCTTAGAGCATCCTTCCTTGTTTTCCCAGTCAGATGATCTTTCGGTAGCGCACATCTGGTTCGATCGATTCAGCCATGGGCATCTTTCAAGACTTTGAGAACACCAAATATCCCATAGTAGACAAGGCTCCTGGGATCTGGAGGACTGGTATGCCCTCGAATACCTGGACTCACCACTGCGTCAGTGCTCGAGCTCAATCCTCGCTTTCCTGACCTGACAGCTCTCCTTGTACGCAGTTGGTAATTTCAATCTCTATGACTACGGCTGCATAGCGGCTTTCACTGGCTTTGCAGTGCCAGTTGGGTACTTCTCAGGTGAGGAGCCAAACATAATTGCACATTGGGCAACTGCCTGCTGAGATCATTCCTTGGCCCCGTTTCCCCTTAAAGTGAGGCACACTGCAGCTCGACAAACCGTCATGATGAGGCCGTCAGCAATCACGGCTGGGCTGCTTGGAGTGAGCGCAGGATACTTATTTGCCTACCAAAACTCATCAGGTAGGTTCAACAGTGCAAAGCATGCGCCGCTATTGAAGAATTGGTTGTGCTGTAGCTCTACACTGCATGAACCTGGCAGAAATCAAGCCGCTAGTTAAATTTGCAGCCAATGGCATGGACAGTCACAAGATGCAGGAAGCATGATTGTGCTGAGAGCATGCAATACGAAGGAAGACTTACATGTCAGACATTAGCCTCTTCACAAAAATACTGCACACCGTTGTGCAGCAACCTCTGCAAAGGAGGAGCAGAGCAGCTGCAAAATACGCATCTGAACAAGCATTTTATAGCAGGGACACAAAAACGTGAAAAACATTGAACTCAGACAATTTTCACCAGGAACAAGAGACATTTGTTGCTTGTGAAGGTCGACTCATGGGTCTTGCCCAAAATGACAAGGAAGTGGAGGCAAACCTGGCGCAGAGGAGCAGCTGAGGAAGCGGTCACCTTCAACATTTGTAAGCCTGGACAAGCCATTGTGACGAGTGACATGCTTCCCGTGTCCCGCGCTAATGGAATTATGGTCAGGCTTGCAACTTTGGATCTGCAGTGAATGGGCTAGTGCATGTGGAGGAGCACATGAAAATTAATATGGAGTTGATACTCTCGATCCCCCAAATCTAGCCAATTTGCAATATGAGTTGCAGTAGCAGTAAATTTGGACATGCAGGCCATGCCATTAGAAGGTGCTCGACATTGTCAGCAGGATTGTTTTTGCTAGAGGGCAAGTGACTGAATATGGCTTGCACATCATTCTGCTGCCCTCTGTTGTTGCCTGGATCAATTACTACAGTCTGCAATTTGGCAATCATAACTGATGGTCACACTTGTTGCTGCATCTCGCATAAAGACTTTGGCGTGATGAAAGAGTTTCATACCACGATGAGCTTCCTCCCTGGTAAAATGATGCAGAAAGAGGGTGGAAAGCATGCTGCCAAGGGGAATTGGCAGATTTGAATACAACATCATGCATTGCCGAGGCTTGCTTCAACAAAGCGGTGAGAAAGGATGTTCAAGGCCAAGGATTGACTTGTGGTGCATGCAGTCATAAGGGCGCACATCTTCGGAAAGGCCAAAGTGACATGCAGTATATGCACTGCCTCGAAGCTAAATGCCACTACCACATCAGCTCTGATCATGTCCATATACCATTGCCATCACCACCCCTAAAACCGAATATACACATTTTAGTGTAACGGACTTGCCACCCAGAATTCTGGTAGAGTTCACTGGAGGCCAAAACATGACAAGCTTCAGCTCCTCGGATGCCGCACGATCGATGGCGAACAAGCGTTTACATGCAAACGAGCCGGAACGCAGCCATCCTCTGCATGTGAGGAGTGATTGTCAACCTGCTCAAGAATGCACTCAAGGCAAGGACAGTGCGCAATCAAGCCGAGAAACAGAGACAGCAGCGAGCTTGGAGCGCCAGTATGAAGAACAAGACCCCGTGAGAGAAAGAGAAGAAAATTCCCTGAAACACTCTCTCCCCCGATCCCTCCCGAAGTGAGTCTAATTCTTTTGCAACACCGTGCTGCAAGAATAATCTGTGATGCTCATGAACAGCTGGTAGCTACTTCTACCGTATACAGCAACCTTCTGAGCGCCTTGAATTTGGCATCAACTATTTCCAATACTTGCGTGCAGGACATGATGAGAGTTCTGATTGCTCTTGCCGGAGAGATAGCGGACTTCAACGAGAGCAAAAAAGATGGTAAGAACATCTCCCCAAGCCCATCCTGAAGTCTCGCCTGTGCTGTACACCAATGACGGTATATTATTGCGAAGAGTGACATTGCCTCAATTGTGCTGCCCTTCTGAGCTTTGCATGTGTTGCACTTTTTAGGACTGTGTCTGAACTATCGTGTATCATTCTGAAGACTTGCTGCCTTTTGCCTGAGCATTTTGAGCAGCTGCATGGGGAATAATTATGCCATGCAACCACAGAATGTGAAAGTAACATTGTCTTTCGTGAAGGAATCTTTCGTTGGCGACCCCCTCCTGAAGAAGAAGAGGAAGAGGACCCAGACCCAGAGCACCCGGGCAGCTCCTCAGCTGCGTAGCTCATGCATTGCTCAAATGCAACAGGAGCCTGGGGAAGGGCTTTGTTGGGGGTCACTCGCGGCCTGGCTTGTGTTGATGACCGGCCCTCTGTCAGATTTTTGCTTGCACACATCACATTGAAATGAACAATCAGTCCATAATTTGGCGGAGCTCCTATGGGAAGGATTGAATTCTGTTGGTATTTCGCTTTGCTTGTGGAGTTGTTGTCTTTGTCATCTGGTGACCCCCAGCATTGTCAGCCTGTACCGACCTGAAAATGTATAGGGTCGCGTAGAGCGAAAGTAGGGCAGGAAGGACAGTTCATTCAATACCTGCTCCTTGTCCCTTTTGGAGAAGGTGAAATGAAATGGAGATGGAGTGAGAACATCCATGTCTTATATCGCATTTCCCTAGTGGCGTTTGATGACAAGACAGACACCCCTGCTCATTTCTGATGATCATAACATTTTCCAGTGCTGCTGCCTATTGTTCAAACATATTGCACATGTCAAGCTCCACTAGACTGCGCATTCCAACAAGCCTCAAAATGAAGTATCAGGGCAAGCTTCTGGCGAACAATGCACTCATGCAATTTGAGTGGCCACAGTTCACTTTTCAGATACTTCAGATTTGTCAGCTCCAATATGGCACTTATGTCAGTCCCTGCCATGGCGAATCCGCTGTTTGTGCTACAGGAGAGCACCTGACCAAGACATTACTAATCCAGAAGCAGTCCTGTTCATGGTCTTGACCTGGCAAGAAATCAGCTAATCTCGGTCTTCCTTTTTTAGGGGTCTCTGAAGTGAGCCGCCAGCGGAGGGCTGGGGCACCATTGGGCCCGCCGCGGGGGTCGGGGTGGAGGGGGTGTCGCTGGAGAGGGGTGCCACCACGTTGAAGTTGACAGTGGCGTAGCACTCCCGGTAGTTGGAGGAATCAATCAGGACTGCACGCAGGCAGATTTTATCAAGCACTACAAAGAATACCAACTCACGAGAAAGGAACCTCCTCCGTTCCACTGCATGGTCCATACCCCCGGGCACCAAAATTTGTGTGCAATGTTTCGGAAGACGTCGAGTATCCTTGCGCTTGATGGTATGCCTCACTAAATTCTGTGCTGTGAATTCACGAGTCATTGAATCAAGACACTTCCAACAGGAACACTCTTCTCAGGGAGGGATATTTGGGTGGGGGGGAGGGTCCTCGCCTATGCTTACATAGGGAGTCATTCCAACATAGGCCAGGTCGGAGTCAAAGAAGACTATCGGTCCCGCTGGATCTGCTGTTGTATTGGAGGTGATTGAGATGACCGGGTCCCCGCCAATGCCAGATAATGCTACAGTGTATGTGTTAGGACCCCCAAAGGTCAAGGTGTGCAGCCCAGAGCCCTGGGTTGTGTTCACTAGCAGGGGAGAGGCGGCTGCACAGAAGGACACAGAGAGTCAGGAAGGTATGCTCCTTTTTGGGCTGCTCTACACTGCCCACCGATTGAGGAGCACAGGCGGCACAGGGGATGACTTTTCCCTGTATCGGGTCTCTCAAGGATGCCGGACTGCACTTGTCAAAGCCTCAAGGAGTTCGGTGTATGC
The DNA here is from genome assembly GCA_004335615.1 of Chloroidium sp. JM. NCBI lineage: Eukaryota > Viridiplantae > Chlorophyta > Trebouxiophyceae > Watanabeales > Watanabeaceae > Chloroidium > Chloroidium sp. JM. Next base: position 188,782 of record QAXI01000390.1, read on the forward strand.
TGCATGAATCACGTCTTGCGGCTTTGACTGCTTGCTTGCAGGAGGAGGCTCTTGAATGTCAAGCACTTACTGAATGCCAGATCAGATGACATTTTAGCTCATTGAGATATGGCCTTTAAATTCAAAGAATTTGCCATGGAACAGCTGGTCATGGTGAAGCAACCTATCTTTCCCATGTGAACAGTGAGATACCTGGCCCATTAAGCCCAGTGGGAGTTGGGGCTCCAGCCAAGTGGCATACCCCTGTACCGTATATGTCCTGGGGGTATGTCACCTGCACGCCGATTTGATTAAGGGGAGAGCAACACCATGCTGGTGAGAGGATAGTCAGGATCAATGAACGCCATATCACATGACGACAATATCTTAAGGTCTGCGGAGCACATTATTATTCTGTCCTGGCAGGCTTGATCATGATCTTTCTGCGCTGACTTGAGGATTGTGTGGGCTCACATTGATGTAGATGCCTTGCTGGTAGCCAATCAATTGGGGGCCGGACGGCTTTGACAGAAGTGCGTGTCCCTGCATCGGCGCTGCAAGCACAAATGATTTTGTTGGGACTGACAGGGATCGCTTGCAAGGGGTATCCGCTTTGAGGGTAGGCATCATGCGAATTCTGCAGCACTGTGAGGCGGGTGGGCGAGCAGATGTTTGCCTGTTCTGGATTCTGTGGCAACCGCAGTGAGAGCTAGCAGGAGGAGCATGGTCTTCATCATGTTGGGGAGGCACTCTTGGCTAGACCTGCACAGCCATGGAACGTGTTAGAAAAAAATCACTGTCAATTTCACCCTATAGACGTGAAAACACTTTCCTTCTTGAGTTTATCCTGCAGCAGATCCATCGAGCAATAATCGATTATTATCCTGCAGCAAAGCCATCGAGCAATAATCGATATTGTGCTTCAGAGCTGGGTTAGCTTTGACATCGAGTACTACTAGTAGGGATCTACCTATAAAGTTCAGTTTAAAACTTTCTGAATGATTGCCAGCTGAAAGAAACCGTTCTTGACCCAAGATGGAGGAGTTGGAGGTTTTTAGACCGCAGGACAATCAGATTTTGGGCTTCTTATTTTCAGCGATCTTGATCGATCAATGGCTCTCCCCCCTTCGTCAGCTGCGCTTGCAGGTCCAGGTTCCCATTGGAAGAATCTGCGGAAATTAAGCCGCTATAGCCATAGTAATCATCTCAAATCAATGGAAGAGTTCTGTAAATCAACATAGATTTGTACTTCTCTAATGGCTTATTTTGAGCACCACATGTGTGCTGTATGATGTACATCTCACTTTTGTATCAGTCCTGGCCTCCCTGCTCTTATAGTCTTAAATCCGGATCCAATCATTGTGATCCAAAGTCAGACTGTAATGACTGCAGCAACGCGGACAATACACCAGGAAGTCCATGGCCATGAGGATCCATTGTCTATTTACTTGCAAGATAGAATCCCACTATGTCATGGTTCAAATATGAAAGAATTTCAAGATCTCCCAGACTGTGCATTGCAACATTATCTGAAGGCAAGACATAAGTCAATCAAATGGCGTACAAGCGACTGCCGCTGATATCGGAACGACAACAATTCACAAAACTCGGCCAACATCATTCAGACTCAAAATCGTCAGAGTCAAACATGGCACTTATGCCCGTCCCAGCTATGGCAAATCTGCCGTGCTTGCTTGGGTCAAGAGAGCTGCACACTGAGGCATTGCTGACCCGGAAGCAATTCTGTTCATTTGTCCTGACTCGCACACCTGCAAGAACACAGAAGGCTTACTTCTGGAGCATGCAGGGAGCATACATAAATCCCCCCTCAATCAAGGGCTTCTTTCAAGGGCTCAATGTGCTGCATGCATGCCACATCAATCAAAACATATTATCACGAGCAGCCCGCTTGCTGCAGCATTGCCAAATTCTGGGCTCACCTAGGCCTTCCTCACGCTGCAAACGACGCACGGGGCTGGCATGCAGCTTCTCGCTTGCAGACCTGGCTGCTTTCTGCAGGCTGCGCTGCTCCTCAATGCTGGAGGGAATGTCATCCTCCCACAGAGGGCGTACGGGGGGAGTGGTGGGCTGGGCGTCCTGAGGGGAATGTATTCCCAGCCTGCAAGTCGCATTCTGGTTTTCTGGGGAGCAATGAGGACTTGAAAACTTGTCTGAGGCTCAAAATTTAGGCTTCCTAGTTGAAAATCAAGCCAACACTTTGGAAATTTGCGCAGTGTGGATGAGAGCATCTTGAACAAGTGGTGTCAATCTAAAGGACAAAGTGAAGGCACAGCATGACAGGATAGATTCTATTGCGCAGCAGGGTACCAGCAGCTTGACAGAATTCCACTCCTGCCATCACCCCCCCCCCCCCCCCCCCACCCCCCTCCCCCAAGGGCATTCAAAAGAAGCAATAGCATGCCTCACCTTGGAATCGCAGCCTGCGGCCTGTGCTGGCATGAGCGCGATGATGTCTCTCTGCAGGCTGCGCTGATGTGTACGCCATCGATCCACTCAAAAAAGCGCCCCTGCCCTCGGTGGCCCGCGACCCCCTCATCGAGAGGCCCTCCCCCCGCTGGGCAGCGTCGATGGACTGTCCCAGCATCTGGCTGGCCCGCAGCAGGGCTGTTTGGACCTGCAAGGCAATCGAACACATCAAGATTGTTGCCTGTATTCTGCTCAAGCAGATTTGCCTCCTATGCCTTGGGCAATCCTCAGTGAGCATGTTCCTGGGCCTCCCAGCAATGCCACGGGAGTGAATCGTCTCTCCAAGCCCATGCTAAGATCTGCCAAAGACACGGTGCTGCAGCCCTGGACAAATTCTCCTGGGTCTCTACTACCATGAAGGCATTTAAGGAAAGTGTGCCACCTTTCGCATCTGTGGCAGGGTGGAAGATGCGGCTTGGGGGCTGCAGAGATATGCCTCCATCTGAGAATGGGATGCTTCCGATCTCTGGTCCCTCGACACCTCAGAGCGGGGAGCCCTGGGCGCGTGTCTGGTCACTGGTGCTGTCATGGGGGCAATCCCTGAGACCTCACGCGCTTTTGTCCTGCATGCATACTCTCAAGTGAGCTTCATCTGCATTCCCCTTGCTGTTGGATCAGGTTTGGTACTCCCAGCAAGAACCTCATGCAGTCTTCCAGCATCATGCTCAGTTCTTGCATGCCTCCTGGATGCAATTGCACAACTCGTACGTCTTATGCTTGCGGTGAGCATGTACTACAAGTCAAACCAGGCAAGCACTACAGTGGATTGTACACTAGCATGACCATTACACAGGCAATCTTGCAAACAGCTTTTTTCTCGCATCCAATACCTGTCCACCCCTCCAATTCCGACGTATGCCGATGCACAGTGTGCGCACCTCATTCCTGACAGGTGGGCGTTCGGCAGGTAGTCCCCCGCCTTGTCATCCAGGGGTATGACCCCCCATGGGGTGACTGCCTCGCCACCACCCCTTGAAGCTGCCACCGCCTGCTCCCCCTTTGGCCAGCAGGGCGGCCTAGCGGGGGAGAACACTTGGACGCCAAAATCCAGGGACTGCTTGCCGCGGGGGCTTATCTGCGGCCGCTTGAAGGGATACTGCGGCACGGAGGGGTGGGGGCGCGGTTTCCATGAAGGGGACACCGGGGAGGGGGGTTCGCTGTAAACGGCGTGCCTGGGAGACCTGGCCCAGGTGCCCTCAGATCTGCGCCCATGAGGTGGTGAATATCTGAGGCAAGTGTCAGTCTGACCTGCATGTCACAAGAGCCCCCCCACCCCTGGCAAGTCGTGGTTGGGAGAGTGTCGCACTTGATGCAGGAGATATTCAAAATAGTGTATTTAATAATCGGAAATGTTTGCCACACGTTGGTGTGTAGAAAATTTGCGCTCCTTGAGAAGAAGGCACCTGCTCGTGTTTGGCAGGCTCAGGAGAGGAGGTCCGGGACTCGATGGCAGTGCGTCAGAGCCCTGGATCTGCTCAAGAGCAACCAGTGCCCTCCGTGCTGCCTCTTTCACACTGTCTGCCCTGCTCAAGCATTGAGATCAAAATCTTCCTCAAAATTGCTCCAGCAAACTATCAAGAAGGCACCTTTGGCAGCCAGCCTCCATTTTTATCAGCATTGTTTTCTGGAATGCGTGCATGCTAGATGTCATCATTATCCTGGTATATTAAATGGAATGGCTGCAATGAAGAAGCACAGGTTGCAAAGAATAGACATCACCAACCTTTGGTATCTGCAGGGAGCAAGAGCTGCCATCAATGCCGCTCTGGACTTTGAGACTACATCAGCGAGCTCCGTGGCCTTCAGCCGCCGCACACTGCCACCGCCCGGCTCGACGGCCTGCATCCAGATTCAAAGATATCCTATGGGGTCAAGGACCTTGGTGTACAGCTCTACAAAGCTGAAGTGAGACAATGTGCAAAGCTTAAGCTGTGTGCCTTTCCTTCATCACCAAGATAGCCACAAGTAATCTTCTTTCGTTTTCTATTCTTCACACAAAGAGATGCAGTGCACTGCAGAGGGACGCGTTCGAAGTGTGATATCATGAGTATCTCAATCGGCATGTGCACAGCAGGGTACTGTGACTGCATTGTAAGAATGTCCTCGAATAGGGACCATACCAAAAGTACAAGACTCTCGACCGTCTCAGCGGCTTGCATATTTACTTGCCACCGCCCCTGCATGGGTGCAAGCCCCACTTCAGTCATCTGACAAGACATCAAGTCGCATACGTGTCATCTGGCTGACCTGCTCTGATGCCCTGTGAATATTGTTTTAATCTCTGATAGCAAGAGACCATGACATGACCCAAACGGCCATGCTTCTGACAGAGCTCATGCGTCGCAGAGCTGCTTGTTGCAGGTACTCATTTCAAGCCATCTGAGTGCCTGATGAGGCCCTTTTTCCAAGGCGTCATGGTGCCTCTCATACCTCGTGACCGGCTCCCAGGATGCACTTCTCCACGATCTGCTCCACTCGTCCAGCCGCCATGGTGTCGCACAGGGCGGCAGTGCACTGCCTGAGAGGCAGGAAGTACTCCTCGCAATGCACAGCTGCAGCAAGAGCACGTCTTGAATCTTTGCGGGAGCGCATACTGGCCTTGATAGAGGTGTAGCACACATGGCAGTCCTTGCTGTCAACTTTTCTCGCAAGAGATGCAGCGGATTCCTGAGCAAGAGCACCAGTGGATCAATCATGTGATGTCAAGCTTTCATGCCTCCACCGAGGAGAATCGCCAATACTTTCGTGTCATTGTGTATACGTTTAGCAAGATCATTTGTCGAAAAGTGGAGGTCGCGTGGATGCGGTCCAATGGATGATACATTTTGAGGTGCCAGCTGAAGCTAGTGGACAGCCTTGCCGGCAGCAACCACTGTTGACACGGGACAGGATCAATGACAAAAATTGGCTGCCCAACAGCACGAATGTGGCAAACAGTCAACACACCTTTGGCAGGCAGCTCGAGCATCAGCTTCAGGCAGCGGTCCGTGGCAGGCACAGAGACTGCGGGTGCCTGGCATTCTGAAGCGGCTTCCAGCACCCTGTGCGCCAAATTGTACAGTGCGCCTGCCTTGCTTGCAGAAGGTGATCTGCAAATCAAATACACTGCCAGTTTGTATATAACAAGAAAGGTTAGCCAGCTCAATATGCCTATTCTGCTCACCCACTATCCCCTGAAATAGTAACTAAGTGTGAGATCTTAAGCTTGCACCTCATGGGCACTGGCTGCATGGTAAGTTCAGCAATAAGTTTTGAACGATGCGCCTGCCACGATCTCTCTCTTGAAGCCTCGCCTTGCCCAGGGATATCACAAATGGCCGAGCATTGCCCTGACGAAAGTTTTGTTAATCTTCACCTCCTTAACGTTTGACCTATCCTAGCGACACAGTAGCATTCAGGCATCTGCCAGGGACTCACTTGAATGCAAATTTCAGCAGAGGCCGTATCACGGTGGTGCACAGCCAGGCGCCATCCCTGCCCTTCCCTTGCGCCTGCAACGCCGATGCAACCAGAGCCCCTGCCACTCCTGCATCACACATTAAAATTGAGCCACTAGGTGCCACAGCGAGAAATGGTTTTCATTGGTGCTGGACATATCTTGCCGCCTAAGACTCCTTTATTTCTTATGGAACAGGTCAGAGAGACAAGCTACTCCAAAAGTTTTGCAGGAAACTCCTGTCATGCGTGCAGCAGTGGCATACACCAGTCGATACCCTGCAGCCAATCTTGCGCATGGGGTGCTGATTTAAGAGTCTTTGGTGAAGATCAGGGGAAGAGGCCACCTTTCAGCTCCATCAGGATAGCCTGGTGATCATTGTGGACGCACAGCTTGATGGTCTGCCCAACCACGAACTCCAGCAGTCGATCAGAGATGAGGAAGCCGTGGCGCCTCAGCGCATAGCCAGTCAGACTGCAAAGCAAGCAATCCAAAACCAGGCATAGACTCAAGTCCTAGCTTGTCCTGCATGTTTTGCGACGCCACAAACACCACATGCTGAAGAGATTCCTTCATCAGGACTTTACAATTGAGCCATCTCACGCTCTAGCAGCAGACGACGCATGCTTGCTTATTCTACATGGCATCCACAGAAGCTGTGCAGGTGATATCTCAATGAGCGCTGCAAATCTGTTAATGAATGGTGCATTGCATAGCGCTTGCACTTCAAATCTTTGCCGTAACCAGCCTGCACTTTCAAGGTGTCAAAGACACGTGCATCTAAGCTCTCTGCTCGTCTAATACCCTCGGCGCTTCAGGTGAGTTCCTCGCTTCCACCTGCTATCCCCATAGATCTGGCTTCCAGACAGGAGGGGAATAGACACACCTGAGGCGGTGCTTGATGCTGGTCGTGGAACGATGGGATTCGTCCACACTCAGCACCTCCCTCACGACCTGCTCCAGCTCTCCCGCACTGCCCACCAGGTCTATCGTGAGGCGCACCCCCTGCTCCGCCTGGCCCGCTATGTCCTTCACGAGCCAGGATTGTCGGAATCAAGGCATTACTGTTTGCTTCTGTCGTTTGAATTCTGTCATCATGAAAGCTCGCGTGCTGTACGATAGTTGACCCATGACGGTTCTGTACTTGTGGCTGTTGCCGCCTGAACCCCTTGGCCGCTTTTTCCCAATCCCCCGGCACCACCACTGCTGCTTCAAGAAGTGGCCAGCCAGTACTCAGATGGCTTGCCATGTAATGGCTGTGATTGTTCTGGCATCCGAGGGGTTAGCCAAGCTAGTACATGCTGAGAGCCCGGCAGTACCTTGCCTCAGGTATCCCACAGTGCTGTCATGATTGAAGTCGCAAGACTATCCTTGAAATCACTCAGGTCTGAACACATCCTGGCGGTGTTTCTTGGCCACTTTATGCCTAAAGAAGCGTTGTCTACTGTACCAAGGGCAGGATCTTGCCTTATTTCCCAGGCTGGACAGGGTAGCCCTCAACCGCACCCTCAGCTGGGCGCTCTGCTGGGAGCTGCTCTCCCGCAGCGCGGTTTCCAGTGGTCCTGAGCTATGCAGCGTCCCCGGGCTGCGATTCGCTCCCCTGGTCGCCATGTACAAAGCAGTACAATCTGCTGGGTACATTGGTGCTTCAGAACTATGTGTGGGCTTGTCAGGCTGTTGCGTTGAGGATGCCAAGGTACGCCTGTGTGCATCTAGATTCATTCGAATCATATGACTGTGCTTGCCATAGTTACTCCTGCAGGTAAAGCAATTCCATGCCAACACATTGCACCCAGTAGTATTGTCCAGGGCAACGAAAGATTCTGAAATTTTGCCTGCAATCGTGTATAAAGAGAGTTGGGGAGCTTGTAGAAGCATCGTTATCAATCTTGTTCTATACAGTAACACCATGCACGGAAAGCACACCTGATTATCTGGCTTGAAAGACAAGATAATTGCTTGAATGCCAAGAAAGTAATTACTGCTCTGCTGACTCTGTTGCTCTTCTCAGAGTCACCATCGTGCAAAAATGATTATACGAGCTTCCATTCTCGGGAACTTGTCAAGAGCCGAAAGCAAAGCTAATGAATGCAGGAATTGCTATTGAAGGTCGACATCTCCTCACATGCGATCTGTCAGGTCAAGAGTTGTTAATTGACAGCCTGTCTGCGTAATCGCACAGAAATTCTTTGAAAGAATGCAAGGTGGAAGGAGGTCTTCGAGAAGGCGTACAATTCGAGCGGAACATCGTGCATTTTGAACTGCTCTTTAGGGAAGGCGTAACAATGGTCCAAGCAGGATCCCTCAGGTGCGACACACGTTGGATGGCGTTCCTGCGTTTGCAATTTGCCAGCCATTTCACCACCATCTGACACCAATAATGCAGGGAACTGGAGCACGATGCTCTGTATCAGGAAGTCTCTGCCCTGCTGGCCTTGGCAGACGCTTGCATGCACAGAGTTCCAGCCAGCCAGGCGTCCGCACAGCTGCTGAGGGAGGGATTCAAATGTCCCATGAGTATGTACAAAGCTGCAAAGAGAGATCTTCAGGTACAACTGTCGCCAACTATGACTTGAAGCAGGTGGTCTGTGTCACTCCCCGCATAGCTACACAAGCTATACAAGAGAAAACTACTGCAAGGCATATGCAACGAGAAGATAGCTTGAGGACATCAAATTTCTGCAGGTCCTGAAATCCAAGCAGCACCTCCGCATACCAGTGCGACCATATGCTGAGAACGCTCCTGGTCTGTCTGACTTGCCCCCTCGTCCCCCTCTCATTTGGCAAATATCCAAGTTACTGCTTGTTCAGGTTATGCAAAGACAAAACCCAATGAAGGTGACCAAAAAGGGGGTGTGGTCTTTGCACTGTGCATGCTCAAAAATTTGTTCTCCTATTCATGCATAGAAGGACGACATGATTGTGCACTTGAGCTGACAGAGCAAAGCTGGGTCAGGGAGGAGTGGGATTGCATGAGAGACCAAGCAGCGAACAGTGGTGAGTCTTGCAGAGCAAAGCACAGAGGAGGCGGCAGACTTCATCGGTGACACCAACAACCTGTTGGGGGTCTCCAGCAAGCTGCTGCAGGCTGTGAATGGCTGCCAGATGGACCCTGCCGAGGTGAATCATACCCGAAGCACGCACAAAATAACTGTCCAAGTGCACTGATGCAGCTTGTAATCTCGGGCAGATAAAAGTGGATTGTCACCTATTGTGATAGGAATCTCTGCATGCCTCTCATGAACCAGGAAAGGGGTGTCAATTAATGTGAGGATGTATCCAAGACTGAGCCAACACCAAGTCCAGCAAGTCCTTTTGGGTGGCCAGAGACCATGTCTTTGTCTCAGGGATGCAGCAACTCCATGAAAAGGTGGATCCTCTCACGAGAGAACAGGGGCGAGGTCGTGACCAAGATCTCCCAAAGCGTGAAAATTTTGCAGGGACGATATGTGGATCTGATGGTGGAGGTGGAGGCGCGTCTGCTGGTGCGTCGGGAGTGGCTGGCTCACATCATACAGTGCCCAGGTAGGCATGGACTTGGCCTGCTGGAACCCTAGTGTACCAGACCTTCCCAGAAAATCTGCATTCTGGCCATCACTGCAATATTTGTTGTTTGCATGAATTGCAGGGCTGTTTTGCGTGTGGTTACACCTGCTGCTGAACATTATTTGCCTTGCACAGGCTTGATATACAGTAGCACTCCTGTGGGGCAAGAACGCTTACCATGTATCCATTCCAAGGGGAAAACAATTTGTATGAAACTCATTATCTGCTTGAAGCAGCATTGGTCAACTCAAGCTGCCATTTTTGGAATTAATCTGGGAAGAAAGGGGTCGAATCGTTGAGGGAAAGCCCAACAGTGTTTCCGTGTAGGATTGGGAGGCCGTATTTTTGCTCCTGAGAATCTTGACATCTATGCCATCTTCCAATCTCAATTCGTGTCCGGGACGCAGAAGCCGAAAACCTGGCAGAGGAGGCAGACAGCCTGTCAAGAAACCTGGAGGCCACCCAGCAGCAGGGTCTGAGCGGGCTGCTGGGGCTGGCGGAAGACGTGAAGGCCTACCTGCAGCTGCTCAGCAGCTTCCTGGACCAGCAGAACCGCTTCGTCAAAGACCAGAAGCTCACCAGGGAGAAGGTGGCCCTAGCTACAGCCTCTCCGTTGTGCCCTTCATGTTTTTGGGAGCAGAGCATGCTCTGGATTTTGCAGCTCGTAACACAGAGGCATAGGAGCATTTGTGGGATTCTCAAAGGCAGTGGGAGCACTCTGTAGGTTGCTGCATACAGTGCGCAGGCAGGAGACACCCACGCCAAGTATGTATGAGAGCCACGCAGCTTTCTTGAAGCTTGGCACCCAGACGGATCGTATCCTCTTCAATGCAGACCTGACAAACATACCATGAACAAAGTCTTCCTGTCCCCAATTTTGAATCATATGTAGCTGTGATAAGTAATTTTTTTGGGGCTGTCGCTGTCTGCACAGGGAGACACCTGCAAAGATGTCAAGAGCGGGTGCACCTCAATTTGCAGGAGACTAAACAGCCGAGGAACTTTGCATCCTGGTGGTGGTGTTGGCGGTGGTGGGTGATCTTCAGCTGATGGCCCTTCCATGACCCTCCGAAGAGAAGCAAACCCTAATACATTTGGGAGCAAACAGAGGAAACAGTTGCTGATCCTGAGCCTTATTCCCCTAGGATGGATGTGTTTTGGACTGGAGGAGCATTTGAAATGCCGCTGAGTCAGCCCACACCCTCCTCCAAACTCTAGAGGAATGACACGTTGATCTGGTGCAGGAGATTGACTACCAGGAGAACTGTGCCCTGGCAGCTGCCTGCAAGACGCAGGTGCTCAAGGTGCAGGCCATGGAACGGCGGCTGCTGGAGCAGACCTACACGGCCACCTCCCTGCCCGCGCTGGCGGCGGTGGCGCACCACCTGGAGGTCGCGGAGGCTGAAGCGGAGGCCAAACACCTGCAGGTTGGATTTTGCAAAGGGAGCCACATGTCCCAGGTCGCCACGCAGGATAGCCTGTATTTTGCGATGTTGTACAAAGGTCAAGGAGGTAGATTGGCAGGATCTGCAGAGAATCTTTGCCAAGGCCTGACAAGCTTGATAAGTCGTATAGAGGGCCAAAATGCAGATGGATGTGACTCATGTTTGGGGGGAGAGAGTGGTCTAGTGCAATCCTCTGAAGAGGAGCCAGCAGATGGTAGAACTGTGGGAGCTGACAATTTGCCTTACGACCAATGGAAATTGTGAGGCACAGGCAACTGGGATGGGCAGATTCAGGATGATCATATCAAGAAATAAAGCCATGAGGCAGAAGTATTGGGCAGTTGTATCAGGAGCGGAAGCTGGAAAGGATGGCAGATTTTGTATGGATTAATCATCCTGGTGTTGATGTGCATTCCAAACTGTGCAGCTCTCTACCAAGCTGCGACAGTATGAGGAGCTGGGGCCCGAGTTTGAGGGCCTGACCGACAGGTACCACCAGCTACTGGAGGACCTGCGGCACGCAGAATTCACCCTGCAGGAGTTCCAGCAGGCACAGGCGTCCTCGATCTGCTCTCCCTGATGTTTTGCTGCTGCTTTTCATCTCCACAGTCAAAACTGGACTCTTCGTCATGTCCAGCAAGTCCGTCATTGCAAACAAGAGGCTCCCTTTTGCTTTTTTAGAGCTGTGCATGCTGGGGTAGATCAAATTGAGACTGAGGCCCCTTGTGTGAATCACACGGTGTCAAGTCAAGCGCCTGGCTGTTGGCTATACAACAAGATCCTGCCAAGACAGCGTCATTTGTCCATCATTTTGGTGAGCTGCTTGTCTGGCAACGGTCTCATTTATCCATTGATTTTGTTTGGTATTTGAATTGAGAAGATACCTTCCAGAGGGCTATCTAGGATGTTGCTGAACGTACTTGGGTTTCCTATCTGTTTGTGTCATTCTTCTTCCATTCATGGACCATGTGAACAATCCAGCTGATGTGGTGCAAATTTCCAGCAGGAGCAAGCTCTAACGACCTGGGCTAACTCCAGCAATATTAGAGCTCCATCACGAATCAGTGTCACAGTGGTTTCCATCCCGTTCAATCAAATCAATATCACTCAGCAACATTTCACATCTCATTTGATAAGCAGACCGTCCAACTGGCAGGTCATCACACAGGACATAACAAAAAGCAAAGACACTGCTCCGCTATGAACTAGAAAGCTCGACAAAGCTGCTGGACGCTGCATCATATGAGTACCACTTCCCATCGGATGACGAAAAATAGCTTCCCCCTGAAGCGTCAAAGTACATGCCCGCCTCAGGGTTGTAGTACAGGTTGGAATGGGGGTCCAAGACATATCCTGGGGGAACCTGCGGCTGCTCCCCTTCCGGCCCTTGCGCAGCTATCTACAGCACATGACAATTCTCTGTGGTCACCAACAGAGTCTTGGTGGCTGTCCAGCTCTTGTCCACCCACTTCCATCGCCGCCCATCGCAGATATTGATGCTGGGCCTATGCCCCATCCCTAACATTCACCAAAGCAGCCTCTTCTTGAGGCTGCAACTTCTCTGCTGATCACGATATGTCTCCAGGCTGGTCTGTGCTTGTCAGCGGTTGATTGATGTGATCTTGACAGTCCCCAGCACCCCTGGACTCCACCTCCTTTGGCAAGCATATTCGTGGGCAGGGCATAGCATGCCCCACACTGAAAGTTCATGCCGCTGTTGGCTGCCATGCGGAATCGTCACCATTGCCAAGTCTGCCACATTGCCATATGGAAGAGAGGTTCACCTCCTTCACTTTGGCCACAAGGTCGACCTTCTCAACAATGCCTTCCGGGTTAATGCCCCTCTCCTTGAGAAATCTGGCCAGCTCCTTCACCGGCCAGCTGGCATAGTCCGTCCCATCCTCCCCGACCTGCACCCTCCCTTTGTTGGGTCAACTATGGAGGTCTCTGAGGAGCGCCGGCCAACCATGAGCCAAAACAGAAGAACTGTTGATCTCTTAACCCAAAAAGATCCGTCCCACAAAACATTAGCTGCAGATCGATGGAATCATCTGTTTTCGCCACCATATGGTATTGAAGTCATCATCATTGCGGTGACTTGTCAACGCTGTCAGGGCTAGGCCATGGCAGCATCATCACGAGCATGGCAGGAAAACAGGAGAGGACGCTTTTTCAGGTTTCAAGTATCAGACCGACTGTGGGCTTGAGATGCCCAAAAAGCTCACCAGGCTCGTGTCCTTCAAAATCAGGGAGCCAACATTCCTCAGTGAAAACCAGCAGACAGAATGCACCAGCCCAAACCAGCAGGAGCCCAATACCAAATGGACGTGTGAGCCAGTCATGCTCGGTGGCCAGCTATAGCTTGCCATATCATTCTCTTCCTCAAGCATATTGCGGAGGTGGCGACAAGGCTGACCTGGGGAGGTGGTTCTGAAGGTGCTGAGACCGAAGCTTGGGGAGTTTCCGCGGCAATGCTCTTGGACTCTGGCTCAGGCACTGCAACCTCACCTGCAGGATGAGCCTCCAGATCAGCTTTACCAGTGTAGGGTTTCATAAATTCTCAATCCTTTACCCTTGGTTTACCATTGGTGAAAGCAGCGGGTCTGCTTTCAGTGCTCAAATGCTTGCAAGGCCCCTCACCACTTTCTACTGTTTCGGGTGGTTGTCTGGAAGGAGATTAAAGGCTGCAAGCTACAACTTACTGAGGTGCATGTCCATGCGGCTCACATTTGTCTTTGATGAACGGAATGCCAGTCATGGTAGCAGTGACGGGTAGCAAAAGCAAGTGACACCGGCGATTAGATAGAGAATGCATGGAAAACCAAGCAGCGAGGGTGACAATTTGCGATACCTAATTATATTAGCACAGAGTGACTAGCAGAGAAGGGAGGGAAGGCTGAGGCGGCTACCGGCCGATTTGCTAGAGGGGCCCTCCCCAAAAATGTCAAAGTCGTCATCCTCTGCAGGATACTCGTCTGCTCTAGCTTGCAAGGCCTGCACAATTACCTCGTGAAGTAAGTACTTAAACAGCTTTGTCAGTGAATAGCAAAGACAGCATTTTGGGCAATTAATTTCTGTTGCTATGGTTTGCCATAAACGTAAGGTAGTGCATGAAGTGGACACAACGCTCTTCATACGTCAGACAGAGAAAGAGAGGATGCAGCATGCCCTCTCCTCCTTTCAAGGGGGATATCCTCCAACTGCTCTCTCTACAGCGTGACCTGCTGCAACAAAGCTTGTGTACACTTTCTTTCTCCCTCTCATGCTGCTCATGCATTGCCTAGTAGCTAGCAAGCTCCTTGCCAATGAACACGTTGCATCTGGACGGATGATTTCATCTTTGACAACATGGATCAATCCTATGACACCACCAGACTGTGTTATCCCCACATTCTCCGGAAGACGCCGGACATCTTGGCATGCAATACAAGGGGCCAACCTCTCGGGACATAGAGTAGATGTCGAGCTCCCCTGCATCCATCAGCGTGCTGGCAGCCTCCGTGACCTTGTTGAATGACTCCGCTGACTGCGCCGGCTTTTCCTGCTTGGCCGCCTCTGAGCCATCCTGGGCTTTCCCTTCCTGCTTTTTACCTGCACACCCTGTCATCAGCAGAAGAAGAGGTGTGACTTCTAGCCGTCAATAGAGTACTCCATGCATATCGAATACCGCCTTTGTAGTTGATCAGTGCAGAGATCCATTGTCAAGAGTGACACTTGGCCAAGGACCGCACGCAAGCGAATCGACTCAGATCAGTGAAATTGCCTCCAGACTCAACTTCTTGGTAGCCCCATACAGGGATACGAATCAGGCTGGTCGGTCTCCCATCCGACTTGCAAGCCCATCTTGGCACTGACAACCATGTGATGCAATCTACACCCAACCTCCCCTGCCCCTGACGGGTCCTTTACACCTGGTCGCCTTGCCCAAAGCTGCTAACGCTCCAGCCGTGATTGAGAACAGCCAATAGTCATTGAGGACCCACAAACGCCGGATAGGGACTGGAAAAAGTCGCCCACCCCTCTTTGCAGCGGGCTGGGTAGGCCGCAAGCGCCTGAGGGCGGCATTGACCGTCTCTCGCGGCTGCAGGGTGGCAGTCAGCTCCCGCATGAGGTCCGCCGTCTGGTAAACGAAATGAAAGCTTGAGTGAGAAGCTTGCCCAGGTTTTGACTTTCAAGCTTTTACTTGCGGAAACCGTGCTTTCTAAAGCTGATATTCAGAGCAATCGGTGCTTACAGGTGAGAGGGATTGACCAGAGCCACGATTGCTTTGCGCGTCAAATCAGACCAATCTCGAGGCAATCAGTCTTGTTCGGTGGGCCAGTCTTTTGACATCTCCACTTCTCGGCTGTGATCGCCTCATCTATCATGTATGCTCAGCATTGCAAGCATTGTTGGTATAAATGCGTTTCTGTTGTTCTGTTGGAACTGAGCACCTGGCGGGGGGTGATGTCAGGTGCTGCCTCTGCAGCAGCCATGCTGGCTTCTCGCTCCTGCACCCTCCGCCTCGCAGCCTCACTCAGCACCCCGGCTGCAGATTGAACAAAATCAATCAAACGATCGAAACATCATCTCAAAACTACCCTCCTCCCGTTTCACCAGGAAACTGAGTGGCCACACTGCGGATGACATTGCTTGCAATCATTGGGAAAGCAGCAGGGATTCCAGAAACACCGTTCCCCTTCCTGAAGCTTATCAAAGACTCGGCACACCACCGGTGTCAGAATGAGCCGAATGTCCTTCACGTCCAGGTATCAGAAGTATCCTCCCAACCGTCCACTGTCTCATTTCAAGCCACCGACACCTCCGATGCTGGTGGTGGTGCCCGCCCCCCC
>QAXI01000390.1:206055-225785 GCA_004335615.1 Chloroidium sp. JM
GGGGGGGGGGGGCGTCACCTTCGGCCGTGGCTTTCTTTTTCCGGCGGTCAGCCCTCTTCGAGGCGGCCATGCCCACCTTGCTCTCCTTGACGGTGCCTCCTTCCAGCTCCTCCACTTGCTCCAGGGTCAGACCCTTCTTGGGCTTCTTTCCTGCTCAGTACTCAGATCGTACAGGTCCGCAGATGCACCCGTCACAAAGCGTCACAAGGAGCGGTCAGCAAGCGAATTCTGGTGATGCACCTTCATTGTAGGAGGCTGCCTCGAAGACGAATCCCTGTGTATTCCTTCACGTGGTGCTTGTGAGAGAATTAATGGAAGGTGGCAGAGGCAACCTGGCGGTGGCGCCCCGCCCTTTTTGGCCTGCTTCCTGGCCTGATCCTCCTGCATGGCGGCCACCACCACCGGGTCGTTCACCACGGGGGTGGCGTCATCCTCGTCAGGGTCAGTCGAAAAGTTGCCGGGCCTCTTCTTGGGCTTTGGGATGAAATCCATCTTCTGATCTTCTGATCGCCTTGTGCACGCCAGATCAGGCTCCCTGTACACCTGCATAAGCACAATTCTTGGAGACTTGATGAAAATGAGTGTAGGTGACACTACTCTACAGAGTCAAATGAGTGAAATTCGTTCTGCTGGTTTTCAGTGTCTCCGTCAAAGATCTACGTTGGTCAAACATACTGTGCAGCCTGTAAGATCATACCTAGGAACGAGCGAGGCTGGTTGCAAGTTTCGTTTGGGCCATCACACAAGCAAAGAATACGCTTCTGAAAAGCAATTTTAAAATGCTTCCGTACAAATTTGTAGTTTATCGATCAAGGCCAGTCATATTTCAACACCAGACGAAGGAAATCTTCGAGTGAAAGTTGTTGGTGTGACTCAGTACTAATAGTGCGACCGATTTCCAATCTTAAATGTCTCAGTGGAAGCTATAAGGGACTGCAATCTACTTGAATAATTGCATCAACATACATTCCATCTTGACCCAAAATTGTACTGTGACTGGGCGCCGAGATGGTTCACAACGGGTCAACAGCTGCTAAGGTTTTGGCAATCCTATGAAAATTGCAATTCTCGGTAATAGATCGCCAACAGATATTGCAGCAGCCCATCATCACCTTTGTACTGGAAAAACAGGGTTGACCTGCATCTCCGAAACGAAATTCTGCGTACTGAGCCGAGGGAGCGCACGCATCCCAGCTTCAGGCTCCTCTGTGATGGAGCACGGAACACTACAGAGCCTTGCAAGGCCCTAGTGCCATGTTCAGAGAAGGTGGATGGGCAGTGCCGCTCTCATGCGACAGCCCCACCCTGCAGAGCTGGCTGACCCAGCTCAAATGGGGCTGCTCCATCCTCGGGATCCCCTGCGACACTTACATCGACACAGAGATGGGAATTTGCCCCAACAAGTGGAGCCCCTTGACGATTGCGGGCACGGGAACAGTGGTCACCATCCTGGTGCTGCTGTTCCTCACCCACCTGACGGCATCCCTACAGCACATTCTCAGGTATGCACCTGAATTTTATGCGAGGATAGAGCGATATTTCTTTTCTATGGCTTCAGTATCTGAGTGCAGCATCTGAGCCCAGCAGATGAAGACGGCACAATTTGTCAGGTCACCTGGCATGTGTTTGGAATCCTGCCTTTCAACCGAGGGTGCCCACCTCTGCTTGCAAACGTCATATTAGCTTGTCCTTTGCAAAATCCGGTACAGAATTCACATCCATCATTCCCAATTGGAAACAATAAATCTGAGTACTCCCAAAAGGAAGATACTGGACATCACGGCATGCACAATCCGCAAGAATTCCTCACAAGCTGTGGATCCGCACGAGTTCACTGCGAACTGTGCATATCAGGAGCTCCCTTTGCCTCGGGTGCCTGATTCAAAAAATATCTTGAGACAATAATGGAGATGAGGCAAAATTGAGGTGACCCCCTGCAGGTGGTCGATGAGTCGCCGGGGCCCCAGCCACTGTGCCGTCGCCGCTGCTGCCGTGGCTGAGCTCCACAAGGCCAACCCCCAGCTGTACCCGCCCGCACCCCACTGCTGGTATCGCCTGGCTGGGGACCAGATGCAAGCCCCACTGCTGTGCGTGGTGTGCCAGGACAGGATCCAACCCAGCACAGACTCCAAGGTCGCTCTTGCCTTCTGGAGTGGGACATTTATTTGTCTTCCCAAAAAATGAAGTGTGGAATCAATTCAAGATCCGGTTTGCTGTCTGTGTTATTATTTTGAAGTTCTTGTATTATTGTAAGTACTGTTTACAATGCAATGTCTACAGGAGACATTATGTCCACTCACTTTGTGTAGCATACAGCACATTTGCAGACATGTACTGCAGGGATTGACCATCTCTTGCATGGGATTCTATCACAGCTACAACAGAACGTATAGGCATGCTCAATCTCTGGCATTTTCGTGCAGAAGGTGCAGTGCTGCGAGGTGTGTGGGGTTGTGAGCCACGAGGGGTGTGTACGGAAGGTGCCCCATGATTGTCGCCCCGCAGCCGAGGCTGGGGATCGCATGCTGCACCTGTGGAAGCCTGCAGGGGTAGTCATGTACGACTCTGAGGTACGCTTGCATGATGCAGTCAGGAGAGCATGCCCGGAGAGCTGATCCCACCTGAGATGTCATTTTGCAGAACGGCTGCAAGCTCTTTCTGAGATCAAGCTTCTGACAGTCTTGTACATGGGAAAATCAGGTTTACAGAGAACCTACCCCAAAATCCCTAGAAATCTTGTGTAGCATCGGTATGTGCCAACTGGGTTCAAACCCCTGCATTGTGTTGAACAGGCTTGAATAGGGGTTTTTTTCATGAGATCGAGATTCCCACATACATGAGCACTGTCGAGTGCATAGATGCTCTCCATTTGGAGTTTTTATCCCTCCTGGAAGATTTACACAGCCAATAAAGGAACGCTACTACACCCCTTTCCCCATGTACATGAGGCTGTCGTCGTTTCGACTAGGGGTAGGTTCACACCAGAGCGACACCCCTGAGGGAGGGGTGTGGATTCAAACGCAATCAAATGACAGGGGCCAGGACTGTTGCAGGGAGAGGTGGGGGAGGGGGTGCTGCAGACGTGCACGTACTGCCAGAACCACTGTGACGGGGACCTCTTTGCCCAGGAGCCAACGTGGACGTGCGCGTGGTGCCGCGCCACTGCCCACGTTCGCTGCTACCACAGCTTCCATGCCCACGCGCTGGCAGCCATGGGATCCCACACTCGCAGGTAGATTATTTTATCAAATTGCATGGATTGCCTCAGGACTCAAGCTGTGGTTATATGTGTTTGTTATCTTACCAAGACGAAGAAAAGGGAAGGGATGCAACTTGTTCTGAGATTGCTGGTCACAGGGGTGGAAAGGGCTGTTACTTGTGTCTGAGAGGGTGTATTGCGCCTGGTAGAAACCGTGAAGGCGTGAGGCGCTCCCTGCACTGATACAGTAGCAGGCTGACGTGTAAAGGATGGCTGCAGAGGTGCCAAGGACAAGGGCGAGTCCAGCAAGCCCACGTTAAAGCTGCCTAATTTCCATCACCTGGATGGTGCGAAGGGTCACTCTACAAAAAAGGGCAACAAGTGAGCCTCTTGAGAGGAGGAGGCCTATTTTGCATTGGTTGGTGCAAATTCTGTAGCACTCTCCTCATGAAAGTTGCCAGGATTGATCATTCTCTTCCTGCTTGGGATCTGCTCTCAAGCGGAGGAAGTAGCCGTCTCTGTTGCAGAGATGTGTGTAGTCTGACAATATAAGCTTCATGTCTGGCTTATAAACCCTACATTCCTTGCAGCAAGCTCCTGCCCCTATCCACCAGATAAAAGGAGTGAATTTGCTGCTGTGCAGGAAGCACAGAAGGCAGAGGAGTCTTCAGGGCATGCCGTCTGAGAGCATGGCGCCAGCTGGGATCACCAAGAGTAGCAGTAGCTCAATGTTGGGAAGCCTCATGAGGGGTACGTACTCCACGCGATTCCCCAAACACCTGGTCTTTTTTTCTACGCTGTGCAGGACCTCTTGGCACATCGATGAATGATGGGCAAGATTGCCAGTCAATTCCTGGTAGGCAAAAAGGATCCTCTCCCCTACAAAAAGACACAATTCCCCCTCATCGCGGCTGCTTTTGAAAGAGCTTCAGGGACAGGCACATAAAATCATTTATAATATCCCAACTCTTATGGCGTCCAGACAATGGCGACCTCATGCACTTGAACATGCACACGAAAAGCATCTGTGGTGCAGCGACGAGTGATCTGACGGGGCTCAGCAGGAGGGGGAGCAGCTTCGGCTCTTTTCTCAACAGCCTGGCGGTGGCGGTGAGTGGGGCGGGTGAGGACGATGACGGCGTCAGGGACGAGCAGCCCACTGCAGGTGAGCCTGTAGGCCTCCCTCACTTGCTTCGTGCCTTCTGCCCACTGAGCTTCGTGCTTGACTGGGCCCTATTCTGTCGTTCTTTCCCTCTACTTGCCTTCCCTCTCCTTCCTCCCACAGGCACTTCTCTCCCCCTGCTTGCCTCTCTTCCACAATTTCTTTTTCTAGAGTGCAGATTTTTAGGTGCATGTTTGGCTTCAGCTGTCTTTAAACGGGGGAGTCCCTGTCAGGTTAGCTCTGAATTTTTGGAGAAGGGAGCAGGACAGATCTCCCAGATCAAATCTCTCACAGCGTATAAATTGCGTCACAACGGTGCACGTTTCGCATGTCATCATAGCCACAATTGCTATCCTTGCCAGCAGGTCCGAGACAGCCAGGCGATGTGGACTTGGAAGCACTGGACACTTGCACCTTCGGACCACACCGGTAAATCCTCTGCCTGTCAAGAAATTTCCCCCTGGTCCCCTACACTGAATGTTGCCCTCAAATTGGACAGAATGCCCTGGTTTCTGCTGCCGCTGACAATACTGATTGACACCTCAATTGATTGGGACCAACAAGTGAGTCTTGCTTATGGGGCTGGTGAGAGAGCCCCTGAAAGGCAGGCTGGAGACACCTGAAGGATTTACTGCTTTCAGGCGGCTGGTTCTGTCACCCACGGCGGTGCGCCTCGTCCCAGGGTCGAGTTGGGCGGACCGCGCAAAGTCGTTCCTGCGAGGAGCCACCTCCAAAGAGAAGCGGGGCGGCAAGCACCCCAGGAACGGAGAATTCCACGCAGAGGTGGCGCAACTGCCCCTTCCTCACCCATCAACTGCAGATGTCCCTCACATCTCTCCCTTGCTGCCTGGATTGCAATATTGAATCAAGCGAGGAAGGCCTTTTGAAGGGGAAGCTTTCCGCCCATCTGCACCAAGTTATCGTTCAGCTACAGCTTCCTTGAAAATACTCAATGTCCAGGCTGACCTCAGCATGAGCTGAGAAAACATCTGTGGATGGAGGAAAGGGAAGGTGGGTGGGCTCCTTTGCTAAAATCTGGACTAAGTTATTTCAACAGCTCCATGCCTCCCTCCGCTCATTGCGGTGGGCAGCCAGCCACCGAGCTGGTGACTGGGCAGGAAACGGTCGGGAGAGGGTGCCTACTCCGCTTTTTGCTCCAGGGGATTGGTGGGACCCAGAGGGTGGCCAGCTGGTGGGGGGAGCCCCATGTTCCGTGGAGCAGCTACCGCATAGAGGGAGTGCCCCCCGGCTGTCGGCCCGTGCTGGTGTTTTTGAATGTGAAGTCGGGCCCACAGATTGGCCAGAGGTTGCGTCGCCGCCTGCTGCGCCTCCTCAATCCGATTCAGGTTCACAGTCAAGTTGCCGCCCACTGGAATCAATTTCTATTGTCTCAAGACCTTCCTCCCTGCAGAAGCTCCAAATTCCAACAAAACGTCAAACTTCCTGGAAGTCAGGGTAGACCCTTTTCAAGCAAAAAGACATCTGCTTCTAATGGTGGAGCTGCCCCAGGAGGAACCAGGAGAGCCCTTCGACACTGAAACCCTGAGAAACCTTCAAAAAAAGCCTTGCTTCCCCGCAGGTGGTGGAGCTGCCCAAAGAGAAGCCGGAGGAGCCGCTGCAGCTGTTCGCGGACGTGCCCAACCTGCAGGTGCTGGTGATGGGCGGCGACGGCACAGCAGGGTGGATCCTTTCCTGTTTGGATGCCATGCAGGAAGCCAGGGCGCAGCTGCCGGAACCCCACATGTGGTCCCCTCCACCGGTAGCCGTCATACCCCTGGGCACAGGTCATTTCCATTTCCCACCTCTTAACCACGAGTCCTCCAGCATGATCCTCTTGCCCTACTTTCGACGGGCAGACAACCTATGGCCAACTCCAGCCCCCCCCTCCCCCCCCCCTTTCCTCTCCCTGCAGCCCTTAATGCACCTGCATCAAGGAATGTTTATTTGTGTCGAGGTATGTCGTGGTTGAAGGCCAGACCCTGTTTGAGTTTGTGGGTGAAGATTGAAGATATAAAGCGGGAGAAAGACTCGCTCTTTTCTGGAGTTGCGTGCCCTGAGGCACTCGCACATGCCCTGTTCAATCCTTCATCTATGGTTGGACTTCTTGGTGGCTGCTCAGTGCTTCTGGTGTGGGTGCAGGCAACGACCTGGCCAGGTGCCTAGGGTGGGGGGGCAGCTTTCAGGGGGTACGGCAGAAGGGGCTGGCCAGCCTTTTGCATCAGGTTGAGCATGACGCTATCGTGACCCTGCTAGACAGGTTTCCCATTTACGCTCACTGCCAAGAAAAGACTCCGGTGATCAGCCTGGAATCCTTCAAGATTAGTGTTTGTTCCACCGAGCGCTAAATGATCATCTCTTTATTATCTGGTAGGAAGATTGAGCCAATAACCCTCTCTCGCTAAGTCATGGTCTTGATATTTGATCCATTTTATCCTTGAGAATCCCACTCCAAACACACCTCCTCTCCAGAATGCCATCGCAAATACAGCTGGAGGCCTTCCTCCATCCAGAACAGCAGGGCTCGTCGGATGCAATGCATACTCATTCGCGCTATATATATGCTGGTGCGCAGGTGGAATGTGACAATTGACAGCTCCCCGCCACCCGCTAGCCCACGCAACACCCTCCGCCGGATGAGCAGTATCAGCAGTAGGGAGCCGGAACCCCCCAAGGTACCCCTAGGACCCCTCTGTTCCTGTCATGTCACGCTCGCTGTCACGACCGTCGATTGCACTGTCCACAGCGGTTGCGCCTAGTACCAGGTGCCAATCAATTCAGTGCTGTGTCTCCCACTGCCCAGAACACACTCTTGAGTCGGGCACCATTAGAGCCATTACATGAATGGCTGTGAGGTGATTGCCTTTGCCTTCA
Organism: Chloroidium sp. JM; assembly: GCA_004335615.1. Taxonomy (NCBI): domain Eukaryota; kingdom Viridiplantae; phylum Chlorophyta; class Trebouxiophyceae; order Watanabeales; family Watanabeaceae; genus Chloroidium; species Chloroidium sp. JM. Next base: position 213,288 of record QAXI01000390.1, read on the forward strand.
CTTATTGTACTCCAAACCCCCCCCCCCCTCCCACGCTAAGCAGTACCTCCCCCCTCGGCCTCCCCAGCCCACGAGTCCCTCCTCCAGCTGATTTTCATCGTCAGCAGCAAAGATCATCGTAATTGCAGGGTGTCAAGAAAGCCATGAACAATTACCTGGGCATTGGTGTCGATGCAAAAGCTGCTCTGGACTTTCACGCCCTCAGGTACCACCCTTGGCTCACATGATGTTGCTCATGATTGTGATGTCATGCATGCAGAACAACCTCTGCAAGCTGCCATAGAAGCTCTTTGAAGCTCCAGCCTGAGAGCAGGAATGCACGCCACCAGGGGGCACTCTGCGGACAGCAATTTGCAGTCAGGACAAACTATCATGCACCTTGAACCAAGTCTGCACCCTGTCTGAAGACCTACACCCTGAGTTTTACTGCAGGGACTCGTACCCCACCTGGTTCTGCAGCCAGATGGGCAACAAGCTGTGGTACACCGGCTTTGGAGCCAAAGACATCCTGGGGCACACCTCCAGGGGTCTGGCAAGGAAGCTCGAGGTGACATACCGCCCTACCAGCCCCCCCTGATTGCACCTTTTATTGCTGAGGTTCTGATCCACTTCCTCCGCTTGTGACACCTAATAGGGTTTCCGCATCGACAGCACCCATTCAATCACCTGCTTACAACCATTCATCAGAACATAGGATTAACAAGGTTGACAGGGTTGGTTCTGCGGGTGTCTGCTCCACCCAGGCATTTACCAAGCTGGAAGGCGGTATAATCAGGTCGTGTGACCCCTGTTGCTTGCACACAGGTTGAGTGCGATGGCAGAACTCTGGACCTGCCAGAGGACATAGAGGGGCTGCTGCTGCTGAACATCAACAGCTACATGGGGGGGGTGGACCTGTGGGCCTCGGGAGCATGGCTGCCCGGCCGCCGCATTCCCGCCCAGCAAAGCATGTGTGACGGCAAACTCGAGGTGGGCCAAAATTCAGCTTTCTTGACGAGAATAGCTAGGGAGATGGTCCAAACGATCTCAGGTCTTCAGCAAAGCATGTCAACATGCTCGAGGCCAATTTTGCAACTCCTCCACCCCCAGAGCACCCTTTTGCTAAATTCCGCAAACCATGCACAAGATGGCGCTGCCAATGTTGATTTGGACCACCTTCTGCTGTGTCACAGTAGCAGACTGTTGACAAGATCATGCCGATTCGTCTGCGGTGCAGAGCAAAAATGCTGTACAAATGCATTCCCGGACCTTTCCGCAAGCTATGTCTTGTCATCTGCTTGCATCATCAACTTTTGAACTTCAAAGCGTAAGCATGAGGGTACATTTCCGGGGGCACCTTGTGGTCTACACCTAAATTTGAATTGCGTTCCTCCACCATGCTCCCTCAAACATCGACAGAAGCATCCCTGCTTCTGAGGGGTCCTGAGCAGCATGTCCCAGAGGTGATCTAAATGACGGTGGGTGCAGTTGGTGGCAGTGTATGGGTCGTGGCACCTGGGGCAGCTGCAGGTGGGGCTGAGCAAAGCCATCCGGCTGACCCAGTGCAGCAGCATCCGCATTACCACGCAGCACACCCTGCCTATGCAGCTGGACGGGGAGCCCTGGCTGCAAGCCCCCGCCACCCTCCAGGTCAGCAGCTGTGTTCAATGCTTTGATGCCCTCATCACAGGACTGCGTGCCTTTGAAGCCGAATCAGGCCTGAAAATGAAGGGCAGGGTGCTTGGTTTTTTTTCTTTTGGGGGGGGGGGGGGGGGCTGAATACCTCTCGCCGCTCACACCCAGTTGTGGTGCTCCTTGCCCCCTTCATGCACCTCAGGTGGGCATGCATTCCTTGTTGAAGCTCATTTGCTTGACCCTCAAACCTGGAAAGATCACATTGGCCCTCCAAAACTGCAGGTGGATCTCAAGATGAAGGCTTTCATGCTGAGGAGGGTGGAATCGGAACCCTTGTCTCGCGTGGCCAACATCGTGCAGGAGACCCTGGACGATCTGTTGGCCAAGAAGGTCATTAGTCAGGGTCAGAGACTGGCAATCACCTCAGAAATCGCAGCACGACTGCACCCTGTACTGTGAAAGTACCCTGACAGAGAAATCCTTGACCGCCGAGCTATAGAATTGACGAAGGGCTCTTGTACCTTGTATGGCTTGGCTACTTGCTCATTTAAATTGCGGATTTGTGCTGTTTCTCAGGTTGTACAATAAAGTTTGATGATTGACTCAAATGATTTGCAGTAGCCTCGGCAGAAGCGTCCTGCTGTTATTGGGGTAATTGCCACAATTGGCTGTATGAGACTGCTGACCTGTTCAGACTTTCATTGAGATTGGTATTGGATTGCTTGAAGGCGTGCCTGCATTTCATTGATGCAGATCTGCTAAAAAGGATCGGTATGCGCCTCACAGAGTTCTCCTCAGCCGATCAAACTCAAGCTCAGAATAGCTGACAAGTTGTTGTGTGCACATGTTTGAACAAAAGTAAGACCACTCGAAGACATTGCAATCAGCATCCAAGGCTCGTTCCTTGTGTCCATGGAGATGTTTTACAATCACAACACACAGACAGTCGTGCATACCTGGTCAACAGCGTTTTTTGCCGCATTGCATCAAAGTTGTGTTCAAATGTAATTCAGTTCAGTGGTAAAAACCCCCGCCTAGCAGCAACATGGGCATGAGAGCATTGCCATGTCAACCTGACTATCAGAAGTAATCCCTGCAGCTTGCAAGCAATTGTGAGGCATCTGCTGCACTGCCACATTACAAATAGTGCAAAATGGCCGATGCAGTAACTTTGGCAAGAGGGGACTGCCACAGCTTCTGGAAAATTCCTGCTCCAGGTCTGCAACTGGTCTCCAGATAAGCACGCCAACATCCACCGCCTCAGCATTTCTGCAGGTGGACCAGCGGCTTCAGCTGCTCGCCTAGTTTCCCTGCAGTGCATGACCTCAGAGCTCGCTCTGCCATGTATCAAAGCTGACTCAAATCATGCATCATGCAGAGGATGCATAATAATTTCATGCATCCTCCGCACCATGTATCATTGATGCACTGAACTCCCCTCCCAGAACATCAAAAACGGGAGGGAGGCGATGTGAACTGTTCAAGTGGGGGGAGAAAGTGTACCAATGACTTCCGCGCCAAGTACATATTCCCCATCGGCCACCCTGCAGGAGACCTCCACCAGGCGATGCTGGGGGGAGACCTCTGTGGCCATTGTGGTCTTCCCCTTCTCCCCCAGCTTGAGCAACTGGCACACCGTCACCTGCACACAACAGACTGCCGTACATACATCTTCTGTGCAGATACATCTGTTTTGAACAGGTTCTGGGTGTGTTCTGCAAGCTATTGGAATGCAAAGCATCTGACAAAGGGGGAATCGGTTTTGCTGCTGAGACTCATCGTGTTTCGACTTGGATCCAAAGACGCCAAAACCTCCAGAAGCTTCATGTTTGAGAGCTTGAACTCCTCAGGATGGCAGGGTAAAAATGACGTTGAATTTCTAGCAGCTCCAAAGAAATTTTGCCAGGTGAAGTGTATCTCCAAAAGACCACCAGACCACCTTGGTCCCCATTGCCCTATTCCGTGGACTTCGTGACCATTGTGAGCACTTGAATGAAGCCATTGGATGCCTGAGAATCATTGTGAGAACACCAAGAGACCAAACCTTCCGAACAGAGGGGAAAGGGGGATAATCAAGCAAGCTCGCCTGCAACGTCTGCTGCTGCACATCTATGCTGTACGTGCGCCCGGCCTTGATGCACTCGTGCGCGTGGCACATGCCCAGCGACTCCCAGAAGGCAAGCACGCTGATCCCCCGCATGGGGGCCTCTGTGATGGTGCGCACCCCCACCCCCAGGTCCCGCACCGCAGCCCTCACCAGCGGGGGGTCCATCCGTGCCACCCAGCTGCAACAGTCTCTCAACATTTTGCCATCTGCAGGTTCACTCCCTTGCTTGCCCGAATTCACCGATGCTCCCAGTGCTGCGTACGTAAGCAATTGTGAATCACACATTCTCAAAGCCTGAAAGCTGCTTCCTCAGCCTTCCCTTAAGCCTCCACTAATGGTTCTGGCGGTGAGGATTGACCTTCTTCCTGAGCCAGAATGCAGGCACTGTAAAGAAGCCTGATGGGGCACCTGCGGCTCGAGCCTGGCGCGTCCTCCCTGTCCATGGGGCTCGTCAGGAGCAGCTGCCTGGGGGGTTGCCCCCCCGTTCTCAGCGCAACCTCCAGCACCCTAAACTCCTGCCCCTCCCTTCCAGCCATCCCCGCCAGCACCTCCTCCAGCTGCGCTGCCTGATCTGCCGGCACGGTGCCGACAACCTTGCATTCTGTGTTCTTCGCCACTGCCATGACCGCCCCCCTGGCAGTGGCCTGTGGTGGTGGATTGACTCACGTGCGGATTTTGCTCCAGAGAGGGCCTGCAGGTCAGGAGAGGGGGGATGATGATGGATGGATTCCGTCCGCGGCTTCTGCTTGCATGCTTTGTCGCCCAGAGAGTTCACACTTGTCAATTGTCAGCAGGGTTTTCCCAGTTTACATAAGGCATAGGAAAGCAGAGTGGCACCAGTCAGGGAGTCTGTATGAATGTCAGTGATATCAGACCACTCCTCGCCAGGAGATTATGCGAGATCAGCAGTAATTCCCCCAGGGCTACGGCAGCGAAGATGCCAATGCAAACATAGAGCAGCAGCTTGAGCAAGGTTGGTGCAAGGTCCATCACGCATGAATGCATGCATGATTTGGCTCTTCTGACTGCATTGCTCTATGAAAACAACACTCTGGTTGCTTCGATTGCAGTCGAGAGAGCGTCCTAGGAGTGCACTGTGTTTCAGCTCGTCACGAAGGCAATTTGAATTTGGCTCATCAAATAATTCGCGAGCTTCATGAGTAAAAAAAGCAATATCTCGTTTAGCAGCGAAGCAGTGCTCTGGGAAGAGGAAAGTTTGGAAAATTTGACCCCCACCCCTCTCCCCGGCAATGGAGAGCTGTCGGGACGGATGGAGGTTGAGAACGCTTCCTCGGGATACTGTGATGATCAATCTGACGGGGTCAAGCACTCGGCTGATAGCCAGAGGAGACATAAGCAGCGGCTCTGTTCCGACGTTTCAGATTGAACGATCCTTGGCCACTAGGGTAGCACAGCTCGGCGGCCGAGTAGCACAGAGGAGACAGTCTACTCTCACAAGGTTGCTGCATGACTTTCCTCATCGATGCTGAAGAATCTGAAATAGAGACCGAAAGTTGCATCTAGGAAACTCGTCGAGAAATGAACAGACGACGTGAGGCTGCAGGCAATGTGCCGGGGCCTCTAGGAGCTTCAGAGCTTTTGCCATGGCTTCAAATTTGACTGGTAAGCTCTCTGCAAAAAAACATCAGTCCTTAAGTTTTCATGCATTGTACTGTATCGACATTTGACTTTCATGAGAGGCAGATCATGATGCTCAAACAAACAGATGCGCTTTTGATGTATATTTGAGGGGCTTTGGCTTTTGCAGCCAAGGAAGAGAGGAGTGAGAAGAAGCGTGCACTGATATCAGTTTCCGACAAAAGCAATTTGGACAAGCTTGCCAAGGGCCTGATAGGTACATGTCCCTTGAAAATCAAAGCATAGAAGAAAATCAGGATCTTCATTGAATTTTTCAAGACTGGCTCTTTCCCACCGTGTTTCACCGATGAGAAGTAAAATTACGATCCAGCATTTGAGAGCATATGCTCCTGTTGAAGTGCAAGACTCACAAATCTTCATGTGGACACCAGGACAACGCTTTCCATACAATCATTTCTTTAATGGTTCCTTGTAAATGTTATAAATGTCATTGACAATCACATACATGAATGGTTTCTGTGTATGCATGGGAATGTGTGCCAAAATGGCTGGAAACAGCAATAATTGATCTAGAGTGCCACAGCATTTCCTTTTTGAGCGCCATAATCCTTACAAGTGTGATGTGTAGCCCTGAGATATGAGATGTGGGGGATTCGACAGGAGACAGACTGTTGGCAGAGGGGGAGGATCAAGGTTTGCGTGATGTACACCAAAGCTTGGAAGTTCCATGGGGTTGCCAGTCCTGCTTTGTATAGTTGAACACCGCGCAAGGCTAAGGCAGGCAGTCAACAAAGGCTGCTTCTGTCAGGTCTGGGCTATGAGCTGGTCTCCACGGGCGGCAGCGCAAACGCGATTGAGGGGGCGGGGGTTCCTGTCACCAGGGTGGAGGAGCTCACAGGCTTCCCGGAGATGCTGGACGGTGAGCCAGCACCCAACCTTATTCGTTGCTCATAGCCCATCAGCGATTCATTTGCCTCTCATTTGAAGGCCAAAATCAGGCATCGACAGTGGTTGGGTACCAAGATTGGGAAAAAATCAGGCAGTCACAGTGGTCGGGTACCAAGATTGGGCATTAGAGACTAGGCTTCAAATGCTTGCGCCATACTGCATCCGTCTTCCTCGAAGGTCCAACATTGTTTTGGGTGTGCGCCTACTTACAGCGAGTTGCTCGGAAGGCATGGCATGGCATTTACTGTACTGCTGTCCCGAGAGCAGAGGAGGGTCATTCAACACACGACCAAAAGAGTATCACTGCTGAGCATGCATGGTTATTATGAGGCAGGCAGGGTGAAGACCCTACACCCGGGGATCCATGGAGGCATCCTCGCCAAGAGAGACGACCCTTCCCACTTGGAGGCCCTGAAAAAGCACAAGCTCTCCCTGATCGATGTGGTGAGCACCTTTCGTTGCAAGACAAATGAGTGCCTGTCTCTGTGAGGCCCAATTCCAGGGTCATGGTGTGTAGTGATGTCAGCTTCATGGATGTAGTGCAACACCCTGGGAACCCTGACTATTTTACTACAAAGCTTTGTCATTGACGACTCGACATGCCAGGTGGTTGCCAACCTGTACCCTTTCAGACAGACTGTCACCGCTGAGCAGCAGGCTCCATCCTATGAGACAGCCGTGGAGAACATTGATATTGGTGAGCTTGATGTCGTCTGCCACCTTCTTGAGGCATGAAGAATGACTGTTTCCTTTGAAGTGCTCCTTTCAAGGTGCAAAATGGATCGATGTCAACGTCTTGCAGCAATTGCTGGCAGCCTGGTACTGTGGAATGAGGTAGCGTGGGAGGAGCAAGGGGTGCAGTGACTTTGTACCACACCTCTACCCTTGTTGGTGTCTTGTTTCCCACCTAAGCATTTGTTGAAATCGGCTGCCACTCCAGCAACCCCACCTCTCTTTGCACACCGTCCCTTTGAGAATGATCTGCAATCTCAAGCCTGATCTGGTCCACAGTGCCGGCTGCAGTGCAGCCTGTGATAATCTTGCTGTTCACCTCCAGAGTCTTTGTGTACCAAAGTCACTTTCTGCTCCATCATCCAATAAGGCACACAAGCCTCCTATGGCATCCAGTCACAAAAATGATTGTTTTTCGGGGCTCACTGGAGAGGTCATCTGGTCTTATGTCCCAAGTCTTCCCATGCCTCTACCCCGGAATAATGGCATCCCAATCATCAGATTTGTGGTACAGGCGGTCCCTCCATGATCAGAGCGGCTGCCAAAAACCACGCCCACGTGAGTGTGTGCGTGGACCCCAGCGACTATGATGACCTGTTGTCCAGCCTAGGGAGCAGCCAGGTACAAACCCACCTCGTATTTAATTTCACCAGAGAGTGACCTCCTTCAATCTCATGACAAGATCGTTTCAATATGCATGTTCTTTTGTAGCTCCACCCCATGACATGCCAGCCAAGCCTCGCGCTTATACTGGGGAGTGTGTCTCGCTATCTCTTTTAAGGTGTGGAATGTCTTCACAGAAACCACACGGATGGGCAATTGATGCTTCAGTGGTAGCAAGGGATCCTGATAAATCTGGTTTCATACAGTGGCCCCTTTGACGTCAATCGATGGCTGCACAGGAGTCGCCAGATGCCGTGACTCACCGGAAGAAGCTGGCGTGGAAGGCGTTCCAGCACTGTGCATCGTACGACACCACAGTGGCTGACTGGATGTGGCAACAGACAGGTGCGCTGCCGTGCTGTCCCTGCTGACTCTCACAGCCAATCAAGTGGACAGAGATCGGGGAGGGGAGGGTTTGCAGTGGCAGCAGAAAGCGTAGTGCTTTGCAGCCCATCATTGAGGTGCTGGAGGGAACCAGATGGGGGTGCCTGGGGAAGTGAGCATGCATTCTCTGCAGATGGTCACCGGGCTTCCTGACCCAACCAATGCCGCCACAGTCTATCTTTTCGTTCTTCTATCTAGTTCATTGCCAGATGCCAGGGTTCCCCACTCCTTTTCTTTCTTCCCCTTTGTGCCATATGGCAGCTATTCAGCCTCCATGCTTGCTGCGGTTGAATTGGTTTGCCTCTTTTCATAGGGGAGGTGATGGTCTTCCTCATTTGCAGGCCAGGGCCCTCCCCCCAACCTCACGGTCAGTCTGCACAAGGAGTCAGGGCTGCGCTATGGGGAGAACCCGCATCAGGCCGCGGCATTCTACAGCGACGAGTCCATTGCAGAAACTGGCAGGGGGGGAATTGCTGCGGCCATACAGCACCATGGAAAAGAGGTCACCACCTTCCCCTCCCAGCTGCGAATGGATCTGCTTCGATCGTCCCTGTTTCAATACGCCGCCTGACAGGATGCAGGTGGATCATAGCATGTCTCAGGATAGACCACCCCATATTCCAGGGGTCTCGGAACAAAAGGCCTATCACCATGCGCACAGGTTCTTCCTTCGATCTAATGGGTAACCACACTTGCTGCCACTTGTTAAGGGTTTCCTTCTTACTTTTACCCAGAAGTAGGCCATGGGTTCTTGTCTCAGGGCTTCACGATTATTTTGCATACCCCCACCCCTCCCCCCCCTGCTTTCAGGCTTCAACACAAAATCAGTTGATGGTTCTTGCAGATGTCGTACAACAACTATTTGGATGGAGATGCAGCCTACAGCGCGGCTTGCGACTTCTCGGAACCCACCTGCGTCATCGTGAAGCACACCAACCCCTGCGGCGTGGCCAGCCTGCGGGACCTGCGGGAGGCGTACAGGCTGGCAGTAAGGGCAGACCCCACCAGCGCGTTCGGCGGCATCGTCGCCTTCAACAGGTCCTTTCCCCCCCTCCTTTCCCCCCAGCCCACCCCCTCCACCCTTGGGGACCGACCTCCTTGCTTCCTTTTGCTTGTCAGGGTCCAATCTGCTTGAGAAGAGCAATCTGCCATGAGTGGTCCTGTTCATGGTCTTTGCAGGGGATGTCACAGTATCTGCGCTTCCTCTCCGCCTCAGGAGACTGCCATCATTGATTGTATTGGAAAGTGGATGGTGACAAATCATGCATATCATTTGGCATCATGTGTGGTACCTTCCCAACATGTTGCCACAGCTATTGTCATCATCATATCCCCCCCCCCTCCCCCCCCCAGCAGGGGTAAGCCATCTGTTCAATTTCACAAAAGCTCCTGTCTTGCAGGCCCATAGACGAGGAACTGGCGGATGAAATCCGGCAGTTCAGAAGTCCTGCAGATGGCGAGACCCGCATGTTTTACGAGATTGTGATTGCCCCATCCTACACGCCAGAGGGCCTGGAGAAGCTGAAAGGCAAGTCAAAGACGTTGCGCATCCTGGAAGCCAAGCCCAGGGCGCCTTCCGGACGCAGCCTCCGCCAGATTGCTGGTGACCCCCCCCCCCCCCGCCCCGCCAACCCGAGTCAAGACCTACTGTTCTGGTCGGCTTTCATGTACTTAGATAATCTTGCAGACAAATTCCCTCAGAAAGATGCCATCTTCGTATTGTCTTTGCATTGATCGCTCCTCTGAGCCGTGGACTTTGAGGCACATATCTCAAAGTTTGTGATTTAAGTCTCAGATAAATACACGCGGACGGATTTTGGGGAAGGTGTAAGGTGGACAACCTTGACCTCTGGGTGGCTGGGGAAAGTAGAGATGCGTCACACCCAGCTTCTTGTTTAGAGTCTGGACCAGCGGATTAGCTCCAGTCCCCATTCTCACCACTTTGCTCATCTGAACAGCCATAACATGGATTGATCATTGCCTGCCTCTGGCTCCAGAGCACCGGTGGGGACAGACTTCTGGTCATTCGTGCCAACTACTATGCTCCTGCAGGACCTGGCAATGCCAACTACCCTGGCAATAAGTTGTCAGACAATGACATCGAGCGGGATGCACGCCCCATTAATGCACATAAAGTTGTCGATGCCTCCCGGAGCCTCTTCAATCCTGTGTCAGACGACCAAGACGCCGTGCGTGGGTACTCTGAGGCTGGCTGCCCTGCACCCCAGCACGCGCCGCACGCGGGCCCATCCCGGCCACTGCTCCAGGGCATCGTGCCAGGGGGATTTGGAGATTGGGGAGTCGATGCGCATGGCGTTGTGGACCTATTCTTTCATAGCGACCTGGATGCTATGTTGGACAGCCAGAGCCTCGCACATGGGCCCTCCGAAGCCGGCTGCCCCGCACCCCAGCACGCGCCGCACGCGGGCCCATCCCAGCCGCTGCTCCACGGCGTCTTGCCATGGGGGTTGGGGGATTGTGGAGCCGATGCCGATGGAGTCGTCAACTCCTTCCATGGCGCCCTGGATGCTCTGCCAGACAACCAGAATGTCGCGCACAAGCCCTCTGAGGCTGGCCGCCCTGCACCCCAGCAAGCGCCGCACATGGGCCCATCCCAGCCGCAGCTCCACAGCATCCTGCCATGGAGGGGTGACATTCATGGAGACGTCAGGAGGGGGACCACCGCAGCTGCCGCTGCTGCCGGAGGGGCGCCTGTGTTGGAGCAGCCCTTCCGGTTTGTGCCAGTCTCCCTGAACCACACACAGGGCGCTGGAGATCCCCACGTCTGCGTAGATACGGACATGGATGATGCCAACCCCGGTGAGCAGCATCTCACTGTATAGGGATGCTTACAAGCATATTGTTTACCAACAAAAACTCAAAACCCTGCCCCATAGGTACCGGTGTTCCCTCATCCCCCGCCCATGTTCCAATTTGTTCAGTTTCTGGCTGTCTACCCGCTTTAGCAGTACGGCGATCCTTCATGTGTAAAAGAGTCTCATATCTATTTGAAGAGAGCACCCAGGAGTTGTATTCCACCAAGGCACATGCAGGACTGGCTTTGAGTGCTTGGCTTCTGCAGATGGCCATCCGCTGCTTGAAAGTGACCTGCACTTCAGCAATGACAGTGAGCGCTTTTTGATGAGAGAGGCAGATGAGGATCCTTCTATGATCCTTCATGATTAAGTAGGTAATATTTCCTGGCAGCGGATCTATAGCTAAGCACCATGTAGCGGTACGTGTGGCGCCACTCGTACAACCACAACACACATCGCTCTCCTGGCACAGCTGAAATGCTTGTAGCATTAAACATTGCGATCTTGACCACACCTGGGTCACTTGCTTGTACACCTCTGAAAACTGTACATGTGCCCCTTACGATTACTTTTCTGCAGGCCGCTCCGTGCTTGAATCATAGTCCATGTAGCATGCACTGCCCCAGTACAAGCCCGGCAACAAGCCCTTCCCCACTCCCAAGCACTGATCCTTCTGCAGAGACTGGACTTTACCAAACTGAATGAATCTTTGGTGCAGAGGGCAGAGCACCTTAGGTCTTGGCCTTGGCCTGCAATTGTGTTTGCTGTCACACGAGGTGACTGCCAATCATGGGAACAACATCTATTTTGGAATTAGCCATTTGGGAAGACACAATATTTGGGCAGAAGATACAATACACCTTATGGAGAGCTTTGCTCACTATGGTGTTCTGACATGAATTCATTATGTATTTATGATGCTACTTTGGACAATGACCAAATAAGATTATCAAGCAAGCTTAAAGGAGTATTTAGGGTTTCTGCGAAGTGAAATCTTGGTTTTTCCAGCAATGTTGGTTGTTGTTGATTTGCAGTGACACAGGCAAAGGTCTGTCATTGATGAAGAGCAAAAATAAATGTCGAAATGCTGGTGATTTATACAGCTAGTGTGAATTTGTGCCTATGGTGGCGTACAGATTTCTAGGGGAAAGTCAGCAAAAAAGGTGTACTGTAAGCAATGCCTGTTCTTTCTTGTGATAGTTGACTTATAGTGTCTGCGCAGTGACAAGATCATTGCAAGGAATGACCTTGTGCTATTGAACTGATTTTGACTAGCCCAAGCAGCTTCATCTGAGGAGTGCAATACAGTGCTTGGGAAGGTGCATGCTGTTCTTGTCATCGATTTTGGGCTCAGGTTATTTGGAGGCAAAGTTATGGCAGCGAGCGCAATTCTTATATCAAACTTGACTCCAACAGCGATCCAACAAAAATGGCAATCGTTCGCTCAATTTTTCGTGGTTCTCCTTGCCGTCATGCTTCTGCAGACGGCTGCCCGCGAACTGCACAATACTCACGCTAGGAGCCTTCTCACTCCAAGTACGCCTTCTTTTCTCTCGAGTCCCGGCACCAGGCGGTACTCACCACTGTATTCTTTCTTCCCAAATTTGTATTGAGGTAGACACTGCCTCCCCCCGC
>QAXI01000390.1:236224-288404 GCA_004335615.1 Chloroidium sp. JM
GGATGCTCACTCTGTACATGTCCAGGCAGTGGTCCACCCAGTCCGCCAGCGTGTCGAAGCTCTTGCCGTAGTGGGAGGGCTGCCCCTCCCCGCTGACATAGAACATGACGTCGGACATGCCCCCCTGGGGGTTCCTGGCCCCCTGCATCGTCATGGGCTGCAAGTTTGTGGACTCAGATCTCAGGCGATTTGACGTCTCCCGCAGCCTGCAAAATCAGGGAACTGTCAATGTTGAATCCCAGGTTGCTTATTTGAGAGCTCCAGGGCAGCGGCTTTGGTACTCGCCAACTTCAGCAAAAGCATCTGGCATGAATTGCCGTATTATTCAATTCTCTTGAAAGAGGAAGCAGGTGGTCTGATCAGATTAACAAGCTCCAAGCATACCCTTCCTTCATGTTCTGGAAGAATTGAGTTGGGAATGGGCCAGCGCTATTCATGGTCATTTCTGAAATGCTGATCCAAAAGCTTTGACTCTTCACAATCTGGGAATGATCCATGCCATATGCCGAAAGTAAATTTGCAGTTGCAGTATCGATTGGATTGGAAAAACAAGCAATGTGAGAGTGCAGCCTTGCTGGCAAGCTCTAAGGATATTGCAACAAGTTTCATGCAAGAAATGCACCTTACCTTTCACGCAAAAGGACACTGGACCCCTTGGTTGGCATGGTGGCTCAATTGTCAAAAGCACTGATCAAGCTTAGAAAAGACACATACAAGGAGAAGCCAATAAGTTCTCTACTGCTATTGACGCCAAGAAAGTTGCAGTTCTTGGTATATGAGTGAGGAAGCAAGAGAGGAACCAGGAGCCCACCCCCTTCTGTCGAGGTATTCCAGCACAGCTTTGTCGAGCAGGGCTTCCTGTGACATCCTTGTGAGGATGTGGGTTCACCAATATGCCCCCCGGCATACCCAGCTCCCGTCCATCCCACTCGCATGCACAATTCCACCTCTACGAGAGTGGGAAGAGTCGTGCGCTTTGTGTCTAGGATCTGCAGATCACTAGGTGTACGTATTGACTCATTTGATCGACAAATTCCACTGGCATGGCTGGTGATTGGCGATCATCTGCTGGCACGAACATTGAATCAATTTCAAACGAAATGCTGATAAAATCGGCGATTGAGCCACATTCAGGATTCAGACACCGATCTTTCAAGAGAAAGATTTCCTCTTGATCTTTCAAGAGGGCGTTCCTTGAACCCTCAATGCAGATTTGCCAGTGCTGCCACTTCATCCTAATTTGACACTTTAGAACGGAAAGAGTCTTTATTACAAGCCTTTCGGAGACGAGCATAGTTTCTGGAGAATCGTTTTATCCATTGGCCATCTGTTTATCATAGTGCTTGCAATCTGCGTGCATGCGAAGTGTACACTTCGCTTTTTACTCGTGATACTAGTATGGGAGAGCCGATGCTTGCTCATTGACTCGAAATTCAGCATTCACAAAGCAGTACATTGCCAATCACATATAAATCTTCAACTCTGAGGACCCAGAAATTCAGAGAATCAAACGCATAGGGGAGGAGTGACTTTGCCCCTATGATCCCCCAGCAAGCAGTGCTGCTAGCTGGAGGCACTGGCAGCAGACTGTATCCACTGAACTCAACAGGTACAGTAGAAGCTTCTCCACCGCTCTCCTCTCTCCACCTTGCATATTTAGCAAGCTGCACAGCAGGCCTTGATAACCATTTCCAACTTTCAGCCGGCCATCCTTTGAGACGCAGTCAGGCCTTGAGATGCAGGCAGGCCTTGAAATTTGTGGATGTGGAAAATGTTTTGCAGAGGACAGATCCCTTCAGTTGACATCTTGCCAGCCGAAGGGGAGGGAACATGCACTGATTTATCTCCTTGAAACAGGCACGCCAAAGGCCCTCCTGCCGGTTGGCCCTGACCTGCTCATCACCTTCCCCCTCAAGTCGCTGGAGGTTGCTGGCATCAAAGAAGTCTTCGTGGTGAGTCTCCTGTTCCGTCCCATTTCAACTCCATTCATAACATGCCATTCTCCTGCAATGCTTCTTCTTGAATCTTTCAACTTTTGCCAATTTTGAATGCATTGCTGGCGCTCAAGCCAATTTGAGGTGCAATATTTCAAGTGCAATCCTTACTCTGTGACACCTGACATTTGTCTATGTTCTTTTTTCAATAAGGATGGGTTCTTTCGGAGTTCCTGTCCCCATTCCGCTTCCAATAATAGTGAGTTTTATTGACTGCTCGCGACACACTGGCTGATACGTCCAGGAGATGCGGCACATAGATCAATACATGTACAGCTGACTTAAGGAGAATGAAGCTCAACCTCATCTAGCTGAGATGAGTTATATCTATTATATTCACATTTGTGTCACTTCTTTTCCCCTTTCTTTTGCACGTGACTAATCTGGAGGACCTCTTGCAGATCTGCTTTGGGGAGAGCTCAGCCTCCAAGGTTCAAGCCTGGGTGCAAAAACACTACGATGGCCCCCTGCAGCTGACGGTAATTCCTACCTTTCCAGCACAATCCAGAAATTGTGCAGCCACGGTTCAGCAATCGCCAACCTTCTGATTGATTATGATGGTGGAATAGTTACAAAAAATCCAGGCCACCAACATGCCTGAGACCGTCTCAATCCTTTGGGATCGATCTAAGAAGCCTTGTGAGGAGGTCGTATTGTAAACGGCAAGACAGATCTTGGTTGACCAAGAGAATCACAAAATGCGCATTTTTTCCTCTCAAGTACAATTTGCCAATGCCAGGTGAAAAGCATACCAGATGACAGTAGTGGCGGCCACACAGCTGGAGCTCTGAGGGCAGTCGCCAACAAAGTCACTGGTAGGCAGCTTTCCAAATGAGAACAGGCAATGAGAGGGCTTGGAGCAGAGAATACTAGCAAGTGTCCATTGCTTAACATTGCTGAGGTGCCAATCACTGAACACTGCTGAAACCTGCAGGGAAGAATTTCCTGGTCTTGAGCGGTGATCTGGTGACGGACATCCCCCTCAAGGTTTGCCATCTCCCATCTGCTGATTAATCGTGAACAGTGCTGCTTGGTTCTTGGTAGCTTTTCCAGTTCAGTGCCTTCGCTTGCGTGCATTCCAAGTCAAGCAAAGTCAGCACTGCAGGGTGGCTAGCATGTTTGCTAAGAACACCTTGGCTGCAATATAGCTCTCTTAGGAGATGATTGTAGCTGCAGATTTGCTCATTTGCTTCGGATTCGTGAGTCTGATGTTCATTTATAATCTAGTGCCCTATCCCTGTTGACAATCAATAGCCACCAACAATGCAGTATGACAATTTTGAAGTGCTTCTCTGTACCAAAGGGAACTCACCTGCATGCATTCCATTTTTGGGAGTAAGACAGCCCTGTGTGCCTGCATTGCGGAAAGCCATCACCAAAACTCAGAACGTCTCATGTGCAGGCATTGCTGGCCTCTCACTTTGTGCACTCGGCCACCTGCACCTCCCTCTTCACCCGCCGGAAAACCTCAGCCTCAGCAGAGACCAAGCCCGGCAAAGCCCCCAGCAATGTGGATTATGTCGGTGCGTGCTCTGTATACTCGTCCTTAGGATGAGTGAAGTATCAATAGAGATTGCATCCCATATGATCGATGATTTTGCTAGATACTTACCACTGAGGAGCATTGGGGTGTTCTTGATGTCATAATTGTACAAACTTGGTCACTGTCAGCCTACGAGTATTGGCACCCATGTTTTTTTGATGAGTTGCTTCAGACTCAAAATCGATAACATGCTTTGTAGGAAGGATCGGAGCATTGCACTCATCATTCACGGTGACATCCAATACTTGACAAACATAAAATCCCTTGGATGCAGGGCTGCAAGATGGCGGGAAGCAGCTGCTGTTCTTTGACACCAGTGGGGAGGTAGCCAAGCGCTCAGTCAAGGCAAGCTCCCGTTTCTCTTATGCAAGAGATTATTGCCACCTGACTGCTGGGAAGTGCTAGAGGGTTGCACTTGATGTTATTCTCCAATTCAGGGACTGCTGGGTGTCCACCTGCCTGTCCCCTGATCCTTGCTCTTCGTGCTTCATGAGGATTCTCTTCAGCAAACAGCCTCGCTCAAAGCAAAAATGATTACCTCCCATAAATCCAAAGTATCAAAAATGATATCAGCATTGTCCAACGTGAAGGATGTCTTTGGAGGATGGCTGCGCTTGGAGCCATAGGTATGATACGCAATCCCCACCTGGCCGTTAATCGGATGAAATATATTGCTTCAAGAACCGATAAAGCTTGTATTGTGATTTTGAAGACTCGCTGGACGCGCACAGGTGCCGCTGAACTCGCTGAGTGGTGGCAGCGTCTGCATACAGACTGATCTGGTGGACCAGCACTGCTATTGCTTTGACCGCCGTGCCGTCTTCCAGGCCCTGGACAGCAAACCCACCATCGCTGCCATCAAGGAGGTGCACTTATCTCTATTTTTACCTCTTGTTTTCTGCTAAGAACCCCAGTAGGCACAGCCTCTTGCACCACTCTGTGAGCTATAGTGTCCCTCTGCTTACAGCCAGGTGGTGCCCAACCTTTCTCGCCAACAAAAACGATGTCCTGATCGGTAGGTCGATCACCCAAACCACGTTCCAAAATGAAGCTTCTCCTGTGCTTTTCAAAAGCCTATCCGCATGCTCTTCTGTCACAAACTTTGTCTTGTCTGGCAAGTTGGCAGCAAACCAGCCACATTGGCCATTCAAGCTCCTTTAATTACTGTCCAAGGTTTGTTTTGACCTTTGCAACACTGACAGAGGGCATTCGAAGCTATGGAAGTGCTGGAAAGAAGAAGGGGGGTACTCCAGTGAGCTATTGGCATCCATTCCATTATTTCCCTTTATGATTTCTCCCTAGCCACCCAATGTCAAATGTTGATGGCAACACCCAACATGCTCACTTGGTTCAAAACCAGATGAGGTAATGCATGGCCATCTGCCCCCTTTTCTGAAGCTCTATAAATCGCCATGGTTCCACACTTGAAGCAGATTTTTACCTCAAAATGTTCCCCCCAGGGTTGCTGGGAGCCAGAGGAATAGAGCGATGCTATCCAGGCACTCAATAAGAAAATGGAGCACTGAGTCCAGCAGTCTGTGACAAGGCAAAATATTTGCTTTCATGTCTGAATGGAACCCCCCGTCATGGCAAATGTGATTCTTTCATCATCTGTGCTCCCTCCCACAACCTAGCCTGCTAAGACTCAGGAGCTCGCTTTGCAGCTATTGCCGACTTTCACTCAAGGTATCCACTTAAGCTGGATTTTCCACCCAAATGCATGCCACGATGAAACCAACCTGCTCCACTATCAAGAAAGCACCAGCAAAAATCTTGGCAGCCGCTTGCTCTGTGGGCCTGCAAGAACTAGACGCACGCCCTGCATCACAACCTCCTCCTCCGTAACACTATTCGGCCTGCACCCATAAAAGCAACTTCTCCTTGCAGGACCTGGTGCCCTACCTGGTGCGCCACCAGTCGAGGCAGCCCCTCAAGGGCACAGAACGAGCCTCTAGCCTTGCCAACAGCCTGCCCTCCGCCGAGCGCCTGCTGCCTGGGCTGGACTGGCCCATGGGGCACCGCCTGGGCTGGTGGGCGGGCGCTTTCGTGGCACCCGCCTCCAACTACTGCAAGCGCGCCAACACCCTGGCGGCGTACGGGGACGTCAACAAGCGAGCCCCTCTCTCCTTGCCTCACCCAGCCTTGTGCCACTTTATGACTCCCCTCCATCTCCCCCTCAATTGGGGCCAAGTCTCCAAGCAGCTATAGGTGTCATATGACTGTTGCAGGATGAGAGGCTCCTAATGGTGTGGAGATCCCCGTTGTTGACGGCTTCAGCCGCTCAGCCATTTCTCCATTACTCTGACCAGTGTGAATGGAAATATTGGAACTCTGATCCGAAATTTTTCCCGGCCGGAGGAGAGAAAACTGAGCAGCACTCGTGACCAATCATCCAAAGTAATTGAGCAAGTCAGTAGAGAATCCGCCCAAAAGTCAACGATGCAGTCTCAAGATCGCTGAACAGGGTGAAACTTTCAACATCATTCTGGTGGTGCCTTTCAGCATTCACTGACACGAACGGCCCGCAGGGAGCTGACCAATCCTGATCTGGCGGCCAAGTTCCTGACCCAGAAGCCCAACGTGGAGGGCTACTACCGCCACGAGACCGTCACCGTGGCCCAGCGCACCACAGTGGCCCCGGGGTCCATCCTGGGACGCGGCAGCCGCCTGGGGGAGCGCTGCACCGTCAAACGCAGGCACGCTGCTGCTGCCCTCTCATTACTTCCAGCTGTCTTGTTTTTCATTGTAATCAATTGTGTCTTGATACACCTTGGTAAATCATTTCTGGTACCTTCTAACTGATCAAACTCAATTAACAGTCTAGTCAGTGGTGACCCACCTGTAATACAGCAGGTGATCTGACTTATGCCATGTTTATCAGTTTTGCGAAACATGAAGTTTTTACTCCATGAACACAAGACGGTAGCAGGTAAATAATGGAGATGGATTTGTCGGGCCAGAGCGGTGGTAGGCAAAATGCTGAGAAGTATATTCCTATTCCTAAGTATATTCCTGCAACTTTCCTCTGCCTGTGGGTTTTTGTTTGTACAGCGGCATTGTGGGGCAGCATTGCGATTCAGCAGAAGAAATTCAAGCTTTCATCCCTTGGCCAGAGCTGCAGTGACACTGAGGTGTGCTTCTGGAAAATGCAGTGTGGTGGGGGAGAACTGCACGGTGGGCAACCACGTGAAGCTGGTCAACTCTGTGCTGATGGACCGCGTCACCGTGGAGGACGGCTGCACAGTGCAGAACTCCATCCTGTGCAGTGGATGCCACTTGCAGGTCAGTTTGGAGCTTTCCCCCACTTCTTGTTCAAGTTTATGTGTCTTGTATCTCGCATTGGTCAGAGATCCCCTGACGAGCAGTGAATCGACATGAAATCTGTGGAAGAATTATGGAAAGCAAACAGGATTGGGATTGTCTGATGGGTATGTGATGCCGGAGAAGAAGCAAGGGAGTGCTGTGCTCGAGGACCTAAGACATCGGTCTTCACACTCTGTCTTGCAAACCATCAAGCGACAGTGCTGGGTCAGGTGATTGACAGGGTGTTGCTATGCAGCCCAATGCACAGCTGAGAGACTGCCAGGTGGGGCCAGACTACAAGATCACGGAAGGCGCAGAGCATCGCGGAGAGACGTTTGACAAGACCATGCCCGCTGTGGCATACTAGGGACTCTGTTGGCAGAAATTGTGACTGATTTCCAGTGTAGGTGTATTAGGCTCATAAAGGTGAGACTGATGTCAATTCAAGCTTGCGGTGGCCATTCTGCAAAGTGGAGGAGCTTGTTCTACTTCAGCAGAGTATGGGGTGAGACATTCTGACAGGAGTTGTTGCAGGACGACCCTGCACTTAGGCAGTTGCAATGCTATTTTACATACACGGTCACGACCTTCTAGCACTTCTTTTACATTCAATAGATCACTGAGCAAATGAATACCCGCATCGACGGCCAGATGGTGGTGAGATGGTACCAGGGCAGGTGTGATGACAGGAGCAAAGTCCCCAGAAGACTGCCAAGAAAACGGAGCCTACTCTTGCCAAAGAGAGGCCATCAAATTGGGCAGCAAAACTTTTACTACACAGAACAGAAGGCAAAAGCAGTCTGCGGCTTGTCACTCCTTGACTAACTGGAAGCAGACCTACATTCCTAGCACACGCAGTCCAACTCATTCCAATATACAAGCGATCATTTGTTCTTGTGGGGCAAGATGGCACATGGGAGCTGACTAATTTCTGTCAGCCTCCAGACCCTCACGTGCTTGGTAGTACTGAAACAGATAGTATGGTTCTTCATTTCTAATGTGCTGGCACACGTCGCCTAGCAAATCCCTAACGTCAAAGCTCAACCTTTCCTTATAGGTGCCCAGAAATGCGATGAATATGCGGGTGTGCCCCGTCAGCTCTCTCAGCAAGGTAAACAATTGCCCTGCAGCATTCGACCCGTTGGGTGATTTTTTTACAGAGATCCAAGACGGCTTCACTTGCACCAGTGAACGTGAGGAATTTCTGCCAACTCTCTTGCCACTCTTATTGGCCCCATCCTGCGTTCTCAGAAAACGACCCATCTCAAAGCCATACAATTTCTGATCAGCCCATGCACCGATTGTTGAGACGTCGTCAGCCATACATTGGTTGCAAACGAAGTGAGGAAGCAGGAGAGGTGCTGAGATTAAAAGGGGGGAAATGGGATTCAAAAGAACTCACTGCAAGGGAGATCTCTGGGACAGAACCAGAAGAGCTTTTCTACATCTTCGAGGTGCAGTGCTTCTCCTGATAGGATTGGGCACATCATCAGGACCAGTGCCCATGGATGCAAACGAGAAGCCTGGGCAATCAAATCCGACAAAATCTTTATCCCTACCCGCCAAGATATCCCAGGGCGGTCTGTAGTCCACCAGGTGCCTCAATGTCTGCAGCAGGTAACAAGGCAAGTGAGCTGTAATCAGCGCCAATCTGAATGCTTTTTGGACCGATGGAATCACCAGCTTAAGTTAGATGCAATGGACTTGTGCAGTTATGCTCAGCATACAACCTCTTGCTGAGCACCGCTGGCGTGGGATACTGGGACTTGTTGATTGCAAGACACCTTCTGTGACAGAGGAGAGAGGGGCAGGTGGATTTGAGGTCATGCATTGAGTCACACACAAAGGCATGAAGCAAATCTGATGGCAAATCTGAGCCAAATTTCGGAGCATGTGTAGTAAAGCGCGCACATGAGGCAGGAATTTGATGTCTTTTGCCGGTGCCCTTAGGACATGCAGAGTATGCAAACAGTGTCTTTTGTGGCCCTCCCGCCAAGCCTCAGGCCCAGATGCCTCACATAGCCTCACCATCTTACAACCCCGACACACCTGCATTTCACTGGGAGCCGTCATGCACCCCCCATGCAGGTACAAAGTACCCCTCCCCGCTTTCTGAGTGGCGCCAAATGAACAACAAATGATTCACCATTCTTGGTGATAAGCACTCCTGGCCACAATTAGATGAGAAGAAGGCAGGTATTGGATGCCCAGCAGGTTGTGACCTTTGCACATGCACAAGCACTGACAAGTGAATTCAGCAAACGCAAGCGGGGCCACCCTGAGTGCATGATTGACTTGCAGGGTGAGATCCCATTGCTGTCCTACCTTCAACCCGAACTTTCTGCATGACAAGACAAGGTGATTGTGCACACTTTTGCTTAGATGTGTCACCTTCAGAGTTGTATCCAGGCATCTGCTGCAGGGTGGCTCCTTTTCGATTGTGTAATACTTCACGGAGGCTGTGACCAGCGTTTCAAGCATGGTCACTATGCGGGGCGCAAGACTTATTTTCTTCTTGATCTCTATCCTCTGTCGGCAGTAGATCTTTGCCCATAGTCTGCCCAAGCAGACATGGATGAGCACGTGGCGGAACCTGGGCTCGGCCCCCATTGGACTTGTTGCAACGCAGCAGAAATAAATTCTTAGTGCATATCGGATTTGGAAAGGTGCTTGTCCTTCTCCATGAGCAGTGACAAATTTAGTCTCAGAATGAGGGCTAGGGGTTGGCTAGGGGTCAGCAAGTCGCAGTGTAATGTCTGAGGCCATGGTATTTTGCAATCCCTACTCATGACCTGGTCTGGTGTGAAGTCGACAGACAACAGGGAGACAGGAACTGGAACTACACTTTATCCTTCCAGGTAGCAGCTTACTGGTGGTGCTGATCTGAACATCAATCTCGTCGACGCTCTGAAACCAAGATTCCATTTGTCTCTTGTCAGCAGCAGACCCGCTTTTGTAATTGGAGCTCTGCACAGCAGCCAAGCTACGGGGGATGGTTTGCAATGCGCAGCTCGTCACTAGCGAGTGGGGAGGGCAAGGTGGGGGGATTATGCTGTGGAGAAGAATACACACCATTGAAATGGTCGCACATGTCTCTAATCTTGCAGGAAGGCACTTGGCTTACGGGACATACAGTGACTTGAATTACTAGGATGCAAGCGTATGGCTGTGTCATCTAGTTTCACAAATCTCGAAGACATGTCAGGAACAAGCAATGGAATTGCGGAGCTGTGCGTGACAAGGATTCACCTTGAGAATGTGTTGGTAATGCCCGAGGGAATGTTTATGATGTGTCTTCCCAGAGTATGTGGCAGCTGCCTGAAACGGACAATAGAACACCAGCTTAATATGGAAGAACCTCCAGATCCATGGAGATGGTTCCTGGCGTGAGGCTGCATGGCATATGAATATTTGGCCGGTGGGGATGGCTCAAAGCTTCCCCCCCCCCCCCTTTCCCCATTTTGCAACACAGTTGATCCATCAAGACTAGCCAGAGAACAGCAGCTTGAATACTTGCAGTGTCAAATGCCAGGATGTGTGGGCCAGGAAACAGTCAAAATGGGCTGGTCTTACTCGATCATTTGTCAATTATTTTTTGGTAAACTGGAAGGGCAGGCAAAGCAAAGGAGAAAGAATGGCACTTCCAGACTGGACTTGGAGACCATATGATAAATGCCCAGACACAGTGGTCGACAATCACACAGAAGAGTAGGGTGACTCACTCTGTTGGTTCCAAAAATTCCAACCACCTTTGTGTAGACAAAACCTTGCTGCTCGTGCTCCCAGTTAGACACGCCAAACCAGGAGCATCCCACCTGCTCCAGACAGCACAATTCATGTTCCGCTGAGTGCCAATCAGTGACATTGATGTCCTGATATGGGGCTACACAGGAGAGAAGGCAGCCACAAAGTTGTTCCTTGTACAAAGCCGCAAGACTTCCTGATGATTATTTTGAGGCTGAGGGGCTGAGCTGGTTTGCTGCTTGCAGAATGTCGCACCTGATCTGCTATCTCGTTGAAACCCAGGTGAACCGATCTGGGGCCAAAAGATGCCCTGCACAAACGCAGAATCTCAGGTCTCGTTTGCGCTTTTCACAATTTAAGAGTGCAAACACTGCCCCACTTGCAGTTGGAGCCGGGAAAACTAAGCCCACCCTTGAGTGCGCTTCAGCAGGCCATGCAGCATTTGAGAAAGGGCTTGTCCTTGTTCCTGCTTCCTCATCTCCTTGCTAGGGCAAACAAAGCGTACTTCTGAAAGACACCTTGTCCCTCCCTTTAACACCCAAACCCCACCTTTCCTCCGTGCTTACAAGACATAGACGTCATCCTCAGAAATCCTTTCAGCTGAGGTCAGATATTCAGTAGGGGAGGCCTGGTGATTACAAGCGGGCGTGGTTCCCTCTTCTTCTCATTGTTCAGCCAGCAGGATTGGTAAGATCGTGTTGACGTGTGATCACAACACTGGATGTAATCCGCCGTTCTTGAATGGTCATGACAGTCGCACATTTAAAAAGTCGCAGAATCACCCGGCACTTGTAATTGGACCTTGCAAGGCAACAACTCTATTGATTTGGGAGCTGCGCAAAAGTCTTGTGACTTACCTGCAGTCAAGGGAAGATTTTGGATGTACGCCTTGAATCCCTTCTGGGAATGGCACGTTGTGTGTGCCATGATGAGTATCCAATAGCTCAGAATGCGGCATATGTTTGTCCCATTCTTCCCACGTTGAGCAGTAGAAGCCCCCTCCCAGCCTGTCGTGCTGTCATGCGCACATATATTTGTCATAGAAAGTCAGAAAAGTTACAATTTTTGCCACATGCACATCACCTGCCTCCTGACCTTGCAGAAACTTTGAAATTTCTGCGACCGTAAGTTGACATGGCTCTGCTTGCCAAGACGTGGTGGGCCACCACAGAGGACAGTTCAACGACGTGCTTACAGGGGACGGTCAGATTAGGAAGCTTCCAAAGGGCACCTCAAGCAGGTGAGTCAAGCTCAGGGTGAACGGTGGCCAACGTTTCCCGTTTTTGGCCGGCTCCCCGCTGGAATTGGGCTGCGCTTGCACCTCAGGACGGGCGTGTGGGTGGGCTGGCACCCCCTTCCCCTTCTGTCCGTTTTGCCCTGCAAGAAGCGCCACATGCTGTCATTCTCGTCATACGTACCCAGTCTGTCCAAATAGATCCCTGGGCGCTTCACTTGAATTGCATTTACTTCCTTGCCATCAAAAGCTATGCCACTACCCAGTCAAGTTTGCACACAGCGAGACGCAAGAACTTGCCCATAGCTCAGTTCAACTTCAAAATGCTTCTCTGCAGCATTGAAAAGCAGTACATACATGATGCAAATTCTCTTTGCTGCCGAATAGGCGATCAGGGAGTGCCATCTTGGATTACTGTGCACGAGCCTCCTGTGCAAGAGCCACCAAACCTGAGGGACAAAAAAATGTGTCGGAGTGTTTGGAGCCTCGTTGCAATGTAGTATACAGCGTTGGCAATGACCTTCTGCATTGCAGAATCCAAGCTGATCACGAAGAATGGGGTGCGCCCTGATACCGATGCTCGAATGGAGAATCTCGACAGGTGAGGATGAGGGGTAGAGAGGAGGGGGAGAGAAGTGCTTCTGCTGACCTCCTCTGGCTGTGCCCCCCCACGCCCTCCCCCCTCTCACACACACATACCCAAATTCCCCCTCCCTTTCCCAACGCAACACTCCAAGAAATCACCATTTGCTGCTCTCTTGATATCATTGAGAGATTTTTTTTTGTGAAAAGGCACGTGGATAGGAGAGGGGGGGTGAAATAACATACCTCTGCTGACCTCCTTCAGCTGCGCCAGCAGCTTCGTCTTACTGCTCTCCTCAAGCGAGCGTGCCGGTGGGCAGGAGGCCTTCATCTCCAGGATGACTGCGGTGGTGCTGACCCTGGTCTCATGGCCTTCGGCGGTGGCGGACTCGCCTCTGATGCAGACGATGTGTTCCCTGCCGTCCCTTTTGAAGAAGTGGCAGGCCGGGGAGGCACGGGCGATCAGCCACTCGGTGCCCTTTCCAACTGGCGTGCCCTGCACTATTTAAAGACGGGGTTTCAACCATTTTGATGGACCCTATGCAAAGCAGGCTTCCATAGGAGCTGCATGGCTCTAAGTCCGTATGCCCCTCTTCGGCTGCCCGTTGATGCCCTCCAAATGAATTTACTACTGCAATGCGTTGAAGGGTTCAGCTTATGCTTTGCGTGTATTGCCAAGCAGTCTCGTCTATGAAACAGATTGTTTGCTAGCAAGCTTCCCTTATTTCTAATTACAAATCCTGCAAGGCGATGCAGATACTGTACCACATAAAGGCTGTCATAATTTCAATCCCTATTGATGCAGTGGAGTGTCAGACCTGCCTCCATCGTGCAGTGGGGCTCAGGGGGTCGCTGCCCAAGAGTCTCTGGCCCAGATCCAGCTCAAACACCTCCGCACTGATCCAGGGTGCCGACAGGTCATGAGGCGCCTTGCAGGGATGTTCAAGACCGATGCTCAACTGCACTCGACCGCCCACTATGTACACCCTGGCTCCATCGTCTGCAACGGCGAGACCTGCATCCAGAGGGCGGCTGTGGGCTGCCAAAGACTGTTCGCCATTCTGTCAAGTGCACACAGACAACGAATCCATTCAAGATTGAAAGTTCTGCACAAAAATGGGATGCACTACAGCTCCGCGTGATGTGCAGTTGAACAGAGAATTGCCGGGGGAGTGGGTCAGAGAGGCGAACGGAGTACCCATGTCGCAGCGTGGCGAGGGTCTCAGGCCGGCTGTGGCCACCTTGTGCCAGCGGTGGCTGTGGATGTCCAGAGCCCAGAGGTCATTGAAGGTGTTCACTGTCGGTGAAGGGCCCAGGAGCCAGTAACAACCGCCAAAAACCATCTGCACAGTCCTATTTCAGATCTAGTGCTGGGCCATGAATATTGCAGTCAGCACTGCAAAAGAGGGGTGCAAAGAGAATCGCAAGTGGTACAACCTGGCAGTGGCAACATGACGTGGAGGTTTCCCTGCCCATACACTGGAGGCTCACCAACAATCTAAAGCGCCAACTGCACTACTTGAAATCCACAGACACTTTTGGAACGTGAACTGCTCTGGTCTCTTTCACTCACTAGCTGAGTCCTTTTGTGGTGCTCCTTTTTAAAGCACAATTGATGAACTGTCCCAGACGATAAAAAGTCACCAGGTACTGCCCGTATCGCCATGCGACATGCCCGTGCCTTGCCATGGTTTTCTCAACCCCTTTGCAGACCCACTCCACCCATCTGCTCTTCTCCAGATCAAGCGCCCACACGCGGGCGTAGCTGAAGCCTCTGGGCAAGTACCGATGGGGAATGTCCAAGTTGGAAGGCAGCGGCCCTTGTTCCAGCAGCATGCCGCCAAACTTCATAAAAGTTTCCCGGCCCTTGACCTTGAACACGGCTCCGGCATGCCTGGTCAGCGCAGGGGGGCAGGGGGCGTGTGCCTGCACAGCGTGACTCATGGCTGCCATTGGGTGGTCAAGGAGTCTGGGCAGAAGGTTGCCAAGCATTTCTGCCATTGGGAAGGAGCCATTTCGGGCAGAAGCTGGCCAGAAATGGTTGCCTGACATTGTAGCGGAACCGGGTCCTTGTCAGGGTCATGCTAGCCATTTGCAGCGGCAATATTTGATGCCATGTGATTGCTTGGTTCAGACGCACGGCACAATAGGATATGCACACACCCTGTTTGTCAATCAATTATCGATGCACACTTGCTACAATGCTTTCAACTGAATGCTCCGGCTTGTATTTTTTGAAGGGCCAGACATACACCACAGAAGCTCTTCGGTTCTCTCAAGTGTAAAAGCTGAAGAATTTCTATTTTATAGTGTTGCCCTGGCCTTTGATAGTTTCCGCTGGTAAGCTGATTCTGAAACGGCAATTCTGTGATCGTTTAAATGAGAATGTGGCAGGGAAGCGTGTCACAATTATTCCAATCTTGTATGACTGACATGGACATAAGATTTTCCTTCCTTTGCGCGTACTAGAACTTGGTCACCTACCGCTGTCTTAGGAGCTTGGGTGAAGGGCTTATTGAACCCCCGGGCATGCATGACCAGGCCTTGCTCACCCTTGTCTTGATGACGTTTCAGCAGGTGAGTGCCTCCCACTATGAATGGAATCTGCAGGCACTGATGTCAATTCACCGTAGCGCTTCTTGGCTCATCTGCAGGTGAACAAGAATGAGGTGGGAACCACTGTTGGGTTTGTTGACCATTCTACAGATAGAGATATGGCTCGATTGGCATTGGCAGCTGATCTTATGAAGTGACCCCGCTTCTGTTCGTTTGGCATACTTTACAGACTAAACGACAAGATTGTAAGAGGTGCACCCACCCCTTTGGAAATGGCCCCTATTTTACTCCTTCTCTTTGTAATATTTGCTCCCTTGTTGTATTTCTGATCCACTTTCGGCGCTCAATTCCCGACCTGACTTGCAGCACTCCGTGAGAATTTATCTCTGCACATATGTGTTGCCAAAAGCCAAAACAGGACTGACAAGGGAGACAGGTCACCTGGATGGTGGCACCATGATCTACGTCAGAGCACACAGTCGCCAGGTTGCCACACACAGCACACAGGATCTGCCTGCCAGCGATCGTCCTCTCCCAGTTGCTCGCATCAGTGACGTCCAGTGCCAAGCCAGGGGTGGTGAGCAGAAGCTCCCGAGCTTTCTGGTAGCGCTGGTATGCGTCATATAGTTTCCCATCTGCAAATAGCAGTGAAGGCTAAACTGGAGCAAAGCTCACCACCTCAAATATGCAAGCAGAATGCAGACTATCCTGAGGTGCCATAATTCGTATGGCATACCCTTGTAATGAGCGTTGCCTTCCTCCTTCAAGCTCCCGGCTTCACGCAGCCTCGCTGCTGTTAAAGCGTCTTGCATCTGCAGGTTTGTATCGGATTTCTCGCCTCATCGGATATCCGCGAGGTCCATTGTCAAGCTCAACAGCATCAAACCATGGTCAGATTAGAACAGTCGGCTCATGAATGTTGGCAATCGATACGAGATCATTGATCTTGCAGCAGGTTGGCACTGTGAGCGTTAGTTCCATCTGTTTAGTAAACAGAACGAAATTTTCTCAAAGTTGTGGCCTTGAAATTGAAGCTGACGCCAAGAATTGCTCTTCGCTTGAGTAGTTCAGCGAAAGGAAAATCAATCGCACTCTTTATTCTTTGAAAATCTTGTACCGAGTTCCAGGCACATGCCTTTTACACCACGCTTGTGGTCACCAAATTTTGTTTGTTTACAGCACTTCCACTCTTCTAAAACCTCACCCCTTGGGGTCTTACACAGTTGACTATCATGGCTATGCTTCTATACATTCTTTAGCTGCCCATCCTCTTGCATTTGCAGTCAATTTCGACACACAAGCTAAACACCTAGTCAAGCATGCTTGCGACAGAGTGTCTTCCCATCTACCAGAGATTGCTACACATCTATCATGAGCCCTTAGGTTGTCTACCAGCTATAGACAGCATGGTATGTAAGCTAGTTTAATCTACCTGGACAATGATGTGACTGCAATAAAGGCAGAGCGATGTGGCAAATCGTTCCAATATTAATGCACTTTGACAGAGGTTCAGAAGGTTGCAGATACAGATTATTTGCGACAAAATTTATGCAATATGACACAAGGCAGAACACACGTCCCTCTACAGTCCCAAGCTTGCCTTGGCTCCTGCGACCGCCAAGAAGGGGACCAGAACAAGAAGACCAATCATGATGCCTTTGTCCCTTTGAATGCTTCCAAAGACCTGCGTGCGCAAAAATCTTTTTCAGGCACTCTGCAATGACTGGAGAGGTGCATGAATGTAGCACACCTCTCTCTAGACATGTACAGAAAATTCCCAGAAAGGAATCCCGAAGCGATTTATGAGGCTGATTGAAGAATCTGTTGTAGCAGGAAACACACCTGGGAGTAGGGCTGTGTGCTGCTCATGATGTTGCCATAGGCTGGCCCCTTAAACCACCAGGGGAAGACTTTCTTGAGCGCCGTTCCCATCGTGATGTGGAAGCGCACGGCCCAGTACATCAGGTTCTTGTTATATAGGCCTGCATGCAGAACACATTTGAAAAGCCCGCCCGGTAGCCAGCGATTTATTTGACTGTGAATCGCAAATTATTCAATGCTCGCTGCTACAAGTCCCTTTCCCAGCCTCTCCCATGGATCTCAGTAATGATGAATATCTTGGGTGCGCTTGGGTGGCAAATGTGATCCTGGTTGAAAGTGGGAAAATGCAAATTGCAACTTCAGTGCTCGAGCATCTGGCGGTAATATTCAGCTAGGCCTGTTGAGCAATGAGAAGCGCACCAGTGATGCTCCTGGCATTGCGATCAAGCTGGAACAGGGCCTGTGCATCTGCCAGCCGTTTTTCCGTGAAACGAGGAGCTGCCGAGTCCACGTTGCCGTCAACCTCATCCAATATCTGCAAAATCCATTGGGAAATATTCAAATCCTGCCCAGCATACTTCAATGGTAGGGTCTTTGGTGAAGGAGGGCCTTCTGCAAAGCGTTCACCTCAGAATGGCCAGATATGTGAAAATCTGACCTTTGACAGGAGCGTAGCACTTTCCAGGGCTGCGTTGCATCCCTGCAAAAAGAAGATAGATCAGGGCTTGGTCTGATCAAGGGGGCCTGAGGTGCAGACTATTTTTATTGGCATCCATAACAAGCGCTCTCACTGCTGCATTCACACACTCATAATATATGGTACAATGAAGGGCCTTACCTGACCCAGTGCAGGCCTGCAAAGAAGTCATACGTCAGAGAGCAATTCTGCCTAATTTGATGGCTTGACTGCAAATTTTCGACGGCTCCAAAATCAATCAAAGCCAAATCATGTGTAGAGGACATCAAAGCCTGATACGCGAATGCTTGCATCGCACAAAGAACTGACTCCTGTGAGCTTGCCATATATTTTGCTTCAAGTATTTCCATGCTAGATAAGCGATGGAGAGGAGACGCAGGGGTGAAAGCTCACGTGACGCCGTGAGCTGCGTCTCCCAAGATCACTGTGCTGGGCCCATGCAATTTGGTGCATCTCAAACTTGCACCGTTTGGTGTGGGTCTGGCCTCCTGCAATGGCAATGGTGTTGATGATGAAAAACAATTCTCTAGCAAGTCTTTCTGACGGAATGTCGTCACAACAGTCCTTGTGATGTACAATGACTTCTCAATGTGATTCATGAATTGCAAAATAAGTGGACTGAAGCACTGGTGCAGCAAATGCATGTTGCATCGAGCCTGGCAGGATTTATTGCCTTTCCACTTGAATGGTGACCACAACCATCAGAGATCTGGCTCCAAAATTGTGGTGAATAAGGAGGGGAAAATAAAGAGCAGAATCTGACCACCATCTGCCTGCTGATCTCTGGTATCCACTCCTTTGGGAAATTTGGAAAGTTGGTTTCGTACAACTTCTGGTAGGTCTCCTCGGTGGCGTTGGCGTTTTCCTCATACCATGAGGTAGGACAGGACAGATTGCCCGATATTGTGCCATGCCTGCCATAATAAAACATACGTTTTCAACTTGATGACCTTGCGGCAAGAAATGATCAGAACAAGGCAGTGAAGCGGACAAGCAGATAATTGATGGTGAGTGGGTCTGATAACGTTGAAGCAATGTCTTTGCCAATCTAAACCACACAATCAAGATTCTTGACACTCTCTACATTTGGACCCCATCAGCATCAACCAGGGAATGCCCAGGATTTATATGGGCTTGCCTGGTGGGCCAGATTGTGGAGTTGAAGAGCGATTTCCCGTCACCACTCATATGGAAAGCAATTGAAATACCGGACTCGTCTTCTGTATCGACATTATCTGCAGGCAGCAGGCCAATTCAACCCTGCTTCAGTGCCATTCTCTCTTTCTGTACATCCCAAATTCCACTCCAAAATTCGCACTTGACTCAGAGACTCGTGCAAACTGCAAGCAGATGACATCTTGCATCAAAATGCTTGTCTGACTCCAAGCTCATTAGAATCACCCTTCAGTCCCTCCCACACTCCCCACTTCTGCTAGATCCAAATTATGTATTGTGATAACAAGCTACGGTAGGGGGATTTGAAACCCGCACTCTGCACACTGGGTGTGCCACAGACTGAGCAGATGTCCCATTGTGAAAGCCTCATGTTGGCCTGTGCAAAATGTTCCGGGCCAATTATAGCGATTGTAGCAGCGATCCCATTGAGAACCATTGCTCAAATCCAATCCTGCTGTAGCAATGTTCCAAGACACGGATTGATGAATTCATCGATATATCGTACCTAATTTGGGGAGACGACAAAACCCCTGGTAGCTGCGATCGGGTAGAAAAATTTCGTGATGCATGGAGGGGTCGTGCTCTTCCAGTGCCTCCCTGACACGGCTCCTGATGCCGTCACACCCCACCAGGAGCGCATACTCCACCTCAGAGCCCTTCCCCACCCCTGCCGCATCCTCAAACCTGGCGCGTTTCTTGTCCAGGTCCAGGTGGGACAGCGAGCTGCTGTAATGCAGCTTTATCCTGCATGAAACAGGCTACTTTCAAAGTAGGAAGAGAAGCGCAATGGAGATATGATGGGTATGTAGGTCGACATAGCAAGCTTGCGAGACAAATCAACACACTGGCCCAAAAGGTCATGTCCTAGCAACCTCTCTTGAGAAAAAGACAGCAGCAGAGAATGCCCATACATACTGGCCTGTACTCAGTGGCTCGATTTGTTGACTGCTCCACTAGCCATCAATGCGAATCTGAACAGCTGTAAGGAAACAGGATACAGGGCCGCAAGAATGCACGTGAGCCAAAGCTATGCTAGGCTTACAGGCTGTGACCCACCAGCACATTCCATCACGATTCCACGACACGTCACCCATTTCCTGATGTTCTGGCGATTTGTCAAGCAGGTGCACGAGTTTTGAATCTGTCTGATATACCGATGCAGTGGAACAGTGAAACAACCTGTCAGGCTCCAGACGTTCCAGCTCGGATATCATGTGCTCCACCAGGGCCGCCCGCTCCACCAGGAGCACGCTTGGGGGCATGGGCCTGAAAGACTCGCTGACCTTGCCGTCTCTCTTCATGATGCTGTAAGCGCCTTTGGAGAGCCCCAGTCCGTTCATCCACACGTAGCCCTGACCCCTCTCGGGCAGCCGGATGCCAGCCTGCCATGCATATGCAGATTATTTTGATTTTTGGTGAAGAATCTGTTACATACTCAGCCCGCAACCTTGCCTGATTTGAGCCAGCAAAGCAAATCGCGCTGAAAGGTTGACACATGGTCCTTAGCACCTGAAATTTTGCTCAACATTCCACGCCCAACAGAGCAATCTCTCATGATCAGCTTCCCAAGGATCAGATTGTTGAGATGGTGGCATCATGTTGTAGAGGTGCCGATTGCTTTGTGCAGATCAGATCATATCAGTTGATGACACTTGGAGCAATTTATGCTGGTGAGGAAGTGCCAACCTGTTTCAGGCCTTGCTGACCCCTGGGGAGGAGTCCAAAGACAATGGACCTGGAGCCCAGCTTCTTCTCATCTGCATCCGGCTCGGGACGTTTCTCATAGATCTGCAGACGAGATGGAAAGCTCAGAATTATATTAGTTCCAGTCATGTGTTGACCAATTATGTGCTGTTAGTAACTTCCCTTTGCTTCTTGCTTCTCATTGAAATGACGCTGTCTCCGAGGAGGACAACTTTTCGGACAAGATCTTGATATATCTCATGCTTCAAGAGTATCACTAATTTCACAGAACAAAAGTGAATACAGTGACACTGCATACACTGCAAGCCGGACAATGGGCACTGACGGATGCCTTCTCTGCGCTCGACTTCAGCTGGCTGAATGTCACAAAAGGGATGAATGCTCACATCCACTTGGTAGCCCCTCTGTGCCAGCAGCAAGGCCGTGAGCAGGCCCCCGGGTCCAGCACCCACCACCACCACCTTCTTCCCCTCCCCATACTGCCTGGAAGAGAGTATGGGAATCAAGTGCTGGCACTTTCTGAAGGGATCGCCATCACCAGACAACTTCAGTTGGAAAATTTAGGTCAGTGCACTTGCAAAGCACAGTGGAAGACGAATCAACCCAATGCTTCAAGAGCTGTTTTTGATTTCTGAGCTCACCTTATGCCTCCAGCCTGATAGTCATGCTGAGATCGAATCTTCCATTCCGCATTCTGTTGGTCCCTTCTTGGCGGCATGCGATAGTTCCGTGGCAGGTTCTGGTGAGATCTTGGCAAACGAGAGATGCGATCGATGTGGATTGAGCTCTTAGGGGATTCGTGACTGCTTTTTGCACCAGACCAAGAGGCGTGCCCCCTACTGTTCAATAGCATGTGATCAGAACTCGCAGTACGGGACGTCAAACTTCTAAGCTGAACTGTTTCAAAGAGATTGTGTGTCCTCCTATTGAACTAAAAGCAGTGTTTCATCCGCCTTCTTGGAGCAACAAATGAAGGGAAGGGGTGGGGGGTGACTCCAAATCGCAAAACCAGTGCAGAATCGAACCTTGAAAGGTGGGAAAGCGACGGAGCGTTCGGAAGGAAGGGTAAAATTCACGTTCTTTAAATGTTGGGTTGAACTCAAAAGCTCAGTAAGAAGGCCTGGCCAATCACTGCTCAAAAGCTGCATTTTCTAGCGGCATGCATACAAGGACCTTGGTTTGCGTTCGCCAATAGCGCTTAGAATGAAATAAGATCCAGTAGATACACATCCGCCTTGAGGAAGTCAAAGACCAAGACACTGTGTAGTGTTGTCTGACCACCAGCATGCTTTGCCGGGCATAACAGGTGAAATTGCTGGCAGTGACACATTGGGGTGGGGCAGCTTTCCAGGAACCAGATTAAAGCAGCTGCGCCGAAAGTGCCCTGCAAATGATGGAGGAGGAGGCATGCCAGCAAGGTTCAAGGCCCTAGGCCATTGAGGCATGAAGTTCAGAGCTTGTGTCTCTGAGCGGGGCAAAAACCTGTTGGAGAGAAGTGAGCTCGCAGCTTCTTACCTTTGCATTGCACCAAGGTTGAGCTGCATATCATATCCTGAAATGCCTCTGACATGGCCAATCCTGCCAAATTGCGAGTGTCTGGACATACCCAAGAAGTCTCTTCGCGATGGAATCATGCTAGAGGATACAAGAGAAAGCCTTGTGCAAGTCTTGACAGACCTGCACACATGCAGATGTGCTGCCCTGCCTGGAGAAACACGGCAAGTCGTGCCACCTGCTGCTGTCCCAGGAGGACACGTACCTCATCCAGACGGAGCAGGACGCCGACGGCATGCAGGTGGCTGCCAGATGTGCCAATGTACGATCCCCACCCTCTTGTCCCCCTTGCTTCCCCTCCTTTCCTTGTAATTCACTAACTCGGCTCCTTGATTTTTGGAGAATCTGTTTGATAGTTGAGTGCAAGCAGTCACGTACTTAATTCTTGATTGATTGACCAATGAAGTTCACAGAAGGCTCCTGATACAAATGTGGATGTCTGCAGAGTGAGCTGTTTGGGGACAACAATTTCAAGATCGAGAGCAAGCACAAGAATTTGATCGCCTTCAAGTTCGACCTGTCCCACCTCCGGGGCGCCCTGCGCGCAGCCAGCAGCAGCGAGGCCGACACCATAGACATCAAGCTTGCCATGAAATCCCCGGTGACAGTCGAACCCCCACCAGGGCTTGTATATTCTGTCAGATGATTGAGGTCTTGCTTCATTTCAACTTCCACAGAAAGATCATTGATAGAAATGCCACCAAATCTGATATCCGTGTGCTTTATTTGATGCCATTTGTCCTGCAGCCTGGCGTGGCAGGGGCCTCACAGCTGCCTGCCAACCCCTTCCTTTGCCTGGCTTCCAGGGGGGTCAACAGCAACATGACCCACGACATACCCATCGTCCAGGTCACCAGCGGTGCAGGTGAGGCATCCATGACTTCCTTCCCGTATGCGACCGCCAGACACTTCCTGCGGGGAAATGGGTGCTGGCCATTTTTGCATGTCCCTGAAGAATGGACCATTGCAAACTCTGGCATAATTGGTACTGCAGTAAGGGTCAAAGAACCACAGGTCTCCTTCCACAGACAGGACCCAGCTGCAGATGGTATTTGCAAGTTGTTCAAGAGATAACCCTGGCCACGTCATTTAACGTTGTCTGCTCTTTGTCTTCACGAGTAGTGCACACATGTGGCAGAACATTGCTGTCTGTCTTGTAAAGCTGCAGAATCACCAGCAGCACCGCTCCTGACGGTAGTTGCGCTTTTGTAGAAATCGATGATCTGTGGGACCAGAGGGAGTGCATACAGCTGTGCCCCTACTACCTGGACATACAAGGCGAGCAGCTCAGGCTGCAGGTCCTTCACTTCCCCATCCCTTGCCCTCTTTAATTACATACTTGCGTCCTTCTGAATGTCTTTGTAGTGGCTGATGATCTGGAAGTAAAATAATAAGCTGACGCGGATGGGGCTGCTGTCAAAGTCCAAGTATGGATCCCACTGTGAGAAGCTTCTTGCACGCTCAAGGTGTAGACAAGTAGCAACCTTGGTGACGGGCTCCGTAAAATTGCTTTTTAATCACAAGATTGGTATTGCTGTCCTCCCCTCCCCCCATTTTATTCACTCCGATGTGTGTTCCCAGTCAACGAATCTGGCCTCAATATCGTAGTACAAGTGAAGTCCTCCGCAGGCCTTGGTGGACAAGCTGAAGAGCATCGACAGCGTGATGACACTGGTCACCACACAGCACGGCTTCCTGTATCTTCAGGTGCCCAGAACGACGCCCGATAAACCCACTGCTGCAGCAATGCCTTTGCAACCTCTGCGACTTGCTTGATAGCAGCACTCCATGTACCCACATCAGTGGAGAGTGCCCTCCTAGTTTCTCTGCATTCCACTTGCGTGCATCTGTGAGGTGATGGAGTCGATGTGCATGAGCACAGAAACAGCATGCTTGGAGCCATTTGGCACAGAGTGGACGATTCCTGAAGGATCACCAATTGAGCAGACTGTTCGGAATTGAGAGCCCAGTAAGTAATGTATCTTCAGGTGGCAGCCTCTGGCATCCAGCTTGCGTCCGAGGTGCAGAACTTGCAGCTCGTGCCGGTCCACAACAAGTCAGACAGGGACATGGCACAGTATGACCCTTCGTTCATCTTCTGGTTCTTTGCGTCGCCCTTTGCCATGATTGAGATGCCAAAGCTGGGCCGATGCTTTTGATGCCTCATTTGGCTGACTTCAGAGCTTCAACGTTTGACTCCTGGAGCCTCAGGGGTGCCACGCCATTTTGTTTCCATTGGCCATGGCAATGCCACGATGCAAATCCCTCGCAAGCTTTATTTGTTCTCTAGTGGAAACAATGGCTACGCGTTTCGATAGTGTCGTGACATACTCAGGGGCATATTTATCAAAAAGTTGGGCCACCTGTTCCCATAGATTGCGTCTTATTGCCACTGCTGCAATGCAGATTTTCCTCCCCACAGAGCCGGCTGCAGGAGGCAATGCGGCGGGAGGAGGGCCACCTGGTGGTGCTGCAGCTGAAGCACTTTTCCCGCAGCCTGCACAGCAGCCAGGTGACCATGACACCCAGCTTTTGCACGATTAGTAAATTGTAGATAATGCAGAAACCTCGAGGTGTGGATCAGCTCAGCCCTGAAGTAAGGACTGTATATTTTGATTCTGCACGTTGTTACTCTTGTCGGAGAATTGGCTCACATGGGCCACATTTTCCCAAGATGCTCGTGGCAGACCAGTGAAGCAAGTTGGGCTGCAGCGGAAGCATCTCTGCCTTGGCAATGGTGGGATGTGGAATCCTCAGTTAGGCAACAGGCATAGAAGCAAAAATGGTGCAATGTGTCGCTGGGGACAAAATCTGCGTGCTTGCCTGCAGATTGCGCAGCCAGCGAGACTGTTGTTGGGGATTGCAGAGAAGGGAGCATATGTGCACTTCATGTTTGCCTTCCCAGGGGAGGAAGGAGATGTACACAATGAGAATATTTCCCTCACCTACACAGTGCCGGTCAGAGACATTGATTGACAAAGCCTGCTTCTCGGTGCTGTGGTGGACATTATGTCTTGCTTGGATTCCATACATTAGACGCAACAAGGTGGTGCTTCGCCACTGAAACCTCGTTGATGGCAGGCATGGAAGGCGGTGCAAACAAATAGGATTCAGACGGGAAGGACAGCTTAAGAGCGGTTAAATCTATGGAACAGAGAGGAAGATGTGCACCATGCAGTTATTGATAGGGATTGCACGAAGGTCTGACGTGAAGGGGGAGACACCCTCTCTGACTCAGTGAAAGAAAGGCTGGCGCACGGGAGCCTGGGACAGGCCAAGCGAGTCCGAAGCAATATGTGCCTCAAGAAATAGAGTTCCCTCCCCTTCTCAATTCCACAAGCGCGTAAGTGGCTCTTGGTCTCCTTCCATG
Organism: Chloroidium sp. JM; assembly: GCA_004335615.1. Classification (NCBI taxonomy): domain Eukaryota; kingdom Viridiplantae; phylum Chlorophyta; class Trebouxiophyceae; order Watanabeales; family Watanabeaceae; genus Chloroidium; species Chloroidium sp. JM. Next base: position 261,503 of record QAXI01000390.1, read on the forward strand.
TGCACCATGCCTCTCTTTAGCCCGTAGACGGCATGTCCCAGAATCTTCTCAAAAGCTGAATGTCGGAAGATGATCCCAGGAGTAGGGGCTGCGAACATTGCGGGTCCATCACATTCAGTCAGGAGTGGTACGACACTTTTGGCGTAGTGCTGTGCCCATCCTGCAAGAATGACGAGCAGCTCATCACCAAGGTACTCCATTTTACGCTTCCAAATTTTTACAGACACCTGTTTCACTTGCAGGTCGGTTTGTACCTCCATCTGGTTGTTATTTGGCACTTTGGAGGAGTTTTGGGGAACAGCAGGTTCAGGAATAGCGGTTCTGTGCACTCTGGTGAGTTATGTATCGGGAACTGCGCATTACGTCATTGAAATGAGGGAATGAGCAGGGACATAAGATTCTCTCATCTTGCCTTGGCTTTTGACAAGGGCAGACAGGAAGACGGTGTACAGCCCCCTCCTTGCCTTCAACATTGCAGTCCTTGTACTGTTGCAGAGCAGCGCAAAGGAGAACTACCAGCTGACGGATGGGGACCTCAAGAAGCTGGGCAGTGTGACTCGCAGCAACCCCCGCAAGAAGGACTGGAGCGCCATGCGCCTGTACCTTGCTTCCCAGGTCCCAACTGATTTTTCTCTGAGTCCTAACAATGTGTGGGATTCTGGCTCATCTGACTTCTTTGTATACTTTAAATTGTCCTCGCTCTTTATACAAAATTGTCAAACGACAGGTCGCTCGGTATGCAAGCGGAACGCACCACAGGAAAACATCTTGATGGGAAGCTTGCCTCACAAATATTCAGGGAGCAAGCACATGCTTGAATTGCATGCTTGGTGACACATGATTGCAGCAAATCATCTCAGCATCAACTTGCACATGCAGTGTGAAAAGGTGGCCTATGAGAAGCATGGGGGCCCTGAGGGCATTGAGGAGCACAGGCGAGGGCTGTTGGAGATCAGGCAGGAACGAAGAGCTCTGAAACGAGTCACGGACCAGGAGAAAGTGAGCTCCCCTTGACAATTGTGCCTCAGAGAGAAGTTCCACTTTGGTGGCCTAGTTTCTACACCCAATCTTTGGCCATGATGACATGGCTAGGCCAAGCCTGTCGAGCATCGCAGTCTTTAGTGTGCAGTGTTTAATGGACTGAGCTATGCACAATTGAGAAGAAAGGCAGTAAGATTGGCTCTCTCTCAGCATTGCTTCAATCATGTCCTTGGCTTCACACGCTTGCACAATTCTCCAGTGTGCGAATTGCAGCCAGGTCTTGAGTTAGGAGAACTGCACCCCAGTACAGCAGGCCTTGGTAAGAGTCTGCTTGTGTTGTGGTTGCCAAGCTTGCGTTGCTGACATGTGACATCTGTAGGAGGAGAAGGAGTGGCGGTTGCATGAGAGGGTGCGGCGGAAGCTGGAGAAGACCATTGACAGTGGGGCCCGGGAGCAGAAAGGTAGGGCAAACTCCCCTGCAAATCTGCAGGTGCACTCCATGCAATCATGCCCTGATAATGTTCACAGGCCTTTGGAAGCCCTTGTGCATCATGCATGGACATATCGATGAATGGGCCAGCTAGCAAATAGGGGGCTCAATTGCTTTCCCTGAGGATGTCGAGCCAATGGCGCTCAGCTTGGCCCTGCTAGGGATTTATACATGGGTATCAGAATGGATGGCAATTTTGCAGGTGAGAAGGTGGACGAGAAGACTGGCGTCAAGCACAGGGTGTACGAAGACGGGGCTCAGGCAGAGGTGGAGGACATCTGAAGCTAGAGATGCTGGGTTCTCCAGCCGAAAAATGTTATGTACGGCTGTATGTCTAGTGTGCATGAATGTGCCACCTCCTTCCTTCAATCCTTGAATCCAGTGTGCAATATGGAGCAAGGTGATAGAGGAATGTATGAACCCTATGTCAACGCAAACGCATGTCTTGTTGCGATTTTTAGAAACTGGTTGCAGCATCTGGCAGATGCAGAGTCATTCACAAGCATCACTCAGGAGTACCACTTGGGCAGAAAAGAAACAAAGACTCCTAGCCCTCAATAAAATATACTATTGTACACGACGCATTGCACCAAAACTACCCAGAGGTATGCCTGCCCTCTCAGGCTTCTGTCCAAATCTCTATGCCCTCAAAGAATCCACAAAATGCAAGTCAACAAAATGCGTAGAATGTGTCTGCACACATAACGCGTAAACATCAGCATCTCCTTCACATCTGCACTTGCCTGTCGCAGCAAATGCAGATCACTTATGCTTACAAAGCCAGAAATTACCCTATGTCGATTGCATTCCTTCAGCAGGACTGCAAACAAATCTGCCAGGCAGTCACAGCTCACACCTTGTGGGCAACAAAGGCTTCCAGTATCAAAGGCACCTCATGGGTGTTCCCTGGCCCGTCGAATTTGACTGAATGCTTCTCCAACAAAGCATCCACCTGCATGAGCGCAAATTCGCATTCAAGACAAGCAGCTTCTGGGGAGTGCATTAGTCCTATTCTTCTGCACAGCAATTGCTGGAGGTGCAACACGGTCTTGCACAAGGGTTGAATTCTCTAGTTCTGCCCTCGGAAGAAGAAAGCGAGAATCAGGTTCTCGATCTCCGGGGCACACACATTCTCGATAGCATGAGACACAACCAGGAATTTAGCGGCCGCCACATTCCACCCAATACTTAATACTTTCTCCCAGAAGATGGTCTTTCTTCCAAAAGGTGGCCACCTGCTGCCGCAGAGCTGCATTGTCGGCCTGGGATCGCAGACTGATGTAGCTTTTGCTCAGCAAACGGCCCCACAGCTGGTCCCTCGTGATGGCAATGCTGTGCCTGCAAATGCAGCAGCGTTGGCGACTTCTCCTCGGCTTGCTCCTTCAAGCATCACGGCTGTGCCCTGCTGTCTCTCAATTCACTGAACTGAATGTGCTGTATTACGTGAACATTGGCACTGCAAACTTGGTTCAATAGATGTCTTGGTGTCATGTCAAAGTGTGCCCAAAAAAGGTCTCCTCACTTGTGGAAGGAGCGGTTGGATTCCACGTCCGTGATCCCAAAGGCGCCCTTCACCCAGGCACTCTCTTGGAAGGGCTGCCGCCAGGCGCCCTTCCAGTACTGGGGCACATTACTGCTCAGGGGCTCCACAAGCTCGGTCAGCAACTCCCCCAGCCACGGCACTGACACATCCTCCCTGTCACAGAGTTGGCCGTCACAAGCATTCCTTTTAGGAACTGGATTGTACCCACTGAGGAGCATGACTGGAGGCTTGCAATGATCTCAAGCTGGTGATTTGTACAGCATGCAGCGCTGAGACGGTGATGTCACTATGGTCAGCTTGCCTTTATTCTCTTCTATTGGCAGAATTTTCGAGGAGGCCTCAAGCATCTGAAATTCCTGCCATGTAAGGGGTTGCTATTGTCTCAAAGATATAAAGGAAGTAGATCATGTGTTGCAGAGCCAAAAGTGGAAGTACAGAGATCAAATGGGAGGAGAAAGAAAGGGCGGAGGATTGTGGAAAGCGCACCGATTCCAGAGGAAGCAGATGGGGGCGCCAGGCTTCAGCACCCGGTGCATCTCCCTCAGGGCCTTCTCATTGGCAAACCAGTGAAAACCCTACACAGGAGCTGGCATGTCAATGATGCGACATTCTCTCTCCTTCAGCTTAGAACAGTATTTGTGGCCAAATCTTGATAGATGCGTGCTGGCTGCTTCTCATGGCACGGTGATTTTGCTCTTGATTGAGACTGCCTCTCCCTTGGCGCAGTCGGCTCCCGACAGGGTACATTTGTGCTCTGGAAGCAGTTGTCACATCAAGGGAGCCCAGTCAGATCGGTGGCATTTTCCCAAAACCTCACGGCCAACACCAGCTCGACTTGCATGAATCCTGACCTGGGCAACAAAAAGCGCATCCAGGCTGTCTGCTTGAACAGGCAAGTCAGTAGCACTGCCCTGCAGAGCGGTCACATCTGGCAAATGCTGCTTGAAGGCAGCAACCATCTCCGGGCTCTGATCAACGGCCACCACATCCAGCTTGGGGGTCCGCTGCAGGTGCCTGCATACTTGAAGGCCATAATCAAAAAATTGAATTTGCCTTGCGTTTCAAGCGCATCAACGTTTCAGGGGAGTGCTTGTGCTTGGGTAGGATGGCGGGACAAGATAGCCAGCCTCAATCTTAATCAGGGGCTGATTCTGCAAGATGGAGCTTCGAGACTAAAGGTGCACAAGGCTGCTACGTCTCTTGGTGTAGTCCAAAGTTCACAACTGCTTAAATATTGCATCAATTGTAAGCATACAAATTACACAGCATACTTTTGTTTTGAGGCATCAAGCAAAACCATGCTTGGATCCCAAGCCTGGGCAGAGTCAGGAACTTTTGGGAGATCGTCCAGATCTAACCAATAGTCGTGTCTGCAGGGCGTGTCCTTGATGGCAGGAGCCAAAAAGGAATGGCACACCTGGTGAATTTTCCAGTGCCGGCAGCCAGGTCAAGGACCTTCCTCTTCTGCTCCACCAGGTGCAGCTTGGCAAGAAGCTGGTCAACGATTTCTGTAGGATATCCTGGCCTTGACCTCTCGTACTCCTCTACCTGTGGAATAAACAGTTGAGCTGGTGAAGTTTGGGGAGATTTTGGCGGCAAGGTGTTAACATGGTGAGCAGCACCGACTTGAGTGCCTTGATGCGATGAATCAAATGTTAGCTTAGGATCGACGATCGATCGTCGTTGGCTTTTCGGGGCAATCCATCCTTTCAACGAGCACGTGCATGGCAAGTTCCCCTAGACATCGCAAGCCAAGTGGAGCGGTGCAGACGCGGACGGCAATTCCAATCAATGATTCTGCGATGACTGGCCTGCAAGCTGAAGCCTCTGGCAGCCCCGTCGTGCACTCCATCAAGTATCATGGCAGATCCTGACGCAAATTATGCTATGCAGCAAGATTGACGTGATCTCTCGTGTAGTCTGAGCAGCGATGAAGTACTTTGCAAAGAAGTTCTAGCAGAAGTGATGCACTTTGGAGAAGAAGAAGAAGAAGAATGTTGCGAACTTCACAATCGGGAGAGCTGCTGGGTGAACCCTAAATCCCAGCCAAAGAAATCACCAGTAGCATTCTCAAGCTGCAGAATCGCCCTCAGAGCTCCCAAATCGTGCCAGCCAATCGTGCAGCGACAGCTGGTCTTCCTCGCCTGCCTCCCTCCTTGACAGTGGCCCATGATTGGGGTCCGGTGGGGGCAGCTGCACCTCCCGGCCACCGCAGTGAGGGCAGGCCACCACGCCTATCCCATTGCAGACCTTGCACCTGGCCATGCCCATCCTGAATTTCACTCCTGCCTCCCCTGGCTGCAGCACGTCGAGCTTGTTGAAGGCTTAAGTGGATTGCAGTCCGGATGCGCTTCCCAGCGATTACAAGATCAGCAGGCGATTTACCAATGCACGCCTTACCCTGTACTGTTTGAGGCAAATTGGCTTGCGTCACAGGATTCTACATGAACGTGTTCCGCGACACTCTGCATTCTACTGATTTTGTATTCCAGCGGATCTCGACAAGAAGCACATCAAAGTTCTTGGGAATGGACATGGGAATGCCCTCACCTTGGTCAGCACGTAGCCCTCACCATCGCAATCGCAACACCAGAGCATGCAGCTGCCTACCCCTGCACATGCGCTGCATTTGCGGGCGATAACAATAGTTTTGGCACCCAGGTCCCAATAGGAAATATCTTGTGCCAATGCCGATAATGCTTATAGCACATAAGTGGATACTTCCTGCAATCAGCAGAAGCCCAACCTCCTGACTTATGCCTACAATTGTCAAGCTCAACTATAAAGTATCTAGAGCAATCTGTGCCTCACCACAGCATGGGCAGAAGTAGCGAAAGGGGTAGGGAAAATTCCTTGGCCATGAGTCTACCCTCCTCGCCTGTCTTGATGAGTCACTGCTGCTGTGTGCTCGCCAACCACATCTCAAGCCTTGCAGCAGCCCCTTGCTGCGTTTTGTGATTTTCAAGGTTTGTAAAGTGAAAGGCAAGTCGCGTCGCCACACGCACCTTTGCAGCATATTGCGCTGCTCTGGCAATCAGCACCCAGTATTGGAGACAAAAGAATCGCGAAGCGGGAAGAAGGAATTTCGCAACCTTGGACAGGCTGGTCATGCATGCAAACATGCACGATTGAACTGCGGCGAGGGCATTTTCTAATAGAACATCGTGGAAGTTTCTTCAAATAAAAAACATCATCGCTCCAGCGCCTTCTCGCAATAAAATATCATCCTTGTACTGATCTCGATATTCCTTCATTCCGGCAAACGGAGTACCCACGGTATACCAATAGATCGCTACAGATCAACACCTTTATCGGTATAAAATACAAAGTGCAGAAAGTCAAGTCACATTGACATCCAGATCCTGGGATTATGAGCCTGAGGCTCCCCCACACTTCTGCTTCGCCACTGGGCATAAGGCGGCTGTGTACCAGATGTTTCTCCGCCCCAGCACACCCTGGCAGCAGAATCATACCTGCTGTGTTCAAGCCGGCAAGGAATGGCATGTGGGGACAGTGCATTGGCCAGAGGCACAGCAGGCCTGTACAGGAGGCGGCCAAACAGCAGTGGCGAGGATTGAGGTACGGACACCCACTACACGCGATTACCTACACATGAACATGAGATTCTTGGATGGGTATTGATGAAATACGCACTCGGTACATGTGAAACGACATGCTTACCCACCGAATGGGCCATTTTTTGGCTGTAGTGGCAGGTATTAGCGATATTTTGGCAATGTGCAATTGTGCATTGCATGTGCAGGTGTAGCACCATAAGCATGGCATTGAAGACTGGCATTGTCGGACTGCCAAATGTGGGGAAGGTGAGAATTACATTTTCTCTAGATTTTCAAATATCATTGTGCCGCACTGACAATGATTGGGACCTCATTATGATGGATAATACTTTGATAGCCCACAAATGCTCCTGACACCTGGGAAGATACTACGAAATCCCGTGCTTTGACAAAAGTTGCTTGATAAGTGATGATATTTCTGGTGAATCCTTCCTTGGTAAGCTGATCCATCGTGTGGCTGCAGTCCACCATGTTCAATGCGCTATGTGAGAACGGAAAAGCAGAGGCTGCCAATTACCCTTTTTGCACCATAGAACCCAATGTGGGCATAGTGGCAGTGCCGGATGACCGCATGGAGGTGAGCTGATCCTTTGAATACATGGGATGTGAGAACCTGTTAGGATGCAACAACGGATGCCCTTCATTTGTGCCTGCTTGAATGTTTTTCACTTTGAATTAAGGGCAATGAATTTGTCACCATTTGCGCATGCTGTTCGTCAGCCCTTTCCCTAGTCTGAACAATCGTTTTGTCGAAGAGAATTAATTCAAAGGGTCCTGCAGGTCCTGAAATCGATATCCAAGTCTGAAAATGTCATTCCCACCACCATCGAGTATGTGGACATCGCCGGCCTGGTCAAGGGTGCCAGCACGGGAGAGGGGCTGGGCAACAAATTTCTGGCCAACATCAGGGAGTGCGACTCCATAGTGCAGGTGGGCCCATTTTCTGATGAAGTAAGGTGACTTGTATTGTTAAAATTTATCGGACGCACCTACCTTCGATGTTCTGGTTCGCCCGGCTAGCTCAGTTCGGTAGAGCGTACGACTCTTAATCGTACGGCCGTGGGTTCGAGCCCCACGTCGGGCTTTTGTTTGTCGATCGGGTTCTTCGGCTTCCGCCAATACAATCCAAGGCACTGTGCGCAGACTCCATTTCGATTCACCGCTCATTGCGTCCATCAGATCAGCTTAGCGGAAGGTGGGTCGAGGAGGCCTGATAACTGTCAGAAAACGTGTAAATGAAAGACCACCCAACCAGCTGTGGACACCAGCACTGGTCATCACGGATCATCAATTTTTCAACAGGCGGTAAAACCTTATTTGCAATGCCACCGCTCTGCTGACCCCCTCTCCTGCCACAGATGGTGCGGTGCTTCGAGGACGAGAACGTGATCCACGTCAACGGTCAGATCGACTCCCTGGCAGACATCGACACCATCAACTTTGAGCTGGCGCTGGCAGACATTTCCCAGATAGAGAAGCGCCTGGAGAGGCTGGTCAAGACGCGTGCCAAGAGCAAGGAAGAGGAGGCCAGAAATCTTGTGAGCACCCATCGTCTTCTTTTGAGCTTTGTATTTCCCATTATTTCCGGGATGGCAATCCTGAGCGGAAGGCAGAGGATTGTGCCAGAGGGGGCACCATTGCCTTTGTCCTTGGCATGTTGACGGCATGGTCAACACCGCCATGCAAGCCTTACTTCACCCTCAGGGTTTTTGTTTCTGCGCACACGAGTGCTGTCAAGAGGCACCCTGTCCATCATTTCGCCGTGTTAAACAACTTTACCACTTTCATGGATTTGTATGGTGAGGCAGACATGCAAAAGCCGGATGGTGTCAGCTTGGCAGGAGGCTTTGTTGAAAATTGTCTGAATTACGTAAATGAGCCCCTGGCATCATTTGCAGCTGGAAAAGAATGCGCTGGCGCGCATCATGGAAGTTTTGGACAAGGGAAAGGCTGCCCGCACTGTTGATCTCACAGGTGGGCTTGCTTGATTTCACCCATTCCCCTGCGCAAATGGCCCCATGACTGCAAGTGGTGAGTACATTCAGCGATTGTATTTTTGAGATGGATGCAATACTGTGATGCTTCCTAAGCATAAAATACCATAGTATTGGACGTAGGTGCTGAGACATGGAGATGGCTTTCCCTTTGCAGAAAATCCTGACTTTGGTGTCTCATTCAGCACTGAAGACAGTATGATGCCGGAAAGTCTGTCGAGTGCAATTGCCTGAGATCAAGGTGATGGAATCCTCCTGAGAAATATGCCGTAAGCATTTTTTGTGTGGTGTGCACAGATGAGGAGAACGCTGTGGTGAGGAATCTGCAGCTGCTCACGCACAAGCCGCTGACGTATGCAGCCAATGTGGGAGAGGGAGACCTTGCCGACAGGGGGCAGAGCAATCCTCAGGTCTTCAAATTCATGCATTTGTACACATCTACAGGACTCACATTTTGGAATGGGTCTCACGTCAGGAGCCCTCCCGCTCAGCACTTTGGAGGCCTCCCTGACCTTCTTTCAATCTGTCATATTTAAGGGATCCATGCTTGATGTCATACTGTCTATCCTTTCAGAGGGAGGGTATAATGTTTGGGAGGACTGTCCACCAAGGAACAGGTCGATACAACATTGAGCAAAATTCCTTACAGCAACAACCCCCCAGGTGGGCATACAATTTCAATGGAGCAATTGCCAATCGCAAGGTTGAGAAACATCCAGTAGACAATATGAGACATGTTTCTGTGCATACCTCATTGACACGGGCCAAAAAAATGGACTGCTCTATTGATGCAATGTGGTGTCCCCCAGGTCCAAGCCCTGCAGCAGAAGGCCAAGGAGGAGAACTGCGAAGTGGTGGTCGTCTCTGCCCAGGTGCGTGTTTTCTGATTTTCCAAGTCTTATATGTCCAGACAGACCATCCCAAGTCCCTTTTGAACGCAAAGTGGAGATCTGCAGATGTTCGAGCATATCCTGCATCTGAGGTGTGCGATGCAAGACACAACATGGCCAGATATCTGCTGATTCTGGGGAAGATCAGAAGGCGTCAGTGGTGGGTCCATTGCTTGGCCAAAATTCTCACCACAATCCTTCAGAACCATTCCCCTTGTCTGTGTGTGGGGAAGACTTGTATGCCTCAAATGCTGTGCATTCCCAAGCGCTTACTGTATATTTGCACTCTTATCGTATACTTGTGGTGCACAGGTGGAAGCCGAGCTGACGGAGTTGGACACGGAGGAGGCTGAGGAGTACCTGACCTCCCTGGGTGCCACGGAGGGGGGCCTGAAGAGCCTCATCTCCGCCACATACAAGCAGCTGGGCCTGCTCACCTACTTCACCACAGGTACCCCGCCTTGCCCTTGACAGAATCCCAGCCTTTACATCATGCAATGACTAGAAATTGCTGAAAACGAGCTTTTGACAATAATTTCAATCAACTGGCAACTTTGAGGCATTCAAGAATTGTCATCCCTTGGGTTTGTTCATCGCCGAATACATCCAAGGATCAAAAAGGGAATTAGGGACCCTGACGCTCGCAGCCGTGAATATGAAAGCTCAGAGAATGACAGGGTCTCTCCATGGTGCCATACTTGAAAAACCAATATCATGGGGAACATGGCATTGGGATCAAGGTTTTCTTTTGCATAGGCTGAAGCCAATGCCGGGATGAATCCTCATCGTAAAAAATAATGCAAGGGTGCCTTACCAATTTCCTGCCTGCGTCAGTGGCAGAAGATCAAATGGCGGTTACCCCACATCGAATCACCCAGCGGTTCGCACCGGCTGTTCTGCGCTTTCCTTACGTTCCAGCCACTTCCACAGCCGCTGCGATATTTCTCTTTACTGTAATTGCCTCCAAGATTGCTCCTGCTTGCCATAATGGCTGGAGGAGTGATCAAGAAACACCCATAGAAAGAGGAGTTGTTTCCTGGGATTGCGTTTCCTTGGCCTCACACTGGTACATGGTTTTGGACCTTTTGCCGTGAAAGCTTTGCCATGCACATTCAAAGCTTCACGTCAAAAGCATCATCAACCAAGTATCAGGGTGAGGCAAGGGAGAGGAAGCTATACAAGGTTGCAGTTGAGGAAGAGTCATGCTTTCCCAGGGCACAAGCTGAGGGCAGAGGGGGTTCTCAAAGTCCTGGGAGGTCAGGGAGGGCTGCTTGATTAAGTCCCTCCCTCATACCCTCCACTATTTATTCTTCTCATTGGATTGGACGAGGTAACTGCAGGCGAGAAGGAGACGCGTGCGTGGACCATCAAGAAGGGCATGACGGCCCCCCAGGCGGCCGGAGTGATCCACACCGATTTCGAGAAGGGCTTCATCCGTGCCGAGACGACCTCGTACGACGACTTTGCCGCCAACAACGGCATCCCCGGGTGCAAGGACAAGGGGGTCTTCCGGCTGGAGGGCAAGGATTATGTTGTCAATGAGGGTGATATCATGAACTTCAGGTTCAATGTGTAGGCGGGCTTTGTGATGTTTTTGGCTATGGTGCACCTTTGCAGCAAAAGGCTACTTGAGGGACTTGCAAGATGGGATTGTGTCGCCCAATTCCAGGATGAGCGAGTGCCCCCGGGACTGCTGTCCTGTGGCAAAGTGGAGCGAGAAGCCTTACTTGTATGCATTTGGTGCTCGGAGGCTTATGGCGATAGGCGCCTGCCAGGCTATCTAAGGAAGTCTGCAGAACCAATTCTGGTCACACTTCGCTGTTTGTGGGAAGATATCAGCCTATAAGGGATTGCTGACTGTTTCACCGCATACAGCTGATTGGATGCCTTTATTTTGTGAACAAATGACACTCTCGCTATGAGCAAATCAGGTTACTGTGTGCGTTCCTAGCCGAAACGGGGTACAGCATGATGATGACAGGCCATTGTGCTTGAAAACATCTTTTAAATAGCGGTCTCAGTCGCAATTCAACATGTCTATCTGTGTCTGCACTGTCGGCTTGATAACCCTCTCAGTTCCTACATACCTCGCTTCTTAAACACACCACACTCGCTCTATGCCTGGATTGACTGGCAATCATATCTTTCAGCTGTGCATCATATGCATAAGTCAGGCCTACATTGGCCCGACCAGTATCGATCACTCGGTGCCTTGCAATGTCCAGTCCACACAAAGGAGCTGGAGAGGATGCAGCTCTAGAGTTATATTCAGCAAAGCCACAGCAATTGTTCATTGATAACTTACCTCTCAAGCCAATTCATCGATGAACATTTGGATAAAAAAGCTCTCTCCCTCTGTCCTTCCTGATCAGGCATCGTTGGCAGCAGCCCTTGCGTTCTCCACAGCTTTCTGGATGGCAGCCCTCCAGCAAGTCATCAACAACAGCAGATATTAAAATTTCCCCCTCCTAATCAAGCATCATTGGCAGCGGCTCTGGCATTCTCCACGGCCTTCTGGATGGCAGCCTTCCAGCGCTGCCGGTTGACGCTGCTCTGGGTCCACCCGGCGATGCTGTGCACGCGCTGGGCCAGGAATTTCTTCACCTTCTTGGGCATTTGTATGCCTTCGGACTCTTCTTTCTGCAGGTGACATCCCGGACCTGTCAGAGCTGAAGATGTGGAAATGTTGCCTATCAAGTTCAAAGGTTTTGCACAAATTTGGGTACAACATGGCAAGCTTTGTTTGTCGTTTGGCTGAAAGCTGCATGCAAAGTGCATGTAGTGAGGAAGATCCTTTCAGTTGTTGGCAGCATGCCTTCAAGGAGGCGTGAGTCATACTTGACTTCACTAACAAAACACAGACTGAGCAGATGGTTGTACTGAGAGGCAGGCTGCCAATCATCCAGTCGAAGCACAATCAAGAAGACAGCACTTTCCAAGCGCAACATGCAGTGTAATCTTCCACATCACTTGGTTTCCCCTCGTGAGGCCGTTAAATTTCACCACAATTGCCGTGACGCTTGCTTGCCACGACGAATTGTTGTCTGCCGTCTGTTTGGCTTTTGCTTTCCTTCCTTTGTTAATCCCAGATGGCAATGCACAGAGGATACATGTAAAAGCAGCCAGCAGATAGTTGGAGGACTGCTCGCCTGCCTCTGCTCCTCCTCCTGGTCTCCGCGGGCGTACACCAGCGTTCCCACCACCAGCACGGCGAATCCCACCGCCTGCAGGTAGCTGGAACGGTCCCACTTCTCCCCGATCTCGCCCAGGCTCTTGGGCAGCGGGATGATGTAGAAGATGGCCAGGTCCCCCAGCCACACAAACAGGGTCCTGCACAGACAAGTCAAAATTCGCTGATTTGCCTGGTTGGCAACTGTCAAAATGTGCATGGAATTCATCCAAGGTTTTGCCTTGAATTTGGAAGTGCAGATATGGAAATCAGTATAATGCTCTAAAGAAAGCCAGGCAACAGGGAGCAAAGAACAAGATCAAGAGCATTGAGTGGGTGTTCTCCTCTCACCTGAGACTTTCCAGAACTGTCCTTGCAACCGCACCTATGTTGTCGGTGACCTGCGCAGTGCATTGGCCCAATTTTTGATAATTGATCTCATTCCTATTTGGACAGCTGGAATGCAACTTTACTTCTTCAATAATGCAGGACATATTCTGCGAGCTGTGATCCCATGCTCCATAGAAAAGATCTGGGTTCCATAATTGACCTTCCTTGCACACACCGCCAGATCTGCATCCCTTTCTTAACATGAAAACTGCACATCTCTTGTGCACACGCTGCACAGCTATATACTGCTGCTGGCGGTATTCAGCCAATAACACAATTACAAGGCGCAATGTTTTGGAGGGTGGGTGGGCACCTGCATCCCGAAGATGTTGAAGAGGCAGAGCGTCCCGCCTGCACAGATTCTACCAGTCAGTCACACACACACACACACACATGCAATGCCAATTCAATTTTTCTCAATCAAATCTGACTCGTCCCCAATCATGTGCCTTGGCACACTATCACCAGTCACTGCTTCTGCCCTGCCTGGCTTGACACGCATTTGCTTGGTAGATGTTCAAATTCACTGAGAATCACTGAGGTAAACTGCACCTGTGAGGACAAGAAAGACGGGGATGGTCCAGCCGGGGTACGAGTTCTTGATCATGTGCCTGCAACAAATCTTCTTTTAGGGTCCTGACCTTCATGATCCCAATTTGTGCTTAAAGGTGCTTCCCAGCGTATTTACAAAGCAGCAAGCCCCAACCCCCATCAGCTGGCCAGTTCCACTTCATGACAAATGCCCCTTTAGCATCATCTTTCCCATACATGTCAAAAGTACACTTGCCGTGCAACTAAATCTAGAGAAGTGGAAGCACGGCAAAGAATGGATGCAAAGACAATTTCACTGACCGAAGGATGGCCTGAGAAACATACCATGTGTCGATGGAATCCTCGTGGATGCCCTTGCCGTCCTCCCCAGGTAGAAACTGCATGAGCAAATTGCCTTGAGTGCACGTTGGCCATCGGGGCTCATTGGTGAACAAAATCACATGTGTGACAAAGACGCTGCTTTCAGAACCAACACTGAGTGACAAATCCCACAATTTGATTTTATCGCAAGATGCACTTCTCCTAGTAGGGTGGTCGACACGAGCTCTGTACTTGATACAGCATTGCAAGGGGGAGTCAAAGAATGTCTCTCCCTAACAGACTATCCAGAGATGAGCACAACTCCCCAGTGTACTCACCACTAGACCTACCTTACTGTTCAGTTTCATCCTAAGCACTGACTCCACTCGGATATTATGACAGCAATCATCCTGCCCTTGGAAGGTGAGAATGATAAGGAGATTGAGCATCACCTGGATGATGATCATGAGGATGATCATGAGCAGGGTCCCCCAGATGCCCTCCCACCCCACCACCGTGAGCGGTGCAACATCCACGTTGCTCAGGATGTAGTCCTCCACTGTGATTTGCGCCGCTTGAACAGCCTGAAACACGGAGAGAAGCGCTCTGGCGGATTGTCAACGATGTGCCTGAACTATCATGGCAACAGCATGGCATGGAGCACATTGTCTTCTTGGGTGATGTCAAGGCAAGAAGCCTGAATGACATTGGCCGCTGCTTGTTGTCTGTCTTCTTTCGTTTAACAGCTGTTCATTATGGGATTTCTAAATCTTGCTTTATAGATCTTGTCCTTGAATCATTGCACAACGAAGCTGCTTCTTTGGCTGGTCCAAGTCTGCAGAGAATCTGTAAACAACCAAATCATGGACAACTACAGTCAGAGAGTCAATTCCAGGGGTCTGGTAGGTGTTTTCTGCGGCACCTGTGCGATGATGATGAGGAACATGCCCAGCAGGGCCTGCTTTGCGTCGCCCTTCACTCCTCCAGACCCCCCCAGGATGGAGCTGCCGCCCACCAGCACAATGCCCACCACGCAGCAGGTCAGGCCCAGATAGTGCTTCCTGTTCAGGCTCCTGCAATGTTCCGTTCCTATCAGATGCAGGCACAGGCCAACCTCTGGATTCAGTCCATCAAGATCTCAACGCTCCTGCAATGGATCGCCATCCAAATTTGGCACAAGCCACCTGTTGGATCCAATAGAATCCTCAAGGCTCCTGTCAGCAGCCCGTGTGATCAGGGAAGGAAGCGTCTTGAACCTTTGTCGACATAAACAAAAGGGCACCAGCAATCTACCAACTGCGGACAATCTAGATCAACGACATTAGGAGTTCTAGAGATGCTGCAACACAAAGTGACAGAGTGGCACATGCAAGCACCTATGGATGTAATTCCAGTGGATGTGGGTTGCCACCTTTTGAGGAAGGTGACACCAAAGAACGCCGCAAAAAGCATCTCTCCACCGCGCAGCATCTGGTAGACGCTTGCCGTGACATAGAGCAGGCCTATGGACATCTGCAGCAGTCATCACGAGCAATGACTTGATTCCAATGTTTGCAGCGGGTCTTTTCATGTTAGTTCATTACGAGACCAAGCAAAGCACACACAAATCCAGTTTTTACTGTTTAATTCAAGCAAGTTTTTGTGTGTCAGCAATTGTGGTGGCGTACTGCTATAAGTGTGATCGTGCTGCACCTCCTTCAATCTCAGTCTAACCACATTTGCAGACATATGAAGGGACTACCACTGTGTGCATATGGATCTTTCACTTGATCAGGAACTTGAACAGGGCTTTGGGCTGAAAAAGGCATACCAGCACAGTTGCCATGAGGTCAAAAATGGTGGGAACAGCCACCAGGCAGGCATCCTTGAAGCTGCATACCAGCATCCAAACCAATGTCATGTGTGTCAACGAGCTGGGGAAAATCACATCTCTAAGAGCTGAGAGAGGCACTCTGACGTCTTAACAGCTTCATCTTTTGTCAAAAGTCGGAAACAATGCCCAGATTCTCTCATGCAGCCACCCAGATCTGGCCAAAGAAGGATGATATGACTGCAGCATTTCTTCAAATCTGCTGACCTGATGTGTGCGCTCTGGACTTCGTCTTCGTCGTCATCACCGCCTCCAAGCAGGGGCTGGCTGGATTCGTTGGCCCTCTTCTCCCTCTTGGACTGCATGAATGTGATTCGATTTACGACGTTGTACTGCTGACAGGTTGCAAAGTTTTGCCGTGAAATGTGAGAAAGAAAGAGGCAGGTAGAATGTTTAGCTCGGCGCTCCTGATTAGTGAAGGCCTGCTCAGTTCGAGGATGCAATTGAGGGCTCAAAAATCTCCAGGGAAAGCACCTGTTCCCATCTGGCATTGGCATAGCTGACTGGCAGGCACGCGGCCATACCCAGGAACATGACTGCGGTGTTTGCCCAGGGCTTCTTGAAGGTCTTTGTCTTGCCGTTCCTGCCCTCTCCCTCCAGCCCATAGACTGCAAGCAGCCCTTTGTATCATAATGGTGCAAGGCTTCGAAAGTCTGCCAAGGTTGTAGGGAGTCAAAAGCAGCTCTGACAAGAGCCAGCAACTGACATTGCAATCAGAGAATCTGTAATTAGTACTGTATCCTGGTCTTGATGAGAAAATGGAGCCTCTTGCAAAATTTGGAATATGCTGCATGCAATCAACCCAAAAGAGCTTACTGATTTTGTGAAAGATGCTGGATATCGTTCCGGTGAAGATAAGCATGACAGCTGCTATTTCCCCTGCCATCTTGACTCACTCCTTCCTCCTCACGACAGCGACTGATTGATGCTGAAGCGAAAGTCCGTATGACGAGCAATCCTTAAGTCGGTAATATATTGACGCTCGCCCCAGCAACGGATATCGACTTGCCGCGATCCCGCGAAAGTCAAGCTACGAAGTCGGCTTTCCAACAGCCAGCTTCCTCCCACCCCCTCTACCCGGGACAGCCTTTCATTCCGCCTCTCCAACGCTTGTACCGCATATCAAGGGATTCAGATGTTCAAGCTTAATTGACCCTGGCTGTGGGGCAAACTCCACCTTCTGGACTTGATTTGTACCTGGCAGTCTTTCCGATTCAGGATAGTTTCCAATGGCATTCCCCCTTGCCCTTCCCTGCTCAAGCGCCAGCATGAGCGATTGCCCAGTGGGTGAGGGATAACACAGAATGTGGCTTTTGCTGATCATGATGACTGCCTTGAAAATTATGATGGCTGCACCGCTGGATTGCCCTGGACTGCCAGGTACATTGATCTATCCCTCCCTTAAGCATGAGGCTCATAAGATTGCCTTTGAAGGCTATCATTTCTGTCCTGATGGATGGATGTACTGTCCGCCCAGCTTGCCAAAGTCTTGGTACCCCTCTTGCCCTTGGAGGAGCATTCCATGAGCATGATGGGAGTTGCCAGAGCAATGAAGTGGATCTTGGAGTATTCATAATTCCCCGAGTGCAGAACGTTGCTCACAATCAAGTATGGAGTGCCATAGAATGCCATAAAATTTACACCACTGTGAGAACGACAGGTTGTCAGTTCAGCAACCGCAGACCTTCCTTTCTCTACAAGAACCTTCCTTTCGAGGAACAGCTCTACGACGGTTCCTCAACAGAGATCAAAGACTGGGACACGCGAACAAAATTTGCCAGGAACAGGCAAATTTTTCCCTGACCGGAATGGCACTCTGAGAAAGCCCGAATGAAGGGCTTTTCTTGGGTGGCACACCACATCATGCCTCGCTGCTAGACCTCCTCCCGGTGGGGGCGCCCATAACGTAGGAGAGCCTCGCAATGGCTCCGTTGGCGAAGGAGGAGTCGCCAATCCCTTCTGTGCCTTCGGGCCTGAGCAGCCTGTCCAGCTCTGGGATGGGGGAGAAAGTGGGCCTGCGGCTCTGCTTTGGGGGGAACTGGCTGCAGCAGGTGACCTTTGCCCGCCTTGGCAGAAACGCCTGATGCTGACACCAAGCAACCACTTCCCGATAATAATACTTCTTTTCTGTGATCGCATTCTGTCTCTGGCGGATCGGTTCTGGGGCTGATTATCGCTGAAGGACCGTTTGAAGTCTGGTTTCAACCTGATAATCGCCTTGTCATGAGTTTTGTACTTGACCCAGGCTTTGGGCATGAACTGTACATCAGTGACAGCAGAACCCGTTCCCAGACCTGCCTGGCAATCAGATGATGATCAGACGACTTCTTAAGAACCTGTCAGGACAGCCTCATATGGGTGTCCTTGTCTGTTCAGTTGCAAGTGAATCAGTCTAGACATGGCCAAGCTACCTTACATGTCTTTAGCGCAAAAGGAAGGGGGACAAGACTGGCAGGGCTGATGCGGCGCTGTTGGCGTGCAGAAGGATGGCAGCTTCAAGTACGTGGGTGGTGAGACGTACCACGAGAAGATCCCAGTCATGAAGTATGCGGACCTGATGCACTACATGAGTGAGAAGGTGAATGGGGCGGTTACTCTCAAGTACAGCCCCCCAGGGGAGGAGGTGGACGTCAACAATCTGGTCACCTGCGTCGACGACGATCATGTGCAGGTATACTGCTTCCCATCTGTGTGTTGGGGGGGGGGAGGTAAATGGCCTTGGAAGGCCTCTTGGCTGCACAGGTCCGATAACCTTTTTCTGCAGATTGGGAGGTGTGGATGACAGTGGGAAGCAACAAATTTCTAGCCAAATCTCCCAGAAACCTTTCAGCCCTGGTTCTTGGGAAATCTCTATGGGCTCTAGGTTGGAGCATATCATAAATCGGCTGAAACATGGCTTGTGCAAGCTGTGAAAGGTCAGGAGAGCTGGTATCAATTTGCAGGCACTATACATTGCTGAGCAGGCGTCATGGGTGCAGGGGAAAGATGCGGCTGAGCACCCCCAGGGTGGAGATGTACAAACAGCAGAACGTCAGCGTCAGCTTTGGCAGCTATGACAGCCAGGGGAGCAGCAATAATAGCAGCGCCAGTGCGGGGACGCGCTCGCCGCACGTCATGGGCCGCAGGATGTTGTACTCCGGCGATACGGCTTACAGGCCGTCCTTGAACGATGTGTGAGTCACGTTTGCCCCAGGCATCCCAAACTGGCTGGTCCTGGTCCGCAGGAAATTGGTGGGGTAAAAACGATGGAGAGGTGACCACAGATAGGTCATGATGAAGCCGGGAGGATAATTGCACAACTGGAAACTGTTTTTGGAGACTGCTGGGGGAAGGCTTGGGTTTTGGCATTCTGCGTCACCATTTTTGAGATCCATCGTCACTGGGGGGCAAAAGCAGCGCTCAACAGGCCGAATCAGTGGAACTCTGGATATGGAGGGCTTCCCAACGGAGATGGGGTGAGATGTGCGCTCCAAAAAACAGCCTGAATTCATGAAAACTGAAATGAAAGGGGGGGATGAGAAGCAAGTCAATCTCTGCCCTTCGACCCTTGGGTGTAGGATGAGAAGATCTGCATGCTGCAGGGAGATGCAGGAGAAGGCTGCAGAGGATGCGGTGGAGTCGATGAACGCCGAGCAGGAGGCGTACACCCTAGCGCAGATGCCGCACAACATGTCGGTGGCTCTGGCCACCACATACGACTCCAGCGGCTGGCCGCACGATCGCTCGCCCTTCCTCAAGGCCAGGTCAGCTGCGGCTATGCAGGGGAGGGGGTAGACTGGCGTTGTGGGCATGAAAGCTCCCACAATGGACCAGGGGCAAGCCTGGAAAGAGGGTGGGAAGGGGGGGCTGGAGCTCTGAGAACAATGCGCAGAGTGTCGCATCAAAGACTTTGCAATGGCACATGTGTGGAGATTGAGGTACGAGAAAGGTCGATGGGTGGAGTTTGTGAGCTCACACAGACCGTCAGCGAGACCAGCGCTTCCAATATAACTATGTCCCACAACTCTGAAGTGCACAGTGGAGGGGTGGATTTGAGCCTAATGGAAGGGAGGGGTGGAGTACGCTCTGGATGCTTCGCCATGACCATAAATGTGGCAATCGCGTAGAGGGGAAATTGCTGTCAAGGCAAACCAGTTGTATTGTTATAGATATCGCCAGGAAGAGAAAGTTGAATTAAAGGGGGGTTGCCTGGAGGAAAAGCCATGCTTCTGTCTATCAGGACCAGAGATCTGGTCAGAGTGCAATTAAGGCATGAGGAAGCAGTCTGTTAAAAGGCGATGCTTATTACCGCTAGGTGTCAGAAACATGCAAATTCTTGCAGGGGTGAGGCCTTGGGACCCAGCCTGGAGGGCAGCGACAGGGAGACGCCCCGCCGCCAGCTCAGCAGCAGGTTCCTGGCCGGGATGGACCACAGCCAGGGGCGGGGAGCGGGGGTGGGGGTGCAGCAGGGGGCCGACAGGGGGTGGAGCCTGTGGGGGAACGACCCCATGCAGACTGGCACTCCCCACGCCACCTCCGGGGGCCGCCGCCTGTACACCCAGGATTCCTTCAAGGAGGATGGAGGTGCGGCTTTGCATTGAAGTCAGCAGGAGTCTCTGCCTGGAGGTGAATTTTCGGAGGGAGGAAGGGCTAGCTGACTAGCTGCTTCGCCAGTCGGCAGCATTCCAGTGGGTTCGCGGGACAGGCCTCAAAGCATGGCTCCAGAAATTGGGGGTGGGGGGCAATTTTCGCTGGCTTTGTGGGAGGGTCAACAATTTTTCGTTTACGAAACCAGGGGCGCACAAGTGGCAATAATGTACCCAAAAAGGCAGGCTGTTGGGGGGAAAGCAGAGATTGGACATTGTTCTGGCTTGGCAAGTCCTCGCTTCATGTGGACATGTGGGACTGCCATGTGAATTTTTGCAGCCCCCAACGCTGCTACACCAAGAGCGGGCTTTGCGGGCTTCTTGCAGAAGCTGAACATCATTACCTGCATGCAGACACGGAGCTGGAGGAAGTGGGGGACAGGACACAGCAGAAGGGGGGTGCGGCCACCTACCCCCCAAAGAGGCGCACCCAGCGCAGCATCCACCTGCCAAGCCAGCTGGGTTCGGACGTAGGCAATGCCTACCCCTACCCCACTGGCGGCAACTCTGTGGACGGGGCGGGACACATGGAGGAGCTGGCGGCGGGCATGACAGATCGGGTGCTGCAAGACTGGCCTTCCCTCCAGGGTGGGTTCTTTTCCCCCCTGTAGGGCTGAAGGCTAGCAATCCTCTGATTGGTTGGAGGTGTTGACTTGCCTTGCACGCTGAAGGCAGCAAGACCTCCCCCTGGCAGAGGAGAATTCTTGCGCCTCTCCCCTTTCCTGCGGCTGCCTGCGTGACTGTCTGCGCTGAGCTGTCTTGTGCCTTGAATGGGCAATGTGCTGGTTCCCACTCATTTGGTTGCTCACAGCAAAGCAACAGTCGCCTGCAATGCGATCCAGCAACGCCCCAGGGGGGAGGTGGGCTCCTCTCTCTTGACCCTGCAGATGGCACCGAGGCCGCGGGGGGCAGCCGGCATTCCACGTCCGACAGAGGAGTATGACAGGGAGGGGCTCTGCAAATTCGCAGCCTGAGTCAGGCGCAAAAGCCCTGCAGGTGGCTCTGAGGCTGCGTGGGGCTTGCACTTCACATCTGACATAGAAGGAAGATGGGGGAGCGACTCTGCAAATTCGCGGCTTGAATCAGACAGCAGCCTGAATCAGACACACAACTGCAGGGGGTTCGGAGGCGGCGTGGGGCAGGCGGCTGCAGCGCACGCCCTCCAGGGTGCAGGTCACGTCGGACAGCGTCTACCGCCTGCCGCAGGCGGAAATCCGGGTGGTGCACAGCATTGGGGAGGGCACCTTTGGGGAGGTGGTGCTGGCCACCAACAGCATGTTTGGCAAGGTGGCCGTCAAGTGGCTCAAGGTGAGCATCCTATTCTCCGCAGTGGTTTGTCCCTTACATCTTCGAGGCTTGATGTGTGTGAGTATGAAAGGTACGGAGGAATAGCTCAATCATCCACACCAAGAGGCATCGGACAACAGCCTGCAGGAGTCGGCGAGCAATTTGGAATCCTAGCAGGTGGAATTTGCTTTCAACAGCATCTTTAGCGGACGGCTATTGAGGGACTGAAGTTGACCCTTCGCTGGAAATTGGGATTCAAAATGACCTGCCTAGATTCCCAAGAGTAGGTTCAAGTGTGCTTCAAGTCTCACTGCACATAACAAAGGCCACCCTCTGCAAGAATATATCAATCAAAAGCTGAGGCAGACGGCAAGGGACTGGAGGATATGGCCGGACAGAGCTGGATCACAGGGGAGCTTCAGTGAGGCTGCTCCTTCTCTGCTGTCCCTCTTCTAAACCGATTGCTCCCTCTCAGCAGCAGCCTTACATCACTCGGCCAGCTTATCGTGCTCACTCATATGCTCCTGCCCTGCAGCCCGCCAAGATGGACAAGCACAAGGCCAAGTTCTGGGAGGAGGCGCGGCTGCTGGCTGCGCTCAACCACCCCAACGTGCTGCGCTTCTACGGCGTGGTGGTCAATGCGGCCGACGACCCCACGGTGGTGGGCATCATGACCGAGTACATGCAGGGCTCGTCACTGTCCAACTACCTCAGGTGGGGTCTCTTGTCTGTCGGTAGGGTCTCTTGCTGGTCTTTGCCAGCGCTCATACGAGTTGAGTATCGTAGTGAGGGGGTGAGGTGCAGTGTTGTTTCCAGCGTTTTGGCCAGGTATGAATTGCCGTATGTGCGGGGGATGGCGGTGGATGTGTGCCAAATGCAGCAGCACACAGCAGTGCTCTTGGCTTGGGCCAATTTGAGCCAGATGAATTTGCACAAAGTGCTGAAATTGTGCACTTTGGGAATCATGTGCAGACAGGGATTCAATTTTCAAGTATCATTCACCGTCACCAGGGTTTGCTTCTGTTCAGTGGGTGGGATGCTTACAGCTTAGCCTCCCTTTCTGGCAGCTTTGCTGCCACAGAAATCGCTACAGCATGCCAAAAATTTGCAAGCCCCATCCACAGGCTCGAAGGGGGATTTCAAGTGCTCGCAAGAGCTCCTTTGACAATGCACACTCCCCTCCTTAAACGCCGACACAGAAGGATGGTTTGCCTTCCTTGATCCATCCATACCCGAGTGAATCTGGCAGCACGATCCATACTCCCACATTGAAAACCTTACATGGTTACTCGCAGGTCTGGCATGCAGCCGCTGAGCCTGCTGCAGCGAGCGGAACTGGCTCGCGGGGCCGTGAACGGGCTGGCCTACCTTCACGAGATGAACATTGTGCACTTCGATCTCAAGCCCGACAACCTGTTGCTGGACAACCCCCTGGAGTGGAACCGCGCCACCCCGGGGGTCAAGGTGGCGGACTTCGGACTGTCCAAGCAGAAGTTCCACAAGTACGTGTCGGGCGTGCGCGACCTCAGGTGATTTTTCTGCTATCGCCCTGCTGATCAGCCTGCCTGGGTTGTTTTGCAGTTCCATATCACCAAAGTTTGTGGCGGAAGGCCAAATTTTTAGTTTCAGGGGCAAGGGGGGGGGAGAGATCTTAGGGAGCTTGTGGGATTGGAAAAAATCAACCTGATTCCTTCCCATGCAGTATGGGCAAAGAGGACTGCAACAGTATACTGCAGCAAGTCTGCAGTTTTGTGAGTGATTGAGTAGAAAGTAGTATTGGGGCTTTTATTCTGGCCTTGTAATCTTGTCAGTCTCATTCATGACCAGGGATCAAGCTGCTGAGCGGATCGCTATCATCATCATTTTTTCACTGCACCTCCGGATGACTTCAATCACTTGGGGCCAAAAAATTCGGTAAAATAGGCTTCCCATGCTGTTTGTTAGGGTCGATCTTGTCCATTCAGACAGAGACTCTTGTCATTGCTCATCAGGTGAATCTTACAGTAATATGAAGAGTAAATTGAATTCCACAGCCAGTGGAAAAAGTGCAGCGTCAGCACACACGTACACCTCCAAGCCAACCGAAAATGCCAAGTCTCTGTGGGAGTACTCAGAAGTGCTGCAGGAACCTTAGCATAGTTTTTAATTTCCAAGACCAGAATGACGCCTATTTGTCCATGCAATCACCTCACTGCTGTGCAGGGGCACGTTGCCTTACATGGCTCCCGAGCTGGTGAGCGACCCGGGCCATGTCACCGAGGCAGCTGACATCTGGAGGTCAGCCTTACCCATCCAGCCGTCAAACATCCCTGTTCTTTGTAGGCCAGATGGGTTGTGTTTCTCCGAGCTGCAAGCATGCGTACATGGTGCTCAACCATGCTTCTCTATCAATCCCCAAGCAGTTGGGGCAGACTTTTTCTCAAGAAAACTAGTTAGTTTGCATGACCCTGGAATTGGTCTAATGGCATTTTCAATGCCGCATCCTCATCTGGATGTCTAACGGGCCCCTCAACCTTTTCAGCAACATAGAAAAGGCACGGGGCCGGTAATGGTGAACCTGCCACATTACCCCTAGTTCAGTGACCCAGGAGATGCAGCACTTGCGCTGAAGGGGAGCTTGTGTCTGCAGCTTGGGTGTGGTGTTCTGGGAGATGCTGACCATGGAGACGCCCTTCGAGAACCTCACCCCAGTGGAAATCGTCAATGGCCTCGGGGTGAGTCTAACCATATGAAATCTACGGGCACTGAATTGTGAGATTTGAGCTTTGCGGGGGACTTGACGGCATGGATGAATCCTCTTCACGACAAACAAACATCCCTGTGGAGACAAGCTTTAAAGATCGCCATACATCCAATGCTGCTCGGTTCCTGCACAATTCCATCAAGATCAAGAGACACCTAATGCATCAGATGCAAGGAATAGAGAAAGGAGGGGGGAGTGTGTCGACCTATTATCTGTTGTTTTTTTCGGCCTTGCAAAAACATGATCCCCATCTCCCTTGGAAACATGGTCGCGCACACAGCTCGTGTCTTGCAGTTTGGCCGCCTGAGGCCAGAGATCCCTGCCTGCTGCGAGCCCCAGTGGAGGAGCCTCCTGGAGGGCTGCCTGCAGATGGACGCCAAGCACCGCCTCACCCTCGCCGAGATTGCCGACAGGCTGGACGACATTTCCACGCTGCCCCCCAACCCCCACGATTTCCCCAACCCCTCCTTCCTCCTGTGAGGCCGGATTTGCCCCATCTTGGTGGTCTCATCAGCTGTCTCAAACAGCTGGAAATTGAGGGGTTCTTGCTGTAGGGTGTATATGCTCCCTGGAGGAGGTGTTGCCCTTCCGCCGATGGCATGCACCAGAAAATAATCGTTTCGTATTCACTTTGTAGAGGACTGGACCAGTAGACACCTCCCTCAGGTTAGGGGACACTGCCTGCAAGCAGGCGTTACAGAAGGAGCAGCATCGTTTTTAATATGCCCTCATTTTCAAAGATAAGTCTATGACTGTTTGTTTCTTGTTTCGGCGAGCTTGGCCGGCGTCGGCACGCCCCGTTTTGCAGCTTTCTTGACCGACTGGATTTACTACGCTCGGCAGTGCCTTGAATATGCAGCCCAAATAAATGTATGATTGTCTTGCTGGACACATAGGAGGTTGATTGTGGGTCCCTTAAAATCAGCAGGGTGCCCCTAGGAAAGGGTTGAATGATGCTTCTGATGGACAGAGCAGGACTCTGGTGCCACCGTTCTAGGAATCGTGATGGGAGCCAAGGTGTTGTAACTAGCACTCAACAGTTCAGATTATGGTATGGCTACAATACCCTTTCAGACCTCACGCGAGAAACGCAGCAGCTCACATTGCACAAATGCATGAATACAAAAACGTACAGGAGGTCACTCTCAGCTTGAACAGATTGCCAGAGCGGGGTCAGATACAAGGAGTTGGAACCCACTTGTTTTGGGGTTCCAACCGTAGAGTACACCCTCTGGCAGCTACGACAGAGAAGCAAATGCATGCAATTTGAGTACAATTACACACCAGGATCAGTCAATGCTCCCTCCAGAGACCTTTCGAAATCGAAATCGAGCCCAACGGGCAAGCAATGGCTTGCAAAAAGATCTGCAGGCCGGAAATTCTTGTTTTAGGGGGTGTTTCTTCCTCCATTCCTCCACAGCATCCTGCATTGATCCCTTGTTGAGTGTTGAGCCCTCCTTTATGCCTTTAAAGAAATACCATACTGCTTTTGCTGACGCATTGCTGCCCTGTCAGCTGACACAAATCACCAGGAAATATCTCCCTACGGGAGCATCGTTCTAGCCAGCCGTGGCTCAATAAAAGCCAGAGGTGAGCCAAGATGAGCAGAGCACAGCAGAGGTCAGTCTATACATTGCAGAAGGTACTATCCATGCTGTGGAATTTTCTTACCTTGATTGCCCTGTTTGGGATAAGCTGACAGCTTGCCAGCGGGCATCCAGTCAGAGGGCTGACCTGCAGAAATCACCCATTCTTGAACTTTGCCAGAGTCTCAAAGGAAGTAAGTGTGGTGTTCATGACTCCAACAGCACAAATTTGCAAGCTTTTCCCCAGAAAATTCCAGCCATTGCAGGACAATGGGCCGGAGAGAGCAAGCATGGGCAAAATCAGAAACTGCTGCTCCCTTTCAACACAGAGCAAAGACCCAGACGATCAGGTGGGTCCAACACAGTGTTTGTTTGAATTCACAGCCTTGGCGAAAGGTGACTTACCCTTTTGCCGGTCTCAAGCCACCTCTTGATCACACTCGCTTCGTATGTATGTCCGTCAAGAAGGAGAACAGGTTCTCTCATGACATCCTGCACACCCAAAGAACATGCTGTCTCCACAACCAGCCTTCGGAAGAATGCAACACCTCTGGGCAGCTTGTTTTCAGTATATTGCCAAGCTGATCAAGAGCAATCAGTTCCAGCGAATTGCCTGGTTCAGTGTGGTCTCATTCATCCACTTGTGTCCTGGGATTTTTTAAGGTTTGGCCCGCCCAGGCCTGATTCATCCTTAAGGTAGAGTCGGAGGCTATTGTGTCTCCCAATTGAACGCTTGTTGCCCCTCTTGGCTTAGTTTCCAGCACCGGCCTCCCTCCCACCTGAACGTTTACTATAGCAAGTATACCAAATAACCGGTGTCATTAAGTAAAGGTTGTTTTGATACTCACATCTCTTGATTTGTAAATCGAACAGGGTGGGGCGGGGTGGAGCAATGCAGGGGGGG
>QAXI01000390.1:299039-323923 GCA_004335615.1 Chloroidium sp. JM
CCCCCCCGCCGCTGACCCAGAAACTACTCAGAATGCTGTTGCAATTAACAACCTACATTTTCCTTCTGGAAGTGCCGTTGGAGCAGCAGATGCAATTTTGCTCTTGGACCATGGTATGTGTCGCATTCACCAGCCAGAGGAAATGACAGCAAAACACAACGACAAAGCATTTGCAAGGCATCCCTCGCGAGCATGTAGATCATTTCAAAGCGTATTAATTTTGACAGGCGAGAGCTGGTGGACGCCCTGCTGCATCTGCCTAGCCTAGAAGCACTGCTAAACATAAACACCCTTGACTTCATGCGCCGCCTGCGCAAGCGCACCTCACCCAGTGACCTCACACAGGTGCATTCTCGGAAGGTACTCTTAACGAGTACCTCTGCAGTGTCATTTTGGAGTCATCAGAGCATGCCAGACGCTCTCATGGGGTAGGTGTGGCATCCAAAGCGGTATGAGGAGAGCAATTTACAATGGGGGGTCCATAATGCCTTTACGTACATAGCTAATCGTAATCAAGGAGAGGTAGGAAAAGTTGCTGCAGCTTCTAGAGATACTGGCTACCAGTGTGAGCAACGATTGAAAAGCTCAAACAGGCGTTGCAGAGGAAGATTAACAAAATCGAGAATATAAGTTCCCTCTTTTGTAAGCCTTTTGGATACAATCTCTAAGAGGATACAATTTCTAAGAGGATGAGAGTGCCTCAGTTCTGAATGTTGGCAAGTGCTCCTCAACAAAGTTTTCCCCTTGCAGCGAGCCAGCTTGGCCTCTCGGCTGACCAGCCTGTCCTTTGGCCCCCTCCTGGACCCCGCCCACCGCAACGTGGCCAAGGACCTGGCGGCAATCGTGGACGAATGGGGCTCCCTGCGCACGCTGCGGGTGCAGTTCCGTCCGCTTTCTCTTATAGCTCTAGATTTCAATTGGAAATCGAATGTATGTTGGGGCCCCCTGCTCTGTGCAAGTACCTTTGAACAAACAAGCTAAGCAGGAATCACCACATCCTTCCATTCTCTCTGAAGCTTGGGTTCCCATTTGACATGATGGTTTTATTGTTACAAGAATGAAACCAACCCCTTCTTTGTATCAGGTGCCCTACCGCCTGAGCCGCACCCAGGACCTGGAGGCACTTATCTGTCCCCTGCGGGCCAGCCTGCGCTGCGTGGATATTGAGACCTGCTGCGGGTGCCAGCAGGTCGTCAAGACGCTGGAAGGGCTGGACCTGTGAGTCTCATCCCTCACCTTTGAGACTGGGGGTGCTCACCATCATTGACAGCAGAAATTGTATAGATGACCTGCAGTGGGATTCCGCTTTGAAGGACATCTCTCACAATATCCTCTCAGTAACAAGGGAGCGTGCCTTGGGATTTTACCTTCGAAGGTGCTCTAAGTGTTTCTGAGGGAGGGAGCTTGGCCTTCGTTGTTCCCATGGAGATTCTGAAAATTTTCTCCCTTCTCACCCTCCCATTTTGCAACTGGTTGTTTGCCGAGGTCATCGCTCTGATGTAGTACATCGTTATCTAGCTGTGATGAAGCGTAGAACTATGGATTACAATTCTTGACTCGTTTAAATATTGCTTCTGCAGGAGGGAGCTGCTGATCACAGACATCGCATCCCCCTACGAGCCCTGGGGTGACGTTTATCTGGACTACAGCCACCTGGCGAAGATGAGCAACCTGCAGCGCCTCAGCCTGAGGTGCCTGCAGGTCACAGACCATGGTGCGCTCTCTTTATTGGATGGATGTTGATTTGAAGTAAAGCTTTCAAAATCTGGTTTGGGTAAATTTAGCCTCTTAGCTGTCGCACAACATGCAGATGATTGCCAACCCAGCCTGTTGAAGATAGCGACGGATTTTGACTCATAAAAAAAACAATTCCAATCCTGAGAACGGCGATTCTGCTTGCTTTTTGCTTTGAAGCTCTTTCATTGAGGTAATATCCCGACAGGATCGGCTACTGATTGGAAGCCATTTGCTTCCTCAGAGGCAATAGAGTAGTGGGGAGGATCAATTTTGGATGCTGCATCAAGCCTGAAATTCTTACCCACTCTCAGCATGATTCCTGAAGAGAAGATGCAAATCTTACTTTTAATTACAATAGCCATGCAAACACTGCCCAAAGTAAGCTCGAGGCACAGCAGCACAGAGACAGGACTGGCTGCACCTGGCAATTGCGGAGAAAAAAATTGTCTCGAAGTTCATATGGCATTGCCAGGGCTTAAAACCAGATTGCACGCTTCCCTCTTGAGTGTGACTCTAGTATCGCACAAGAACACTGACAATGTCACCTCCAGCACAATGCGGAATGTTGGCAACAAGGGGAAACGGCAGCAGCAAATTATGATATCTGAGGTACATCAATGTGAAGGCGAAATTCAGTAGGCTGTGAATTGAGAAAGTCTAGCAAGCCGGCTTGCCCCTAGACAATAAGGCGGCATACAAACAATGGAATTTCCTCATCTTTACGAGGACTGACATGTAAGAAGCTCTATTTGAGGGTGCCCTTTTTGATGCTTCGCTAAATGCGATGTATGTGGTCCGAGGGCAATTTTGGAGGAGTGAAAACGCAGACACCTTACGCTCTCCCTCCTCCAGAATTGCCCCACCTCAGCGTGCTGAACCAGCTTCTTATTCATTCTGCTTTTCTCAGAAGCTTTACACAGTGGTGGGAGGATCATTTTTGGGTAATATCCTAATTTCGAAGGCTTACTGACACCCAAGGAATTTCCCCATGAAGATGTGCCCTTGAAGAAGGGACGTCCATATATATCCACCGCTCCCTCTGCTCCAGGAATCAATCACCTCAGCGTGCTGACTCAGCTGACGCGTCTAGACCTGTGCTCCCCGAGAGTCACGGGGGCTGCCCTGCTGCTTGCCTGCCGCCCCCTGACCCGCATCCAGTTCCTGGACTTTGGCAGCTGCTACCACGACTCGGTGGAGTTCCAGCAGATGCTGCTCACTTTTCCAAGGCTCAGGGACCTGGACTACGTAGATCCCAGGTGTGACTCGTGTTCAGATACTGAAACGTGTCTTCATCCAGAGTGACAGTAATGGGGACATCTTCAATGCGTTTCAATTCTTCTATCGTAATTCCGCATCCTTCGTAAATTATACAAGTGAAAAGTAGTTGCTCAAAAGTAGAATAATCTGAACCTTTATGAGAGACGCCTTTGGATGAGAATTTGAAGCATTGATTCCGCCGGGTGTTGTTGCCTCCATGACCTCCCCCCTTGTGTCGAGGACAGTTATAAATATCCATCTCACCCCCCCCCCTCCCCCCAGCACACTCCTATTACACACTCATCCTTCTTTTTCGTCGACCTTGCCTCACTGGCTGCTTGTTGAACAGCGTTCATCCTTCCACATCCTGTTCTGGTTCCTTTTCAATCCTTTCCCTGGCTGATTCGCCAGGAGCCTCTCGTCCGACATGCGGTTGGGCAAGTGCAACCCAGGCATCACCTCGCTGCGGGCCATCTACTGTAGCCACGTGGCGGAGCTCAGGGACATGGGCCCCCTCACCTCCCTGGTCAAGCTGGAGCTGGAGTGCTGCGGACACAATAATGGCATACACGAGCTGGCCGGTGGGGGCCATTTCTCTCTTTGCCAGCCAACCTGTTAGCCTGAAACCATGCCTGCGGA
The DNA here is from genome assembly GCA_004335615.1 of Chloroidium sp. JM. Lineage (NCBI taxonomy): Eukaryota > Viridiplantae > Chlorophyta > Trebouxiophyceae > Watanabeales > Watanabeaceae > Chloroidium > Chloroidium sp. JM. The sequence continues at coordinate 302,673 of QAXI01000390.1, forward strand.
GAGGACACCTGCTAGATATGGAAGTGTGGGGTTGCGGGATGGTGGGTAGGTGATATCCGACTGTTGAGGTGTGCCAGAAGATGTAGGGCACACCTGCTTCAAGTCAAGACCAGCAGAAATCAATCCTCTTTGCAAAGCTACACTCTTTGCTCTCCTTCTCTGCCTTTCATCATGGGGAATTGCACATTGTTTTCCCTCCCTGATGGCCTTCCAAGCTCGCTCGTCTTCTGCATACTGTACCGCCCAAGAATGCATATCTGCTGGTGCATTTGCCCAGTTCTGCGGCAACTTCCTAGCACCTAGCATCATCGCCAAATTCCTATCCGTGAACATGCAACAGAATACCCCGTGCAGCTTGCACGCGGCTGACATTTCTCAGCCTGCCCAATCGCTGCGGCTCCCTGCACGACGCCGATCTGGCCCACCTCGCTCCTCTCGCTGGCCTGCGCTTCCTCAGCCTGGCCGGTAACAACGCCCTGACAGGGGCGGGGGTGGCGCGCCTGGCGGGCCTGCCCCTGTTGTGCCTCCTGGACCTGTCTTACCTGGACCCCTGCATCCTCGGCTCCCTCGAACTCCTGCAGGTGAAGCTTCTGACAAGTCCCTTGCCAGTCTCTCAAACGAGTGCCCCCTCTGAGATTCTTCATGAGGATTGCTTCCCAGTTTGAATTACATTGTACTGGGAAAGGCTTCAATGCAGGCAGGGAGAACGCAGATGAAGGGGGAAAGATGGGGAGGAGGGGGAGAGAGATGTGGGGGATCATCCAGGCTAAATGCATGGTGGCAGGGTGAAAAGGCATTGCCATTCAGGGCTGCTGAGTGCCCCTTTTTGTGGCATCTTGCATCGCATGCATGCGCTGGCAAGACGCATGCCAGAACTCGGATGAGATTTTCGCCCACACAGACTATGAAGAATGCAAAAGGAGCGAAGATGCCCACCAACAAATCGTCCACCGTCCTGGCTACAGAAGCAGGTCTTGCAGAGGTCTACCATGATAACAAGCATGCATCTGAATTGAATGAATTCGACATGACGTTCACGCCTGCTCCTGCAGAATCTCCCCCTGCAGTGGCTGTGCCTCAGCGGTCTAGGCATCCTGACTCCGGGAGCTAAGCCGAGCGCCGTGTGGGTTACGGACAGAGAGGTGGAGGGAGCCCTGCCCGAAAGGGTGCGTCTGGCATACGAGAGGGCTCACCCCACGCGATACTCCAGTGCCTCGTATGCACCACATGAACTGGTCCACCGCCTTTGTGTACCCGCAGGGCAGAATCCTGTGCGCTGTCCCTGGTAGTATTGGTTGCTTGCCAAGGCAGCGTGTTCTTCTGAGGCTGCTTGTAAATTGTACAACGCATGATCTTGGTGTCTGGCCAAAATGGCAACAGGATTTCCTCCATAGAGGGTCCAAATCAAAAGTGTTTGATGCGCAGCTGATTGATTTGACTATTGGAATAGCATGAGCTTGGTAATGCCTCCATTATGAGACAGCAATCTTTAGGTTACCAGTCGCCATGAAAGCTGTTCAGGGTTGTAACGTGTCTTTATTGATCTGCTGCCTGTGGCAATTGTGCTAAAATAAAGTAAGGAGGTTTAGGAGAGATTCTGGTGGATGTCATCTTAACAGAGTGCAAAGCTTGCGATGAGCTAAGCAGCCTCAGAGCTGCATTTTCTGAGCACTGATCATGGGCGATTACCCATGGGTGGCCACATCTATGTCATTATCATTTGGTCTTTTCACGGAGGAAAGAAATTGCATTCCCCTCGTACTTGAACCACAATCTCCAGCAGCGACTTTGCTTCGAATTTACAGTGTACTATATATAGTTCAAGGACCGCCAAATTTTGCTTTGAATTCTTGGAGTTCCTGAAACATATAGAAGCTTCCTTGGAAAGAACCCTTGCATGAGATCCTGTCTCTCGAGAGCACACCATTTCCCTGGAATTTTGCTTGCTTCCTATCACAGAGCAATCATGACTGAGAAGGTGAGCGACTGTATATGATTTGTCAGACTCTGTTTTAAGATGTGTTGCATGCCGGACCTGATTCTGAAAGAATGCTTGTTAAAAAGATCTGACCTCTGCTCGGCTATGCAGACTCCAATTCCGCTTGGTATTGACCACTTGGGCATCTACGCGGAAAATTTCGAGGAGGCAAAGCGAATGTATCTTGCTGCGTTGAAGCCTCTGGACTACTCGATCCAGAAAGATTTGGCACCAAACATTCCCGCGGTTGGGCTAGGAACTACATCAGACATTGTTCCGAGCTTCTGGGTGGGCCAGAGTGAGTGAAAACCCTGCTCCTCAGGGTGCGCATATGAGGAGCAGTGAAGAGTAGGGTATGGTTGGCTTGCTCTGCAATGATTGCAAAGCAGCATCAATGCAAAGCAGCATCCCCACAGGCAGGAACCTTATGGGTGGGCCAAGCAAAACTTGTGAATGGCCTGTTTGATGAAGTTTGTATATATGGAACAGGACGGTCAGTAAAGTGATACCATGATGCCCTACAGGTTATCCTGAAAAGCCCGTCACTGCGGGAATCCACCTATGCTTCAGAGCCAAGGATGAGGAGGCGGTCCAGGCAAGGCCTCAAGTGCCCAGTGACAGAAATGTGATCTAAATCAGCAGCAATACCCATGCTTGCTCTGAATGATGTGAATTTTGCTGCATGTTAAAAGTCTGTTTGCATTATTGACAATTTAAGGACCCCTGGTTATGTGTCGATTGAATGGGTGTCCAAACAACTACCTTCCGCAAAAAAACGCTTGCATCAGAGTGAAGATGCCAGTGCCATCACAGCAACCCTGTGCAGGAATTTCACAAGGCAGCTCTTGCTGAGGGGTTCAAGTGCAATGGGCCTCCAGGTATTCTCACTGCCTTCAGTTTTTCTCACAGATGAGGTCAATTTGCAAATTGAGTTCATAGCATATTTATTAACCAAAGCGGCATTTCAGCAGCACTGATGAAGTGCAGGGCACGCCCACAGTATGGACCTGATTACTACGCAGCATTTGCATTCGATGCAGCAGGCAACAACATAGAGGCTGTCGTGAGGAGGTGAAGGCAACGACGTGGAGGGGTAGGGTAGCACATTGATCGGCAGGTCAGCATAATACATGATCAGGCAAGGTCATGAGCTTTGGCGTTCATCACCGAGACAGGAGAGCCTTAATTTTCTTGCATGTATTTTTATCTAGGGGCTTGTTGGACTCCTGCTTCCATGTGAGGGCGTGTCATCCGCCCTAACATGGCTTCATTTGTGTGCTTTTAATGCCCAATTTGTTAAAGGCAGCATAGCTGCTTGCAATTTTCTCCAAGGTAAACATCACTGACTGAGTAGATGCTTGGAAGTAAGGGTTCGTGCCATGAGATGGAGCTGAATGCTTGTTCCTTTGTGGAGCAAGTCATGTGCGGATCGTGATAAATCAACCATATTGCAAGGGCAGCCGAAAGTGTCCGACGTCCAGACTTTGACTTTAGGGGACTGAGAATCTCACCCTGTGCTGATCTGCAACTCCATTTATAGTCTGCAGGAATGATGCAGTTGTACAGGAGTGCTGCAGTACATGTGTGTTACAATGTAACAGCCAAATTTCGATGACGTAGAGAAACTTTGATCTTGCATCATAGCATGCAAGATTCTTCGAAATCCTTTTGTTCCTAGCGAGCTCAGCGATTGGAAGTGTAGCTCGATATTGCAGATTATCACGATGGCTGAAAAGATGAGGCACTAGACTGAGGCCAAGTCTGCCAGACTTCGACCATCATGGCGTTGCGTGCCAAACTTCGGTGTTGCCTGTCAACTCTAAGCAGAGTCTTGTCATTCAGGGCTCACTACCCCTTGGCTTAGATCATATGGGCATCACAGTCGACAATCTGGACGAGGCACGGAAGATATACACAGCAGCTCTGAAGCCTTTGTCTACTCAGTCCAGAAAGACTTGACACCGACCTACCCTGTAATTGGACTGGGAGCTGGATCTGACATCACCCCAAGCTTCTGGCTCTCTCAAAGTGAGTGGAAAGCTTCATATCTTGGTATGTAGGGCGGAATGTATGTGTTGCTCCACCTCCTCCAAGCCATGTTGCTTTAAGCTGCATCAGTGAGGCAGGACTTTTGCCCAAGCAAGGCTGATATGCCTATTATGAGCAGTCTGATAGCCAGGTGACCGGGGAAATCAATTTGTGCTGCAGAATACCCAGCGCCTGGAAAGGACATCAGCACTGCAGGGCCATCTGGTGGTTGAAAATCCAGGTGTCCGGGCTTTTTTGACAATAGCCATGGTATCACACTGTCAGGCTTGCTCATGTGCAGCAAAACACATGCTACACAGTATTTAAGGTATAATACCGCTTGCATGTCATTAGCACACCATTCTGACACAGTCACAGAACTTGAGAGGAGTCTCCTCACAGCAAGACAGTTAAAAGAACACAAATCTCCATGAACGATGAAAAAGGAAAACTCCAGACTAATTAGACCCACTCAGTACCCACTCATCACCAAGCAGAATTCATAGGCATTGAATGCAATTCTGCATGACAAAATACAACCAGAAGGGATGGACGATCCAATGTGGGTGGGGAATTCATTCAAATCAGCAAAATTGCACTGTGGGTAAGGAATCAATACTCACAAGATTGCATGACATTCTTGTTGCTTGAGGTTCACAAGTAATTGTGGTGATTAAGCGCTCCCCTGACTTCATAATGCACCCACCAGTTAGCCAGCTAAGGCCACCCACAACAAGACAACTGAATTGCCTTTCAAAATGCATACGGCAACCAGTTGCATGGATGGCTAGGGTGTTTCCGATACCGGGGCAAACTCCACCGCTGTGAGTCACACTCGTCCGGGCGTGGCGGAAGGACTGGCTGCCACAGCTGCGACTGATTCCTCTTTGCCCAAGCACGGGCTGATGCGGTGTGGTCCCGTTCGCTCAGCAGGCGCTTGGGCATGGGGAAGCCCCATGTGGTCATCTTGTTCTGCTTGCCCCCAAAACCCCCACTGCATTTGCACTCAGTGAGGCGCATAGATCCTCTCAGATTAAAGAGAGTACTCTCTCAGAACGTATTCCCCATCTTGGCACTTACGTCTGTCAGAATTGTGAATCTTATCCAGAATGGCCATTTTCGACTCCTCACCAACTCTGCAATAAGTGATTTTGTGAGCTCAATACTCGACTTCCAGGGGAAATTGCTATGGAGATGTCTGACCTGCAGCACCAGGTGGGCTCTGGGAAGATCTGGTGGATGGCCGTGTCAAAATCCCAGTCATAGGAGTCCTCGTCGAATCCAGCGGTTGCCCCAGGTTCCAACCCCTCTACCCTCACCACCCGCACGTTGGGGCCCACATTTTCCAGCAGCTTGACCCTGATGGGAGTCGAGTCTTCTTTCTTCATGTGCAGCTGCTTACTGAGGATGCGCTGAAGTGAGACATTGGCGACTCGGAACGTCTGCTGCTGGGGATGCTCGCCTAAGTGCTCCTGCACAGGAGCTAACCTTGTTGACATGATGTTTCAAAGGGCAACAAAAGGTGACGCTGTGAACAAGGGAGATCCAGAGGAGCCCAGCCTTTGACAGCCTTATGATTCCGAGTATGCGACAGCCAACTACTGCATTGACATGTGGCAAAGCTCCATGGCCAAGATGGCCCCTCCACAAACAGAATCCCCACAGATTGTTGCAGTGACGCTCTGGACATGGTAGCCATTTCTGCCAGGTTTTTGCCTGACAGCCTTACAAGGTGTCAGGCTCGACAAGACACAGCATTTGCTTCCTATATCTTGCTTCCAGCTTTGCAGTGAATTTTGCAATCACCAGAATGTACACCTCAGCCCTTACAAGACAGCTAAAGTCTTGTGAGAACACTGACAGTGGAAGACTTTGGTCCTTTACAGCAGCAGCTGGGAAGGAGCTGCATTGGAGGGTCTTACATGCAACCTGTTAAGGTGGCCGGGCAGCCTGATGGGCAGCTCATCCAGCAGCTCAGGGTGGATGAAGAAGTCTGTGGGGCATTCGAAAGGCAGCTCCAGGTCACTGTCGGGCAGCTTGCAGGTCTGCACATTCTACCCATCAAGCCTGGCAGTCACCCTTTGCGGTCGGTGATGAAAGAATTCAAGAGTTGGATCGAGGGAATGCGGGAGACATCAGACGATGGAGGAATGATGACTTGGACTGCATTGCTGAGGCCACGATAATCAGCTATGGGTCCAGCTCTCAGTATCTCTTGACTTGCTCACAATCACACTCATCTCTTCTAGAGACTACTGAAGCAAGTCGCAGATACACCCTCGGCCCACAAAATGGCACACACTCCAGGACATGACATCATGCTGACAACTAGCTGACACCGCTTTGGTGCCTATCTGCCATTTGTCGGGGAGTAGAGAGTATTTCAGACATGTGCGCTTGTCTGCTTCAGGTTGAAGAGATCCAGCTCAACTCTGCAGCTTCAGAGTGCAGAGCTTGGGTGCAAAAGTGTGCAGCAGGATTGCATGACGCTTCTCTTGCAGAAGAGTTCGAGATGCCTACCTCCATGACCTCTGCATGCCAATACCAATCACAATAGCAGATCCATGGAGGCAGCACCAGGACCCTTGCCAGCACGCTGCGCCAATGGACATATTGGAGGCATGACAAAGCACAGCCAAAATCTTCTCATCAGATGCCTTTTTCCTATGACAGGCAGCAAACTTACTGTCAAATTTACCAGGCATGGCAACAGGGAGAATCAGCAGTTTTCTTGCCTGCTGAGGGCTAATGCATCCCTGAAAAGCGCGATCTGGTAGGCAGCTGCCCAGAAGTGGCGTTGCAGCTGCGGCACAGGCCCATGCAGGTCCTCCATGGCTGACATCCAATCCTGCATTTCACGCTTCTGGAAGAATCTCCCATAGAATCTCACTGCACAGTCAACACAGCATTCTCGCTGCCAAAAGCGAGGGCTGCCAGACTACCAGATTGCCTTTCTCCGCAGGTTTGGGATCGCGCACAGCCACAGACATGAATACAGAGTCAATGCTTCTGGGGACTTATTAGCCCCCTTCTCGTGACTGGTGTTCCATCCTGGCCAGCTGTCAGCCTGGCCTGCTCTCTTGTCTCACGTCTCGCAGGTCTACTGGAAAAATAGCTAATTACCTTCGCGGTGATCTGGTACGTCAGCAGGGTTCAGAAAAGTAGGGATTCTTGTCTAGCATTCACATCATCACCAACTGTTGGAGTGACAGGAGATAGGGAGGGCGGAGAAGGGGGCAAATGAGTCTCCTGCAGTACGATCGCAACAATGCAGGGCATACTCTGGAAGGAGAGAAGTGCTCACCTTCACGTTGTTCTGGTACATCAGCACGGGCTCAGAGAAGTAGGTGCTGTTGTCCAACATCCACATGCTGCCTTCCCGGAACCTGGCGATTTTCCCATGCAGCCCTCCGGACTGGTATGTTGTGTGCACCATGAATGGCTCCACTCCATACCTGCAAAGGGGCGAAGTGGAAGCAATGCTTGATCTGAAAGGGACTGTCAAATAGGAGATGAGCCTATTTATTGCTATAATGGCAGGTAACATATGGAAATTTCAGAGTTTAGCATCCAGATTGCAAGCTTTCTTGCAATCACATTTTGCTTCAAGATAAAAACATCCAAGTCATAACCCCTTATTGCACAGCAAGACCAAGGAAAATTCCCAAGTTTGCGTGTCTGGTGATGACTCGCCAGAAGCGAGGTTTGATGTGAACGCGAACGCAGGGAGAAACGGAAGCAACATACGGAAGCAGAGTAAGGGAGAGATGCACCTCTCTGGCGTGTGTTGCACAAACTGCACGTGGCCTCCGGGGAAGTTGATGACTGGGAGGGCCAGCAGCCTGACCTGGCCTTCATGAGCCAAGAGCAGCCTCTCATCCTCCTGTAACGATGAGTTTACTTTACGGCTGAAATTGATTGTCATCAACGGACAATGCCTGTGGCAAAAGAAAAGCCAGCAGGCAAAAAGTCGGGCAGTGTACAGGTCAGCCCCACAAAATGCAAGAATAAGGCTGATCTGCCCCCACAGTGGACTCACATCTGTGATTCTGGGGACTGGCAGTCAGAATCCACAGCATGATTATGGGCTTCATAAAACCTGGGGGCAATTATGTTGCTGTTGTACCTTCAAGTTGAGTTGCCCTCGATGCATATAGGAGCCTTATAAACCCCAAACAAGATCCAACATGATGACATGACAATATGGACACAGGGCAGCCTGGGAAGAATGGAAATCTCAATGAAGCAGGAAGGAAGAGGACCCTTCGTTGCTCAATTGACTGTCAGGAGTCTCACCGGGTATCGATCGTACTGCTCTCCGGAGTCCATGCCTTTCTGAAGCAGCAGGTTGAAGGCCAGCTGGTCCGTGACCTTGTACCCGGATTTCTTTTCGACAGCCTTTTTGGGGTCGCTCAGGTTGCCATGCCACTCCTTCAGCAGCCGTCTGGTAGCCGTCCTGAAGAGAGCATAATAATAAGAGCTAGCATTTGCAATATCGTAGTTTCCAGTCCCCACATATATCGCTGAAGAGAATTGAGTCATACTTGTGGCCCTTACAGATGAAAAGGCATTCTTGGGGAGAGTAGACAACAGCTGATATGCACTGAATCGTGAATAAAGCAGACTTATTGAGTTTTGGTCCCTTTCTTCGTTCACGATGCGTCCTTTCGATTCACCAACCCATCTTTGGAGTACCAGAAAATACAGCGGTGGCAAATCCACAACACCCCTTTGATGACAGTCACTCAAGAATGCAGACCAGAAGCTTCACCTGTTCCTGAACACGATCGCTCCTGTATTGAAAGCCGCCTGCCTGGTGCTGCCTGGGATGTGGCCACACCGCCTCATTGCCCGCAGCTCTGCGCTGGCCTCCCAACTGCCACCCCTGGCGATCTTGAGCTGTCCCTTCCTCGCCTCGTCCTCGGCCTGCATATTTTTGCCACTCCAATTTAGGCTGTAGGCCCTACATAGAGTTTCGCCCCAAATCACATCACTGACAAACCAGCCAGGTGCTCTTCTTGCTCTCGGACGCTGAGACAATGCCCAAAATCCTGATGGGAAAGCTCCGGCCTTGCTTCTCAGTCCTGAATTCCGCAAAGAGGCCAGATAACCCCTCCTGTCATGGGTCTGGCTAGTCAAGCCGCAAGGCTCTCCGGAGCCTAGGCTGGCCTGGTAGGAGAGGCTTTTTGTCCCGGATTACTCCTGACCGCGATCTAAAGCATCCTTGCTGAGGTCTGCTCTGCAGCTTCTCACCGATTTTCTTCGAGATGGAATTACAGGGATAGAGGCTGGCCTGGTGGGAGAGGCAGTCCGTGCTGATCATGACGTCGGCGGAGGGGTAGGCGTCGAAGAAGGCATGCGGCCGCCCGAGCCACACGACGTCCACGTCCGAGAGGACCACCCCCCGGATGGGCAGGCTGTTCATCAGCTGCAGCACCATGCGCGGCTTCTGGGCGCCCATGGCCCGGAACTTCTTGAAGTTGTGGCGATACAGCCTGCATCATTGCTAATATCTCTATGTTGCAGGTATTAAGGATTGAAAATTGTGGTGTTGCCACACTGCCAGGCTGCTCGCAAACTTCATTGGCAGCTCTCAGGGATGCTGTCAAGAATCCTTTCGGAATGAGCACAAAGGCGTGTGCCAGAAAGGATTCGCAGCCTGCAAATCCTTTGGAGGCCCTCCTGAACAGGACTAAGATGTGATCCTGCAAATGGGCCAGTGGGCTTCTGCAAGGTATGGCCGAAAGCCTTTCCTTGCAGGAGAAGGTGATGAAGCGTGCAACCTTCTTGCGAATATCCCTGCGGAGCTGTGGGCAGATGGAGGTGGTGGGCATGGGCCGGGGCTAGGAAGCCCTGATACGGTGCACTGCAAGGCAATAAGGTTTCCTTGATATTCATAATCCCTGTCAATAAATACTTTAGCACAAAATAGCACAACCCTGGGTCACCAAGAACGTGGCAAAGCCAGCGTGTGCATCTCTAAACAACAGCAGGGGAGGTACACAGGGCGCCCCTACTGGGCATTGCCGCCCTCTCAAACAATATCGAAGGCCAGGCTTGCAGAAGCCCTGAGCATGGAGGCCAGGGCCTCACCCCTTCCCGACCTGTTTGTCGTGCAGCAGGAAGGAGACATTCTCCCCCTCACACAGGGCGGCCACTTTTGCGTCCAGAGCGACGACCAGGTAGGGCACCTCCAGCCGCTTGACATGTGCTGCCCAATTCAGGAGCAGGCTGCCGTACCCAGAGGAGCTGAACGTCACCCACAGCAACTGCTGGTCCCGTCCCTGTCGATTTGCTTTCAGATCTTCAAAATAGCCGCAACTGTTTGCATTTACTTGCCACTCACTTGTTTCAGATCATTTGGGCGTGCTCCAAAAGGCATCGCAAAGGGCTGTTGAGTAGTGAATCAGATGTTGCGTGGGACAGCTGCCTGCCTCGAAGTTGGTGGCATTTTTTATCCTCTGGCTTGATTCCAGCGGCAGCGCCCATTCGAGCGGCTCAGTGGCCTCCGTTGGTGATGGGGAATCAGTCTGTTCAGTTCTGTGGTATGCATAGCCCATCAAATACAGGTATCCATGCGCGCAGACGATTAGTAGCCCTGCACAGAGCAACAAACATTCTCTTCCAGCTCTCGCCATCCGCGCCTCGCCTTTCGTGGAGCAGCTCAATTCAGAGCATTTGTGCCGAGAAGATTGGATCGTCCAAGATCTTCATGCCTCTACTCTGTCCCCCTACCCCTTGCCCCTCTTCCCGCCTGGGAAAATTGAAAAAGAGGCAGGTACAGGGAGATTCTCTTGAAAAGGATTCTCACAGCAGGCGATTTGTGCATGCCTTTATGTATCTGACAGTCTGTCGTTTTGGGCAATTATTTAAGAGCACACAGTGACTGTTCAGCTGATGTAAAGAAATTGGCTTTCCCACACACCCAACCAAGATCAGCACCACTGTCGACTCAACAACTCACCCTAAAGAATCATACATACCCGCTCTGACAATCGATGCGGCTTCCTGCGCATAGGTATTCATCTCAGGCAGACAGTCCCTATAACTTATTTGTGCTTCGCAAGAACACCTCTGGAGGTCTGCATCTGACATTTGTTTTGGCTACCCAATCTCATTGTGTACCCTATGCTACTGCCATACAATATCTGCCCCGCAGATTCAGGAAGCAGACAGCTCGGCAGGGGGTGCAGGCGTCCTGGAGAGGGACCCCACGAACGCGGTGAGCTTCTCGTTGCAGAACTCCGGCTGCTCGTCAAAGGGGCAGTGACCTCCGTCCACCATGATGACCTCCACATTGGGGCACAGCTTCTCCATCTCCATGGCCCTGCCCTTCGCGTTCTGTAGCGGGTCCTTGGCACCCTACACATGCAGGGGCTTCTCGATAGCCATGTCGATGTCCGAAATGGTTGTTCTGCTCTGCAAAAAAGAACACATGCAGAACACCTTTGGAACACTTTGACTCTGGCAGCTGTGGAACGACCAGATCTCAAATGAGGGATTGTATCATCAGCATACTTGGCAGCCTGTTCAACATTGGGCACAGGCAAGATGGCTGCATCAGCAGAATCACGCTTTCCAACAAGGCGCGGGCGGATCAGCAGCAGCAGCATTGCATCTGCCAACACTGAGGTGCAATATGCAATGATACGAAAGGCAAGCACACCCAACCTGCAGGATGAGTGTGCGGCCGGCGTAGAGGTCTGCCACCAGGTGATTGATGGGTCGCGGCTTAGGCAGGTAGAACACCGACCTGCAAGGCAGTATGTAGTCGGTTTCTTAATACTCTTGACCTCGATTCAGATTTGTGGCTTGGTAAGTGCATTATCTTCTCTTTCTTTGCACACTGAAAGCTGGATGGGACCGACCTGAACACCGACTTTGCACCTGGGTCACCCGCTGCTCTGACGATTTCACCGCTGAGCCATTCATCCGCCAGGGCAGGGTTGACAGGGTACGCTCTGGCCAGGAGGCTGCAATGGTGCAAACACTTCAACAAATGCTGCATTTCTCATCATACAGTCCCACTTGCAAAGTATGCAAAGTAATTGCATCACTGTGCCATCCCTCCCCCTCTCCCTGGGCAATTTTACGAGCGTCGCTGCAGTACCAAGATCATCTGACATCAAAGCTGGAATTTGGCTTCCCTCTGCAATGGAAATCTCAGCAACTCTGAATGAGGCAGTGGTCGTGTTTCATGACTGCCATCCGGTCCATGCGCAAATACAAAGCAAGCTGGGAATGTCAGATAAGTGCATATGAAAGCACCTGGGCACCGATCTCTCCAGGTAGAACATGAGGACGTTGGTCACGACATCGGCAACCATGCCAGGGGGGCCTGTCTGTGTCGCAGCCTGATTACTTGAATCAGCAGCCTCCTCTGGGGTGTAGCCTGGCTTTATGAGTCCCGCTGAGTTCATCAACACCAGGCCTGCAGTCCTCGCGGACTCAGCCATGGGAATTAGGTGTGCAGAATGATAAGCTTTTGGCAGGGGTGATCAGCTGTGCTAGGGAATCTTTTGAGAGTGGAGCAAGATGGTTTGAAGGTTGTAGAGGGAGTCAGAGCGAACAGCGGCGCTTTGTTTGCTGAACGTTCTCCTGAAAAGAGAATTTTTGAGAGTGGAGCATGATGGTGAGAGAGAGGTGGAGGGCAATTCAGAGATAGAGCTCCAGCTCGTTTCCTAGACGCTTTCCTGACCAAGAATGGCACCATCTTTGTCGATTGCGGTTTGACATGCACGCTGCACTTCATTGCAGAAATTGACCGCCCTCCCTGGCAGGGATTTACCTTGGACAAGGTTCCTGTAGTCTGCAGCCAGGGAAGCTGAGAGGAAGCCGCCGATCGAGTTGCCCACCACCACCACGGGACGGCGGACGACCTCAACGACGAATTCCCGCAGGAAGGCCACCCACAGCTCCTGCGAGTAGGGCAGGCAGGGCTTCTCCGCCCTGCCGTAGCCTGGGAGGGTAGGGGCATATACCTGCAGGTACGATCATTACCTTGCTCAGCCGACAATGCAGCTCCCGATGGGGTAATGTCCCCAACAAATAAACCGCAATCGAGGATTGAGAGCCAAAAGATTGTATTTTTCTGGCGGACATCTTGATGCTCGAGAAATCAAGAGGCGGATGGCCAAGTGGGAAGGGAAGCGGAACACACAGGAGACTCACTGTTAAGCACCAGTCATTGGGTTGCCCTATTCCTTGAGGCTGCAAAGAATCTCATGATGCACCCCATGTTTCTATTTCCCTCTTTAGTAAAGCACACATAATACGCCCACCATTGAAGAGCAAGACATGACTTGTGGAATTTAGTGACACACCAGATGCCCTGCGGCTGCCAGTCCCCTCAGCTGGCTTCGCCACTGCTCTGCAAAGGCCCCGAACCCATGCACCAGCAGGAAGGCTGGGGCGTCCGGCGCGGGGTTTGGCGCTCCATACTCTGCTGGCTCTGCCGTGAAGTAGTCCGTCAGGAAACCCTGCAACGTTTTACTCATGAGGGCAGACAAGCATCCTGCATCTGACAACGACAGAGTATAATTGCACCAAATCTGTGCATTACACGCATGGACATTGCAGAGCCAGAGCCTGCCAGATTATGCACTGAACACAATCTTTGTGCTGTCTAGAAGCACTGCCCCAGTGCTCATCAAGTAAGATTTGGATCGAAGGAAGTGAAAAGCATGATTGTTGTGCGGATTGAAATCCAGTGGAGGATCAACAATAACAAAGGGATCCAAGATGCAAGCAAGCACATGCCCAAGACAGACAGCTAAAACGCTCACCCGCCACCTCCAGTGCCGCGGCACCGCCCCCGTGCGCGTGTCCTTCACCCTGTCCCCCCGGGCCAGGTGCCAATGGAAGTCGGCGGCGTCGGCGGTGGCAGCGGCCGACCTGGCGGTGGCCAGCCTGTCCCCGGCGAGCCGCCGCAGGGGGGTGTCCCCCTCCAGGAGGGTCTGGGCCTCGCAGAAGGCCCGCCGCCTGGAGAGGGTGCCCAGGGACATGGCCTGGGCGAACAGGGCGGGGAAGGAACCCAGGGGGGTGGCACGGGTTTCGGTCTGATCTACGGCCTCCCGCATCTCGGGTGCCGCTGCCATTCCAGAGGTGCTGACATCGAGATACTCCCTGCAGGGTGATGAAGTCATTCAATGGCAAGGCAGGCCTCGATTTAGAGCCTCTCTTGCCCTACTAATCCTCCTCGTGGTTGCAAATGGCCCAATGTCGGCATGGACACGCCCCCAACAGAGCCGCTTGGGAGGCCACCCGGTAGGCGCCTGTACATGCCCAAGTTCTCTCTGCCGGGTGTGGTTCCTAAAAGCAACAACGGGGCAAGCATGAGCGTCTTCCCCCTTGCATGTCCTCCCCTGAGATCTCAAAAAGATAGCACCTGTCGCTGTCAACACATCAAGAGGTCTTGAACCGATTGACATGGTATTTTGCTGGTTTCTTTGTGTGTGAGAAGGACACCTGCAAGACATCATCTGGGGCTGCTCATAAGTGACGAGTTCTTGTTGATCACGAAAGCCTCACCTGAACATGTCCTGGACCACAGGCTCCCCACCGGTGGCCATCCTGCGTGCCAGTGACGACCTCCCCATCCGCCAGCCCTCTTCGAAACCGGCAGCTGTTCCTGTGATCTGCAGACCAGTGTGTGACGGAATTGGTTTCAGCCACACAATGGACTCAGCAGTGCAAATGCCAAAGCATGGCTCTTGCATCCAAAGGCGAAACGAGTCCAGTCCAGGCTTTGTAAGCTGCTTTCTGACAGCCAGGCTTACGACACAGCAGACAGCTCCAATCACAACACATGATGCATCTCGCAACGGCAACTGCAAGCGCTTCTGAGGCATCAAAAGAAGCCACTGACCTGGGGTGAAAGCAGGCTGGCATCCGCTTCCTCCAACATCCCCTTCCACGCCTCAAACCGCCGATCGTCAAAATCGCACCTCTCCCCCTCCTCCTCACCAGGGAACTCCCCCGCCAGGCGACAGGCTGTCAGGGGCTGCTGCGGGCTCTGCCGGGCCTCCTGGAACTGGCGGAAGCTGTCGCCGTAGAGGCGCGCATCGTACAGGCCGGCGTTCCAGAGCTTGAGTCGGGTGGTCCCCGGGAGGCTGTCCTGGACGCTGAGCAGATTCTGTAGCCAGCTGCAGTCAACAGGTGAGGAGTGAATTTGGTTTGTCCTGTTGCATCGCATTACAGCCAGGCATACACTTCCTTCAATTTGCTCCTGCTCTTGCTGCTCCTACCTATACTGCGTTGATTACTGCTCCTGCGCTTGCTTGCATTGGATAAGATGCAATCGGCGGAGGAGGAGGAAGTGTCGTGGAGTAGGGGGAGAGGAGGGGGGGGGGGGTTCCAAGAACATGCCAGCCAGGGGAGGGAACGTGTTTTCGTGTCAAGGGAGCGTAGTGAGAAGACCGGTTCAATCACCTGTACTCCACCTCTTCCTCCGTGATGACAGTGTCTGCGTTGTGAGTCGCGGCCAGGCTGGTGATGACCTCCCCGGCCACCCCTTCCATCACCAGCAGGTCGCTCCCCCGGTCCTTCAGCGCCGCCTTAAGAGCCCGCAGAGCTCCGAACAGACCTGCACTGTATCTAAAGGAGTAAGGAGTAAGAATTAGGTGCTGAAACGGCAGGTTTTGCATTCAATACAGTCTGCCAGTTTCAGCAAGATGGGTCACATAATGCCGCATCAGAGGCCAGGGCTATTCCAGCCTGCCTCCGTTTCTCTGCTCACCCTGTGTTGTCATCTCAGCCTCATAAATTGTATGCCTTCCCTGCCTCAATTCGGGGCTTACTGATCAAAGAAAAGACTGACATTGAGCAGTGACAATAAGAGAACAACAAGCATGGGGAACATGGCGTATCCCAGGTATTATTTTGGCGCTTCAAGACAGGGAAACTTGGTCACCAGAGAGTGGAGCAGCGGGCTTGCCTTCCAATCCGTTGGGTGTGCGCAGCAGGTGTTTGTGCAGCTTGGGGTCGAAGCAGAACACGGGGAGCACGCGCGCAGCCTTGCTGGCCAGGTGCAGCCCCGGATGGTCATCCACCCGCAGGTCTGACTTGAACCAGACCTGCATTTGGTCACACTTCATGCCGTCTTGCCTTTTTATCGTCAACTGTGTCAAATTTTGAATCTCAAATAGGCGTCACATCCCGTAGGATCTTGTCAGGGTGATCTGGGAAGATGTACAGGGCCAGCAGGCTAGGGCCCTCAGACAGGCAGACGCTCCAGACAGCAAGAGAGCGAGTTGTGGAGATCCATCCCTTGTTGGCAGAGAGTCACCAGCACAGTGTTGTAGGGAAGCGCTTCTGGCTGGCTGCTCTCTGTCTGGCTTTGGCTCTCGGGCGTGCTTGAGGAGACACGCCCTGCCAGTTGCTTTTTCGCCTTGCTCTGTCTTTGCAAAGTCCAGCAGCTATTTGCATTGAAATACAGACTGCTCTGGCAAGGCCTGGATAGCACGCAGAGCCCAGGCAAACTCACAATCCGTGAAGACATCCACGACTGAGCGTGTGGCATCGCGAGAGGAGTCATGAAAATAATCCTTGTAACGCAGTGAACTGTCAAAAGGCTTGCATGAGAGAAGTTGATGAGCTCAAATTAGCAATGGAGTCTAGCTTTCAGAGCCTGAACTGTGTGCATGCCAAGCAGACTTGCCTCTTTCAGAAACTCGCCCTATTATGGGATCCAAATATCATGAAACAACGATTGGGAAAGTGAAATGTACAGTGGAAGATGCCATATTTTGCTGCAAGCTCTCACTCAAAGCTTTGTTAGTAATAAGTGATCAGTGTATTGATTTGCGGCAGTTTTGCACCTACACCGATCGAGTAGCACCTTGATGCTACATAGCGTAATTAGAATGGATAAGTAAATAGAAAATGACGAGCAGCGCCAACCATGATGGTGGAGAAACGCTGCAGAATGATCAGCATGCTCCTAATGTGGCGTCCACCCGTGATGAAAAGCATGAGAAGGATGTTGGGCCATCCTTACACTTCAGGGTCTCGTACAACACGACTTGGGGGCAGCAGGTCCGGGTTGTTGGTGAAGGGCCAACCTTGGGGAACAGAGACCCTATGAGTGGATACATAATGAGCTGTCGCCACTCTGGTACGCCTCACAGAAGCACTCTCTCTAGCAAGTGAAGGTTGCACGCTGATGAATATGCCCTCTAAGTTAGAAATAATTTCATTGACCATTGACCTAGAAAGCCGCATCTTTCGGCTTCTCACCTGCACACCTCTGCCAACAAACCCATGCAGCACATCACAGTCAAAAGCCAAGGATTAATGACATCTTGAACCACTAAAGTCTTCCATTTCCTACAGGGGACCCCCCCCTCCCCACACACACACCCAGCTCCCCATCCCTTGCCACACTTTCTCAGATAGCTACGAGGAACTTACCAGCAACGCTGCTCCTGCAGGGGAGCTGCTGGTATGGGAGGCCAGAATACCCATGCCCTCCCCCGGAACGCTGCGCTACAAGTACGTGGTGACGGAGGAGAACGACGGGGTGGTGGACGAAGAGCAGCAGGTGAGGGCGGTGGACATCTTCAAAGATGTGGTGGACGCCGGGGCCCTGCACCTTAACGATACCTGGCAGGTGGGCACCTGGACCACCTCGCAGGGCTAGGATTGAGCTTTACTTGTGGGCTTCGAGATGCCCATTGGAAAGAAACAATTTTCATTGCCTCATTTAGGACCTGTTAAGCTTTGTTTCTGCTAAGATATTCAGTCAAGCGAGAAATTCCGTTTGTCCTCTGTATTGCAACCTCACTGCTGCCGTGAATGTTACACCTTGCAGTCAGGGTTTCCTGATGATGCAAGGTCCCAATCATGACCAGCAAGCCTTGGATGAATGGCTGCATGTGGAGTGTGAAGGGGAGCAAGAATTTGATTGCAGGATGCCGGCCATCCCAACCTGCTGCTCTCTAGGAGCGCCTTCAGCGACGTCATTCTGGGCAACAAGACCAGGGTGGAGGGGGTGCCCCCACCCCATGTGAGCTGCCAGGACGGCAAAGTTTTGCTGCACCTCAGATGCTGGTGATTTTTCCTACTTTCTTCTTTGTTTTTTGCATGCTGCAGCACTGCTCTGAATCATACGACGCTGACATGATTTTGATGTCTTGTGCCACCACAAAAAAAAATAACTACAATGACAGCGGGATCAAATTGTGGGATCAAATCCTCCTGGTCATCAGCTGCTTTGCTGGATGATTTTTTGGGTCCCTGCCAGCATTCAATCGGATGTGAAGACAGGGTGTGTAGGCATGGCGTCAGGCAGTCCTTCCTCTGGGAAGCTACTGCTGTCGCAAAATCTTGAAGTATCTGGTTCTGCCTCATTCTGCCCGAAATGCAAGACCAGCTTGCCTGATGTTGGGCTTTCAATCTTGATTCACTATTTGACCAAATCGATGGCCTCTGTCCATCTGTCTGCAGAACCCCAACACGGCACGGCCAAAGGGAGGTGCTTTGAATCACATCCAAGGATTCAATCATCATATTGTATCCCAAATGGAAGCTCAAGGATCGTAAGCTCTCCATGAATCGCTGGCTTTGCAAAGAAATGTGTTGGCTGAATTCTGGCTTGTCTCCAGGAGTTGGGCGCTGCAAGACAAGGAGGAGGTGGTGGTTCTGGGCAGCTGTTCCGCACTGGGATGTTGGGAACCCAGCAAAGCGGTGGTCCTCGCGGAGACTACAACTCCCCAATGGGAAGCCACGGTGCCTTCCTCTCTTCTGTTCTATTTCGATTGCATACGCGTTCCTCAGTACATGTGCTCTGTCTGAGGGCTCACTGACTTACTTGGGCATAAGAGTGTGTGGGCAGCTATGAAAGACCGCTCAGATGGCCACAAACCTGAATGCAGCACTGGTTCCGGCAAAGTGTGTCATGCAGCCAGCACACTGCAACATGACAAGCGATTCTTTCCTACACGCAGCAATCAGCTCTTAGAAGTGGCCCCCACATTGACTGCGCCGTGCAGAAGACTTAGCAATCTTGTCACCAATGCGTGTCTGCACCCTATTTTTACAACAAAGACACAAAGGATGTGCTGAATAAAAGTTTAATCCTCCGTGTAGTTTCTATGCTGTACAATTCAAATCTGCACCGAGGTGAACCATGTCTGCAGGTATTGGTCGAGGTAGGAGCGTTTCCAGTCTTCTACAAGTATGCGGTCAGGGGGGGGGAGGGGAGCATGGATTTGGAAGAGGGGCCCGACCGCTGCGCGTCCTTGGAGCCTGGCATGCCCTTCACCCCATTCTTACCTGGAACATCTGGAGTGATCCTGTGCACCTCTTGTTACGAATGTTCCACAATAGATCATGTACAAGAAGGTGGTGAATTTAATCAGCAATTCAAGCATTGCATTTCAGCTTGGCTGAAGTAGATAATAAAAAGAGAATCTCATTTTCAACCTCAAATTCAATCTCAAGTTTTCCGTTCCAAGATTTCTTCGGCTGCAAACCAGACCGAGCTGAGAAGAACAACCTCCAGGAAAATGAGAGTCAGAGCAGCTGCACAGGGGAGTCTTTTGCACATGAGGGGAATCTGCTTGACAAGTGTGAATTTTCTGTGGCAGGCTTGGCCGGCACCTTCCCTCCAGCTGCCGCCGTGGTCCAGTCGGACGGCCCGCTGCGTGAGAAGAGGCCATGGAGGGGGGCGGGGGTTGCCGTTCCCGTCTTCAGCCTGAGGAGTCAGAGCAGCGTGGGAGCGGGGGAGTTTGTGGACATCAGAGCTCTCGTGGACCTGTGTGCCGCAGCAGGTTTTGATTCAGCAAATCCTTGAGACTGTGGTGCTCAAACTTGCAAAACAATACTTTCGATTCCGAGTAAGTAATGCTGGCAAGCTGCCACTTCTGGCAGGGGCCTTGCAGATTACTTCTGAGACGTATCTGCTGCGAGGCCCAGCAACACCAGCTGCCTTTGTAGGGCAGCCGATAGATTTTGCTTGGAGCACCCATATCATGCCCATATCATGAGCTGCGCAAATCACACAGCAGACAGAGCTGCTTTGTGTGGTAGAGACCAAAAGTGCTGAAGACTGAGCTTGTATGCACTCCCTGGGTTTCATCCCAGGTACATATCCTGCTCTGGTGACATGTGCAGTTGCTTGGCTTATGTGTCCAGCTATAATTGCTGTGATTTGAGCTTCACAGAGTGATTGCTGCATTTCTTTGCAGCTGTCACATGTCTTTGGCATTGCCCCACCTTTCTCCACTTCAGTCAAAAGCCTTATCAGTGCCTAAATTTTCTGCTATCTCAATGCAGGCTTCCGTCTGATCCAGCTGCTGCCCATCAACGACACCTCTGTGTACAACATGTGGTGGGACTCGTATCCCTACAACGCCATCTCGGTGCGCACTCTCTTGCTTTTCAACCACAGGGACCGCATGTAGAAATTTGCCAGTTTCGCTGAGGTGCAGTGCGGCAGAGATGGGAGGGAAGCCGTCAATCTTGTGAAACACTGCCCTTCAGTTTCTCTCAGCGGGGAGGCTCCAGGCGGCAATACAGCGATGTGATCACCACTGACCTTATGACACCATTCCTATTGGGAGAGGAAAGCAAACATGCCTGCTTTCAAGGCCGCACAGGGAGAGGTGACATTCGAGCTGCTCTATGTCATGCAGGTTTTTGCCCTCCATCCCCTGTACCTATGCTTGGATGCTCTTTCAGGTACTTCCTTCTGCGCACTTTATGAAGCTCTTTTCTCACTGCACTCTGCAAGAAGCTTGGAAAGCAGGGATTGGAAGAGCAAGGGCACAGATCCACTGCTTGCCAACAGACCCAGCATAGAGAAAAAGACACACAAGCTGATCGCCTTGCATAAACCGTCGCTTCTTTTAATCAGCTTACTTCTCTAAGCTGGTCACAGACAGGGGGCAAGAGCTAACCAAGGACTGTTGTCCTCAGATACCATCCCAGACGATATTAAGGCAAGAATAGCTGCCGCCAGAAAAGAGCTGGAGCTCCCCCAAGTGGATTATGAAGCCACTGTGAGGGCCAAGCTGAGCATTGCACGACAGCTATTTGACCGCCAAGACCACCAATTGCTGCTGGTAAGGGTTGTAACCAAATTGAAAGGCATGGGCTCAGAGATTTGTTCTTGCAGCAGGGCATTCAGCCTGTAGGAGAGGCTCTGAGCTGCAGATCATGCAAGGAGAGGAAATTCAATACAACCAAATTCAGAAGGTTGCTCATCATTCCTTGAAAGTACATCTAGAGCTTCCCTCCAGCTGCC
>QAXI01000390.1:338048-357710 GCA_004335615.1 Chloroidium sp. JM
AGGGGGGGGGGGGGGTTGACTTGCAGGGGAAGTCTGCAAACAAGCTCTTCGGGCGACCTGATGGGATGAGAGATGCAGGGAGAGGGAAGCCAGTTATCTTGCAGATGCGTGCAGATCCAGAATTTTTGCACAGCCTCCACTTAAGCCAAACTGGCTGAGCATGCTTGGTGGCAGTTGCAAAGAAATGTGCAGTGGCTGCGGAGCCATCAGGACTGCAAAAACCATTCAAGGGCGCTTGGAGTCCGGGGTCGGTCACCTTGACACGTCCCTTGTGGCAATTGAAGACTGTAGTGGCTGCAGCGGTGGTGCGCACTTTCAGCGGTGGCCCCTCAGCGCTGGCGAACCAGTGCTGGCTGCTGGCCCCTCGTTGTGATGTTCCGCCAGGGTCCCTGCACAGATGTGGGGTTCAGAAATCAATGGCCAGGCTCACCAGGCCCTACACATTGTAGGACGATGCACAGAAGCCTGAGAGAATGACACAGATATATCTGGTCTGTCATGTAGAGGCTTTCATCAGCAAGGCGACTCGGGGTCCCTACCGCTATCCTGCTCTGCCCAGATATCGGCACGGGCACAGAAACGCACCCGTGTTTTTCGTCTAATCAGGCACTACAGGATTCTTGGTGACACAAACAAGAGACACCCATTTTGAGCCAGCATAGCACAAGTAAATTGCACTCAGATTCCCAGCAATGCTGAGCTTCAAAACCCCCAAAAAGCAGCCTGGCTAGTCAACGGATCTGATCTTAGATCATTCTCATCAGGCCGTCCACTTCCCGCCTCCATTGGCAACTCTCGCCCGCCAGGATCCGGGGAGGGGGGGGGTGCAGGTCTTGCATTTCCTCCAGAAATGAGGTTCATGTCCTGAAATCCCAGGAGTCCTGAGTAGAGAGGAAATCCCCTAATTCTGCAGGGACTCAGGGGTAATTTGCCCACCCCGGCTTCAAGGGGGTGTCATCCAGTCGATGCAGCTGCACCGAGGAATCCATGGATCCCGACACCAGGCAGCGATTGCCCTGCTCCGGCAGCACTGCCACCCCGAAGATATTGGCCTGGTGCATGGTCTCCACGCACAGGGGCAGCCGGCCCGCCCTCGGGTAGTTCCATAGCAGGATCTGCGCAAGCAGATATCAACATCATGAGGCGCTGGCTGGAGTGAGGTACTCTGCATGCCACAACGTCCTGCTGCGATATGCTGCGTTCCATGAGCGAGTTGTGGAGCTGAAGCTCTTGTGACCGCTTCTGGGTCACAACAGCACCCATTCCACCTGTTGGTGACCCTGCTGCATTGGGGAAGGAGCAGGAGCTGGGGCTGGGTAGAATAGAGCTCGCAAATAAACATATGTACACACAAAAAGTCACGGACAGTGGCTTCTGAAATTGGAATGTTCTGCCAGCATTTGAATAAAAAATTGTTGATGCTTGCCTTGCGGTCGTCTGAGCAGGAGACCAGCATGTCCCCCTCCTGGTTCCACGCCAGGCGGTTCACACAGCCCATGTGGCCCCGCAGAAGGTCCTCCAGGCACAGCTTGCTGATGAACGCCTCTGGAAAGTGCAGCCTCTGCTTGACAGCCTGCTGGATCCCACAAAGCGTCACCCTTGCTTATCCTGGCAATTGCTGCTTCCGATTGGTTTACCGAAGGAGGGTGATAATGCCACAACGCAGCAGGTGGCAGTACCAGTGCTGGGCTTTCAGAAGAATGGTGAACGGTAGGTGTGCTTTTGCAAGTCGAGTGATCGTACTTGGGAGGTAAGCACGCCAGTCTCCCGTTGCTGCAAAGCTGTCGCGGTGCTATTCAGACTTCGCATGGCTGTCAGTCCTGACTACCTACGACCAGTTGCCGTGCGAGTCACCGAGATGCGGGAGTCTGGCAAGGCATTGCAATTGAGATCGATTTGCCTCTAATTGCGGGGATCACAAATGTTGCTTCTGCCAGGCTGATACGAAATTCGCTGGAGGGAGAGCGTCTGGAAAGCTCTCAAAGCGCAATTCTACTTGGAATTGGAAGTTATGGGCTTTACATTGTTCAGGGCTACTCCTGCTTGGGGCTTGCCATCGTATTCTGCCGCTAGCATCCAAGTCGAGGTGATGCACCATGAAAGTTTCAAGCTTGATTAGTTCTATCAGGGAGACAATGACTTTCTTTCGGCCATCTTTACAGACTTCGAGAGGAGAAGACGAAGACATTGGACTCATTAATTGAGGATTGAGGAGAATGCCGCCTCGCAACATCCGTTTTCCTCTTTAGAATCTCATCTTCTCAGACCGTAGCAAAAAGCAGCTCGGTACATCTCCTGCAGTTCACATGTACAGCTGCAAGTGACAGACCCTCTTTTGTGCGCTCTTTGCAGGCATACCTCAGACTAGCCGAGGTTCCAGTGGCTGCTGAATCATGCAGCAGCCCAGGTTCTTCACCCACAGGTGAATTTTTACCCACCTGCCCAACATGTTTGCTTATCACTGAACCATGAATCCCAGGATCAGGACTTAAAATTGTCATCTTTGTCTTCGTGGCCTCAATAAAATCAGTGGGTGGTCCTCGAAATGCAGGCCAGCTCCCTGCATTGGAGAGCGATGATGGCATGGACATCCCCAGCAGTCTTGGCAACGAGTTTGATGCGGCAAGGTGAGCGGTGTTTTGGCCCCCTGCAGCATCCATACATCACTCAATGGGGATCTCTGTCACCGTAGGTGTTGGCGGAATGCCCGAGGGGCAGGCTCAGAGGACCTTGCTTGATCCCCAGACACGGCATTGCTTGCTCCACCAAACAAGGCATTGGCCCATCCATCCATTCCTTGTATTCGTGGCTCGTCATGATGGAGTATGTACACAAAATCATCTGGATTTTTCCTGGCAGGTCATTGATAGAAGCACTCAAGGGAAGGAAGGTGGACCTGGACTCCCGCCTGAGCGAGGCCCAGCGGGCCCAATCCCTGGCGTTTGCGGCCCTCATGCAGTGTCGGCTGGAACCCGCCTCCCTGTACACCACGTGGTGCGAATGGGAAAGCTTCTCCAAGTACGTGCGGGTGAGAACCTGACATCGAAGTTTCAAGCTTATTATTTAAGGTTTGGAGGGAGGAGGTGAGGAGGATGCTTTACTCTGGTAGATATCAAGATATTTTCTCTTGGGATATCTCGGCTGTGACTTCCCTGCTGACCCACCCTGGGAGCACTTATCATTCGAAAGAGGTCAAAACTTTCTGCTGCTCGGTAACCATATGCTGGAATGATGCAAGAAAGAGACTGCGCAAATCGGCAGGGCGCCTACCTGGCTACTGCGAGGGGAGGGGGGGAGAGAGATGCGAAGGACCCTGGGGGTTTCAGAGGACTGCTGTGCATTGTGATGCAGTAGAGCAAGCTTTCAGCGAGTAGAAATGAGGCTACCCTACTGATGCTTCAAAGGTTGCCTGTGGCACATTGCAATGATGTCCTGCTGAAATCTTGGTGGTGAAGTGTCTCAAACTTCTCCGTCAAGTTTCGGGAATGGCATTCATAAGCAGACAGAAAAATACATCAACAGGAACTGCATGGCATCACCCAGTCGGACATAGAAATGTCACAAAAAGGCTAGTTACATGTGTGACCAAAATGTCTTGACGTCATGAATGCAGCCAGTGGCGGGAGCAGACCTGCCGGTTCCTCTCAATTACATCACGACTTGGAGCCAGCGGAAAGCCCAGATGCGGGCCTTGGCTCATTTAACGCAGGAAGAGGTAGTGATCCCCTCTCAGAAACAAGGGGGAATTTGTGCGACAATTGATCCTGCGATACAAAGAGGATCCTTTTTGAGACCTGAAGAACAAGGAGATGACTGTGTGGGATTTGCAGAGGCGACAGATACCCACCAGACTCTGATTTGACTGCACTGGGCTGACTTTGAAGGGACTAGTGGCAGAGGGACCCATCAGAGTGAAGTTCATATCGATGTGCAGATATACGCCCAGGCAACAGACTGCTACGCGGCCCTGGCTGCACAGCTGTCTGCAGTGGAGGGGGACTACCTGCTGGGGAGCCAACCGAGCAGTGCAGATGCGCTGCTGTACGGACACCTTGCACTCCACCTCAGCTCCCCAATCTCCTCCCCCGAGCTTCAGAGAGCTGTGAGCTTCCCAAGCGATGCACTTTGAACCCAGGAAATGCACATGAGTCCCTGCGCCTAAAATTTCTCGATCTTAAAAGCCAGCACCTTGCAAAGCAAAAGCCAGACCGTTAAATGTCTGCGTAGCAGTGCTGTAGCATCTCAGGGCAGAGATTCAGTGAATGGCACCGGAAAATTCAAAATCCTTTGGGCGAGATATCGATGATGAGGCGTGCTCACAGGTGTCGCATGGTGCATTGCGGGTGTACGCTGATAGGGTGGCACAGATCTTTGAAACTCCCCTCCCGCCGCCTCACCAAACCTCGGCCAGCCCTGAGTGGACTCAGAGGGCGGAAGCAGCCTCCAGTGGCAGGCAGGCCTCAGTTCCTCGCATCAAAAGCGTTTGTTGATGCCCGCCATCGTAATGCAGCATGATTCCAAGATGTGCAAGAATTTGCGATAGATTGGAGCCTTCTGAAGCTTTGAAAGTAACCAAATGTGAGGGAGGCATAAAGTCAGGGTTCAATGATTCAGGAATGGGGGGAGAAGTGGACCGGTGTGGTGTCAAAATGGCTTCTGATGCATGAGGAAAAATCGATACCTTGCATTCTCAATGCCAGCAGCAAGGATGGATCTTAATATATGAAGAGATGTTGGCAATAATCACAAGGTGTCAAGGAGGTAGTATTGCATGTGCAGGCCAAAATCGGCAAAGAGGATGTCGAAGAAAGACAGGGAACACCAATGGCGGAATTGGTTGTGGCTGGGGGGAGCGGCGGCCATCGTTTCTGCATACATTGTCTTTTCTGGGCAGGTGATTGAGTTTGATTATGGCTACGAAGACGTAGACGAGGAGGGTGATGTCTAGGAATCTTGAAGTGTCTTGCTGCAGCCCGAGGTCATAAAAATTGCGACATGTGTGATTGGCTGTGTCCTGATGCAAGCATGCATGCAAGCAAGCGTTTGGCCAGACCAGTCTTGTATGCAAGCTTATTGCCTTTTGTCAGACTATACTTTGAGTGACTGTTCTTGGTTTGAGTGTTTTTGTTCAGGTTTTCAAGTCATTGCTGTAAGACCAACCCCGGCAATCCAAGTTTCCTCCACAAAGAAGGAAGGATATTTACATGCGTGGCTGTGAACCCAAAGCTCACGAAATTCCAGCCACCATAATTTTGTGTTGAGCTTTGCCCTGAACCAATTTGCAAGTACTGTGAATTATGAAATAGATATCAGCACATCTGGAGCCTGATGGCTCTTACAAGCACAAAGTCTTGCACATAAAAGCTAGCCTCTATTTTATAGACCACAGGTATTCCTCGGTACGTACTACAAACACTTGCAGACCATGACTGCCTGACCAAAAGCCTCATTCACTCCCCAGTTCTGAGGAGGTACTACAAACACTTGCAGACCATGACTGCCTAACCAAAAGACTCGTTCACTCCCCAGTTCTGAGGAGGCCAGTGCCCAACATGCAGGGGTACAGAATTATGCGCTCAGGGGTCTGGCACAATTTTTTTGAGTACAGCACATGTTTTGGGACGACGCATGATACTGTTTGAGGTGTACAGCACGACAAGCGCGTGTCAAAGAGCCTCAGGCCCATGGAATTCCTGCATCAAGTCTTCATCCCCGGACAGCCCCATTTTCTAGCAAGTACTAGTCAAAACAATATAGCAATAGCGGCATCCACATCCAGGTGAGATGGTCTGTACAAAAAGCCGCCCCTAAGTGCCTTTCAGCACGGCTGGCCATGGAAAAAACCATTGGACCCTCAAGTGGCAGCACACATGTACAGCACAACAATTTGTGGATAGTTCTTGGCCCATTTCAAGACCCTACTAGAGAGGCTGGATCCGGAGCTCCTTTCAACCGAAAAAACCCTTGGACGACAATTCTACCCACTTTTTTCTAGAGTGCACGGCAGCATATGGCGACATTGCCGTTGAAGCTTGCAACAGTAGAACCCCACTTTTCTGCATAAGTCTAGATGTTCATGTGAAGCCAGACATGTGCTCGCACAGAAGGACATCCCTCTCCCCCAGGAAAAGACCCAACCTTTACCGTATCAGGTACACACGATATCATCATCATCATCCATTTGGAAGAGCTGCATTCTCAGCTCCTTTTCCTTGAGGTGGGTGGGGTGGCCCACATCCCTCTTTCGCCGGGAGCTGGGCAGGTTCAGGGCCTCCTTCCGTGCGTTGCGAAACACCTCCCGCCTGTGGGCCATTGCCCGCAGGTCCTGGCACCTGGGCACGGGGCAGGCGCGCAGGCGGCACTGACGAGAGTGCAGCTGTAGGACCCCCCACAGGCGCCTGTATTTGCAGGATCAGTGAGCTGCATGACTGGACATCAATTTACCAATTGCCGGATGTTATTTCACCATGAGACTGAGGGGAATATGTGAGTAAGTAGGTATCATGATCCTAACACGCACTGCTATTACTACTGCACAAAGCAACAGCGGAAGGACTTGATGTGAATGGCATTGCATGTATTTCAGCTGCAGATTGAGAAGCGGAGAATTCTCCAGAATCCAAGTTCTCGTTAAGCAATGTTTTTGCTGACAAAACAGAACTCCAACAGACACACATATCCACAAACAAAAGATACCACACACACATACACAGGCTAAAGTCGATCGATAAGTACCAAAGATCTATTCAGAAACCAACATCGAGTGCAGTGATCAGTAAAATCACAGGCAGAGTTGCAGAGCCTGCCGTGCATTGGCACGGAGCATTAAATTCAATGTTTCTGTTAAGTCTGCATGAGAGGGTGTGGGCCATGGCGCCTGTGCAATTTCTGCAGTGCACTGTAAGATGCTCAGGCATTACCTGCATGGGTTGCATCCTCCCTCTGCTTTCTGTGTGCAGCTCACAGCGTGTAGGAACAGCTGTTTCACCTTGGAGCAGCTGTCAAAGGTGCAATCAGGGTCCACACACGAGGAGGCATGCTTCAAGACCTCCATCGTCCTGAAGATCTTGTTCATCCTCTCTACAATGGTCTGCATTGGGTGGCAAACTTCGAGATCAGATGATTGAAGGAGCAATTCACAGCAACATGTCACAAATCCCTGTCGTCCAGGTCAATATACCTTCTCCAGGCAGCATTGACTTCACAAACCAAGCGTGTTCGAAGGAAGTGCACTGTTTTCGATCCTCAATGGTCTGCAGTACCTGATAAGGTGCCTGGTAAAGTGCACTACTCAGCTGCTTCTACAATTGAATCAAACACCAAAGAAGACTTGCCCATTTGACATTACACAGGCTCACTGCACCTGTCCTGCCGCAAGCTGTGTTCTGAAGGGTGCATGACAATGCATTTGCGGCACCAACAATAATTAAATGTAAAGTATGCACGATGTGCTTTATCGATCAAGCAGCCTGCATAAAACAACAGACTGGGGGCAGTACCGTTTCCGAGCCCCAGTCCTCCTGGCCTGGCGAGGAGGTCACTTCCCGGGGTTGAGTCCTTATGGAGTCCATCATAGTCTTTGCCGGCGTGCATACCTCACAGCGCTGCTTGCAACTTTGGTGGTGCTTCAAGAGCTGCACCGCCTCCTGACACCTGCATCGGATTGAGCTGTGTGATTCTGGTGCTTCTGGTGCTTGAAAAGTATTTAAATACCTCCAATGCCTGTGGTGTTTTCAGCATGGGTTGATGCAAGGCAGTCAAGACTTGTCAGCGATGTTCATCAACCAAGCTCTCTCTTAGAGCTGCGCATGAATGAGAGAAAGTGGGGCGGAGCGCTCACCCGGGCTCGGAGCATTCAGGGTTGCTGCAAGCGAGGACGTGAGTCCACAGCTCCTTAATCTTTGTGCAGCCAAGCGGGCTGAAGGAGCAGTTCCCTTGTGTACAGGTACACTTGGCACAATGTCTTAAAAAAAGTAACAACAACTGCAATCTGACAACCTCCTCTGGACTGAGATTGCAGAAATCAGGAGGACTGTTCTGCATATTGGACGAGGGTTCCTGCAACAAATTCTTTCCTGCTCACTCCATCCAAGCCCTCATTGCAGGTGTGAAAGGAAGAGGCCTTGGCCCCCTCCCACACAGCTGGAAATTGAGCAACAGGCATTCCGGACGCTTTCAATCCCGCTGACTAAGCACGAGTGCGATCAATAGGATTACTTCACGACACTTAGAAAAGCACGAGGACAGCGCACTATTCTATGCGAATGCATGGAATAGCGACGCACCTTCAGTCTCGGCGCTCAGAGGCACTCTGAGTGCAAATTCACACTTCGCAGGGTTCAGCTCGGCTGGCTGCTACGTCTCCAATGTAGGCTGCAGCTGCTCTTGTATCTCCTGTTAGGCCGCTGATCAATTTCCCTGCTCCACAGAAGCTATTGAACGCCATAGCAGAAGCCATCTTTCACAGCTCCGCTTGGGTGTAGATTGTCTCGCAGTCTTCAAAAACGTCAAGAACTTTTATACGTCTTCTACGAATATGTTAATGTTCCTCCGAAAAGGCAACTGGACAATTTCAAGAAGGCCTGCTGGGAAGCTCCCTTCCCGAAAAAAACTTGTCCCCCTACCCTCCCTCAGACGGTTCCATATTGCGCGCATGTCTCGAGCGAGGAGGCTCTCTGTAGAGTAAGTTTTAGCTACCTGGGAGTTGCTTCTCTTCTCAGCAGGTCTTTCGTACTTTCAGCTGACGGCGCCAGCTTCGACTGACTTCGAATGCGTTATTACGCAGGCAAATAATCAAGCCTAAATTTCGAGTAATGCTGACAATTACAATAATGTACAAATTCAGAGTGCTTTTCGAGGCTGCCAGAAGGCTTCAATGCTCCTGAGATTGCCGAATTGAGTGTGGAAAATTGAATTTATTCCCAGAGTTCCCAGGTACAAGGCCTTTTTCCTCGGGAAGGAAGCTGCTTATTGTATGTTAAATGCCTTGAAAGCATCGAGTTGTGTCGCTTAAATTTGCAAAACGTACTCCGTATGTGCAATTTTATGTGTCCATACACTGCATGCACTGAGTTGACATGTGTAACCCAGCTGCTGTTATTGCCTCCTGCTACTCACATTCTGAATAATGTTTCCTCACTAAAGTGAATGACCAATTTTTGCCAGCAAGTGCAAAGCTTTCACCCTCACACCACAAATCTTCGCAATGTTTCTGACATTGACATTGCTGAATATTGACGAATTTGCTTATAACTCATGGGCATAACAAGCGTAATAGCAATATGCATGTGAGTGAATCAATGTAGCAGTAAAATGCTTCATATGTTTGGACTTGTTGTGATAGAATTGCAGTGAAGAGAATTTTAAAGCCACCTGCGCTTTCAGATGGCATCAATTGTAAGTTCTAGCGTCATGCAACTGTTCTCATAGTCGGCCCTGAAATCACAATTTAAGGAGCATTTCCGTGGTTCAGAATGTGTGCTGCATCATGCTGCTGTCAATGCAACTAGCTTTTGGAGTCAGTGACTTTGGACAGTACATCGACCATCCCAAAAGGGATCAAGAGTTCCTGCAGATGATGGATAGTCAGTGCGCCTGTTGTGTCCTTGCAAGATACAGTACATTTCCTTGCAACTTCGCGAGAAATTTCACCCTGTCAAGTACGCCATGTAAGATATACCTAATGCAGACAACCGTGAATGTAGCGAATTTTACCGATTCCTTGACTGCAAACACTGTCAATATCGGCCCGGTCACACAGACCCTACACTCTGAGAGGGTCGTCCACCAAACACACCCTGCCAGCAAGGGCTGGAAGAAGATTGCATACTGCCCAATATTTTCAAGCCTTCGGTTCTACAATGCTGGACTTGCAGGCCAGGTCCAGCATTATAATCTTCACAGGCAGCCCCTGCAATGGTCACACAGGACATGTACATAATTCAGAACAAAGCTCCCCATGGCATTGGTATAGTTGCCATACATTACAAGATAGCAAGATTTTGCACTTCCCAGACAATTTGGCTGACTACACAAAGCTCTCCCCTCGAAGCTCAAATCAAACTAAAAATCTGCAGGCGAGCTGTCGCATCGTTTCACAGACACAGAAACAGCCTCCTGCTTCTAGTCAACATGTTCAATAGCTTCCAAATTTAATGCTTATAATGCCATGTGCATGTGTGAAGGGTGGTCCCTGTACAGCAATAATCCCCTCTGCCCTGCGGCTTGGCTTGTAGCCTGTATTTCTGGTCTGTGTAACTCTTCAGCCAATGCGCAATTGCGGCTCCCCAGACAAGGCAACCTCTCCACATTCATGCCATCGGGGCTGCAGGTCCAATTGCATTCATATGTTTGTATTCAAGCTGTGGTCTGTCCCCAAATACCTCCCACATTTTCTGTGCATTGCGCAGATCTATTGCCCAGGGATCTGAAGATTTTGCCACCTCTTTTTTAGCGTTCACTGTCAAATTGCATTTGGAATGTTGGCCTTCAGACTTCCGGAGGACAGACTGCAACAGTGGCTATTGGTCCCAAAACCTTAACAAGCTGTCCTCGTTTCAGATTGTGATCAGACTGCAGAACATTGAATGCAATGAACAAAGCATGAAATGAGGGACTAAAGAGCCAATACCTTCATCAAGAGCGCTCACTTGTGAATGACTGCAGCCCAGGGAACCCCTAAGCTCATGGACAGACCCATTTCACGCCCTCTGCCCTCTATTTCTGGTAAGACCCAGAGGGGCCGGTTGATCTGGGCGTCAGAATCACACACGCACTGAGAAGCTCCCTCTGTGGATGTACGGTAGTGTCCAAAGAGCAAAAATATCATTTTCTAGGCCTACTGGGAAAACGCATGCAGACCATCCTGCAGAACGAATAGCGGGCAGTTGAGATGGATTCATCACTTCAATATTCACAGACGTTGAGCATGCATAGCACAGCGATCAATGTGCTGTGTTATTTGAAAGCCAGGAAAGGTGCGATCAACCTCAAGCTCCTGCCGGGCTTTACTAATAGCAACCAAAGAGGGTCAGAGGGGAGGAAGCTCCTTTGAGCTCCAGCTGGCAACCTGCTTCAGAGCTGCAATTGATCGGTGTTAAACCAAGCAGGCAATTGCATTTGCATTTTTTGATTTGCGTTCGAGCCTCAACGCACCAGGCCTTTCGATCCTTGGCAAGGGAGGCTTCTTTCTGTGGACACCGAGGAGCATTCAGATTCAGCATCACGATTGCTGTCAGATAAAGAGATAGCTCATTGATAGCATTGCCGGTCGCTGGTCGAGGAGGACTTTGGGACAAAATTGGAAACAGAGCGCGAGAGACGTCGAGCTACCTGCACTGGCACCTGCAAGTCGAGTGATAACGATCGCTGCTTGCCCGCATCGAAGCGTTATCGACCTTCTCGACTCCGAGCGGGCATCTGAAGTGGTGAGCGTTGGCCCAGCTCGTCGTACTTGTAAAATTATACTCAGTATCGCTTGCTTGAATACACAAAGAGCTGTCGTAACTGTAACAGACATCAATCAAATCATTCTGCAGCCAAGGTGCAGGGTCTTCTCCCATGTTCAGTGGGAGGTATTTCAGTAGCAAGCGGGTATCAGTGCATCTGGACTGCTCAGATCTGTGTCTGCTTGCATCCACTGTCAACTCCTTTCAGTTGTTTTGTAGGAGCTGTAGGTCAGTCCTTTGCATATGACACTGTCTCCCTCTCCAGCATAATGAAAGCAAATGAGGGCTTGCAAAGCTACCTGGTCTGTTGCAGCCAAGTGAAGGAGCCAAAGATGGTCTTGTTAGAAAGACACACGTGGCCCTGCAGGTACTGGGCAACAAAAATTTACCACCCTGCGAGAGGAGATCAGCTTGGAGAGAGATAAGAGAGGGGGGGCGGGAGTGCGCAGGGGGGGCACTCAAACCATTTGGCAACATATGATGGCCAGACTGTCGCTGAGGCAGCAGTTCAGGTGCGTAATTGACACATCTATACCGAGAAGAGAGCTCCTCTCCAGTGTCTGCATGGGCCATTGTTATGAATGATTCAGGAATGAATTATCGCAGAATTTTAATTTGCAGAACCTCATGCCTATCGCGATCGGCTCCTCTTGGGCGGGAAACAAGAAGACTCCAGAAGAAAGATGTAGAGATCTTTGGGTGAGGCCAAAGGCAAAGCACAGAGCGCAAAGAATTGAAGTGGCTGTGCTTCCAATGCACCGCAGTCTGGTAGAGGTGCAGCAGGAAGGCACTTTGGTGCAGGGCAAATGTAACAGCAAAATGATCCTGACTGTCAGCGTTTTGATGTTTGCTCACCTGTGGGCATGATTTGCAAAGCTATCCGCAGTCAGCCAAATCTGCTTGACATCCCACGATCTGTTGTGCAGGTGAGGAGCGCCCCATAATGCGCCCAGGGGCTGGGCAAGGGGTAGGGTCGCGGCCGCGGGGGTCCACCACTGCCATCCGCTGGAATGCGGTGGCCAGAGTGGTGGCCCTGGTGGTCATCTGCCACATCCTGGCGGTGGTGGTTCTCAGTGCACAGTCCACCGCTGCGGGAGGCCCGCTGGTGCTGTTCCCCCTGGCGGCACTCTGGCGGCGTGCAGAAGGTCGCGGACAGGTGCTCCTCATGCCAAAAAACAAATCCTTCTTTGCTCGGTGTGTCCATGCATGGATCTACAGGAATGCTGCTGCCTCGGGGGGGTGTACCCTGAATGCTACGGGGTTGGAAAACTGGGGGGAGGAGCTGCTGACCTTTCGTTCGCATCAAGATCAGGCTGTGTGGACAGTCCCACAGACCTCCTATATGCTGAACGGCTGTCTTGGATCAAGTACTGTGTCGGAAGTGGAGAGCCTGGTCGATGGCAGCCCAGCCTGGACCCTACATCATGGCCTGGGTTATCAGCTAGGGCGCTCGATGAGGGAGGGATGCGGAAAGGGGGGAAATAGCTTGTGCGCGAGATGACAGCAGATGTGTGCTGAGCGTTTCGACATGCAGCAGTGATGTGGTGCTTTTCAAGGGGGACAAGGGCCTTCCATAGACCGGTGGATGTGAAGCTGGCCCATGAATACAGCTAGAATCTCTCACGCCTTCAGTAACTTTCGACTGTGCACAGAGTGCGACCCTTGTGAGGAGCAGAGACCCTTATGTGGAGCGCCAGAGGGACAGAGAAGGGGACAGCATGGAAGTAGAGGTCGAGGCAAACTCTGAGGCAGGAGTGGTGTCAGGCGGAGACTTGAAAGGGGAGCTACCGAAAGGGAAGAATGGAACGGGCAAAGGCAAGGTCTCCAGGGATGAAGCTAACGTCATGCCAAATCCGATACGGTGAGTCATCTCTACTTACCGTACGTTCCGCTTATCATTGGCTCACAAGCGTCTGAGCTGCACTTGCGAAAAATAGTTTGCCCACCTGCCTCCCTACAAGTGCCAAGATTCCTGTAATAAAAGGTAGGCGGGGGAAGGGAGGGGGGGGACAGGGGGGGCAATACGCCAAAAAGGATGTTTCATTCAGGGGATGTGCTAAACTTTGCAGCATCAGTTAGTGAAGCCTATTTTGGTGGGGTTGGTCTCTCGCTGCCGAGAAATTGATGGAGGAAGTGGGGCCATGCACCCAAACCCCTCACACTGTGGCAGCTCAAAAACCTCTGCACACCGCACAGTGGAAAGGCCTCGCTTGGTAAGACCTGATGTCCATGTCCCCCAGGCTGCCCATCCTCCCCAAGTCCCCGCCGCCACCGCCGCCGGCACCCCCGCCACCGCCGCGCCGGGACGAAGCTAGGAAGGATGCCTTGCGGGGTGACACCGGGGGCGGCAAAGAGCCCGGAAGGAAAACCGAGCTGGTGGACCAACTGGAGGGGCGGAGGGAGGAGGTAGAGATGCTGATGGCAAAGCGGCGTGCAGACAGGGAGGGCATCACAATAGAGGTGAGTTTTTCCTCTGAATTGGCTGGAGGCATGCAGTCAAGTTGTGCTGCATTCCTCCAAGCAGTTGGTTGCATATGGAGCAGTCGGAGCGATCATCCTATATTCTTTGGGTGTAAATTGATGTTCGTCGGTATTCATGGATGACTGCTCGGAGGTACCAATCAAGAATTTTGGTATTATTTGTCAAATTTGGCAAAGAGAGCACCTCATGGTCCCATCGAAGGGATTCTAAGAGATCCCGGTCTCTGTTCGAATTAGCTCACCGGATTTAGAGCACCGGGCCCATAACCCGGGGGTACCTAGATCGACACTAGGATTCGAAATGAATTTTTCCCTCTGCACGGGTTATTTTTGAAGTTTCTGTTTACTTGATCTCGACTGCTGGGCTGTGGCAGAACGATTCCGGCTTGCAGAGATTGGTGGCGAAAGGAAAGCTCTTGGGATGGTCTAATTCAAGACTGCAGTTATGAGTCCTGAAGAGTACCTCAGGCGATGTCTCATGCCAGTATTGCAGCATACATTCTGCAATTGGGGGCCTGTCATGCCAGATCATCCCTGAGATCGAGGCCCCGTGCCGCTTGGCATCCAAACCCCAGTCATTGCCAATGTTACCTTTTGGCGGTCTGGCTTTGGAGCTCTGTCACCCCACTCCCCATCAGCCTGCTGCACCCACAACAAGCTGTGGCGTCCAAAGCAACCACTCGCACACTCTGATGCAGGAGGCGCAGCGCACACAGTCTGACGAGACAAAGGAACGCGTGGAGGTGGCGGTGCTGGCGATGGAGAAGCCCCAGGAGAACGTGCGGCAGTCGTTCAACGGGGGCCAGAACGGGCGCTTCCTGCCGGCACCCAAGCTGCTGTACAACCTGTTCCGGAAGGACGACCGGCCCAAGGAGGACAAGTCGTGGCTGGACCGGGTGACGGATTCCATCATCGACAAGCTGGAGCTGCGGTGGGAGGACGACGAGGAGGCCAGGCTGGAGGTAGGGTTTCGAGCAGGGTTTCTCTGGGGCAATGAAGGTGTGCCAAAATCGCAATCATCTGGCAGGGATGCACCGGTGTAGCAGGCTGCCGGGGGCCCAGGGTATCTGGACACGTGTGTGGATCCACCACAGCCGGGCTGTACATGCAGTGGAAGGTTGGGAGGCCAGGCTGAACTTATGGCGGCATCTGGTGTCCCAGGGTTCCACATGGGATGTCCCATGTTTGCTCATAGCTTAGAAAGAGGCGCTCTGTCCATGACAACATGGGTTATTCCTCGGCCTGTCAATGGGATTTTGGAGATCTTTGAAGCACTTAACACCATTGACTTGATGAGATGCCGGCAGTGGTTTGTCCTCTACAAACTTTATCTCCCAGAAGCTCATCGCATCCAGTGCTAGCCCTCGAAACCTCATGTGATAGGGATGTGAGGTCAGTAGAGGGATGGTTGGAACTCTTGAATTGCCTCTCTCCTTTACCCATCAGTTCTCTCAGGACGTTTTCCCTTTGATTGCCAATGTGCAACCCCAGCCAGATGAAGTGATGGGTTCAAGCTTGGGAGGGAACGTGTGGGCTGGTGGCAAATGCCCTCTACACCGCTCCCCTGCCCTAAACATCCCACACCATCCTATCACTTATGGAAAGCTATGGGATCATGTATGGCAGTTTCCAAGAGACCCCACGAAAGGAAGAGTTCTCCCTTCTTGCTTTGACAATCAACCTGTCTGCAGGATGACGAGGACCCGCAGATGAGCTCGGACCTGCAGGTGATGGAGGACACCTCGATGACTCAGCGCCCGATGCAGAAGCAGTGGCCGGCTGATGAGTGCGCTAACGTCCTCAAGATTCCCAAGGTGGGGTGGAGGATACCCCCTTGCGCCACAGATTGTCTACTTATAGAACTGCCTTTCGAGTCGTCAGAGAATAAGCTTTTGCTGCCGGAGAGGTGGGATACTTCTCAATAACTGGATCAGAGGGTGGGATTGCGCCGGTGGATGTTTTGGATCTGTGGATACAATGCGCATGGGTGTGTGAGACACCAGGAGAGGCATGCTTCCATGCTTTCCCATGAATTCAAAGGGGCCGTGACTGTCCGTTCCTCCAGGGCGTCATCTTGCAGAATAATGGCCAGGGAGCTTTCGAAGTATGCCATTTGCCAGTGATGTTTGCACTCCGGGTTGGGAGATACGCCCTCCGAAGTGGCACTGGGGCTCATCGCTATGGAAAGAAAGAAGAGGATGCACCTGCATGCAGGTGGCGATGATGTACCTGACGAAGGGGGACCTGTACCACTCCAGCACGTGGAAGCTATGGTTCGAGTTTGCGGAGGGCCAGCTGCCCATGGCCCAGGTGCCATAACATCTCAGAATTGCTGCACTCACCCGTATATATGGTTTTAACCTGTGGCGTTTTACGGCTAGTACGGTCACAGACCATGGGTAGTATACCGTGGGTAGGGGATGATGCCATCAGGATATTTCTCAATCCCTCCTCATGGCTCACTTAGAGGCAGCACATTACAGGTGCGGGCGGTCTGCGACGACCCTGAGAAGCTGGAGGCGGTCCGGAAGGCGTGCCGGCGACGGGAGGTCGGCAGCGGGGACTCCACGCTGATCAACCAGCACCTGTTCAATGTCTACGTGCATGTGGGGTTGAACAACCAGGACTTCAAAGGTCGGCACTCTTTTCAGGGGGTAGAGGTTGGTCGGGATCCATTGATGGGTTTCAAAGCTAGTTTTCACAGTGCAAAGGGGAAAGAGGAGAGGGGGTGGGGGGGAAAGAGACACGGGCCCCTTGAGAGCAGCACCTTAACACCTGTACCTGCATGTGGGGCTGAACGATCAAAGGTGAGCAGCCTTCCTTCTGGTGGGCTTTTGTTGCTGGAGATGCGAGAATCTGGGAGTTTTGTCCACCCGGCAGACAATCAGAGAAGCTTGGATAGCCGATTCACATCTGAAATTTTTCTGCCTGAAAGCTACGGCGCCACACATCCCAAGCTTGATCCTGTGAGTGCTGCTGTTGCAGGCTTCCACAAGGACAGCCTGTTCTACAACCGGGACATCATAGAGCGAGTGCAGGTGGAGTGGGGCCGCCACTCTTTGGTCACTGCCACACGAAACATCATGAAACTCGCTCTGCAGGTGGTCGCTCTTTCTCTCTCAGACGACACCCCTCTCTACACTCCTGAAATTCTTGTCTTCACAAGAGCTCATGCGCTGCCCTCCTTCTCTACATGCCAATCAAGAAACATAATCCGCATGCCGAGGAGATCAGTTGCCTCTTCTGACTCCAAAACCCGGTCCTCAAATTTGATCAGGCACCTCCGCCGGGCCCTATCCTTGCTTTGTATACAGCAGTCTTGCACAAGATGCGGCACATGATGGCACTGCCATCATCTTCTGAGGAGTGTTGGCATCCTGGGGATTGGGAATCCTAGAGTAGCTATGCCTCACCCCAGATCCTATGATCCAACGATTTCAACACGGTCAACCATGAAATCTGTGTCAAGGCCAGCGGACATGATGCAAGATTGGCAAGCTTCACCCTGCAGGAACCGCGAAACCAGAAGCTGATCCTGCTGAGCGAG
The DNA here is from genome assembly GCA_004335615.1 of Chloroidium sp. JM. NCBI lineage: Eukaryota > Viridiplantae > Chlorophyta > Trebouxiophyceae > Watanabeales > Watanabeaceae > Chloroidium > Chloroidium sp. JM. Next base: position 355,524 of record QAXI01000390.1, read on the forward strand.
GCCGGAATCCCGCTGTACCCCCCCACGGCCCTCTACCATCAACTCATCACGGAGGAGAAGTCCCGCATCAACTCTTGCGAAAAGCCGGGGGTGAGCAAAGTTCTCCACATTTCCACTTCACCACTCTTCCCTTTCCGGAGGGCCTCTCAGCTTGGAGGAAATATGATTTCAAGGACAAGGTGACAAGACCAGAAGGACAAACATACTGCTTGGGACCACAGCGAGTGGGCAAAAGGGACAGGAGGTAAAGCATGTCCTTCTGTCAGTGATCAGCCTTGATTCTTCACCCATTCAAGAATCAAAGAAGAACGTCCATCGTTGGTGATTTGGATAAGGGAGTCCCACAAGGTTCTCCCTGACATAAATCACTCCCAAAACATACGTTGTCTTTCAGGGAGCCAAATTTGCACAAATCACAGCTCCACACTTCTTGCATTTAGAGCTCTGAAATCTGACTAATCTGTCACCGCCCGGGCAGATGACAAGGCAAAAATTGCATGTTTGGTGTTACAAATGCATGCAGCAGATCCAGCATCTGCTGTGCCATCATCTGTGCTGCTGGGTATCTTGGATAGTGGTTAGGTGACCCGTGAGCTCCTCGGACCTGGCCTCTGAGCATCGTGTACATAGAATCAAGGGGGCGCGACAAGACCAACATTCAAGGTTGAGTGGGTGCAGTGGGAGCGTCACACGCATCGCTGGAGCGACCGCATGGAGACGAGCCAGATGAAGAGCAAGCATTGGCGGAAGTCCAGCCAGTGGTTCGGCATCTCGCGAGCGCATGCGGAGCTGGTCATGAGGGACACTGTTGTCAACAAGGCCTTCCACGACCACTGTTACCCCACCACGGAGGAGGGCTGGTGGGCGCCCCTTTCGACCCCACCTACCCCTTTCCACGCCCCCCAAAACTTCACCACTCGTCTTTCACCATCACTTGAGGGTCCATCAATCAAAGAATGTGAATCTAAGGAGGACAGGGCTTTTGAGGAGGTCCAAAATATTCAAGGAGGATGATCAGGGGATGATCGAGGGGGTCCTAAATGTTGAAGAGGATGATAAGGGTAAGATGTTGTAGTAGAGTTGAGGTTGCAAGTAGCGTCCATTCTGAAAAATATGAGAGATTTGAGCAGGACGCTTCAATAATGTTGGGGTGGGGGGAGATAGGAAAGAACTCCCCTCCCTCTGGGTCATGTTCTCCGCCCTATACATTTACACTTGTAGCCTGTTAGGTGAAAATGCCGTCCTTCGAGTCGCGCCGCCACACTGCCAGACCCTCCAATCCCGTCCGCCGAAATTTCAAATTTCTGGTCGCAGGTGGCGGGACTGCTTCAGCGACGAGCACTACTTCGCAACCCTGCTGGCGGTGCTGGGGCGGGAGAACGAGACGGACTGCAAGGGGTTCATGATGCACGTGGACTGGAGCCGAGGGGGGGCCCACCCCCGCACGTACGAGCTCCGGGAGATCAGTGCTGCGAGGTGCACCCACGCCTGCTTTCTTGATGAATTTGGGATATTGATTGGGACGGAGGCGAGGACGACATCTTGGGCTGGAGGTTTGCATGATTGTCAGACAGGCTTGTGCCATCTCAGTGTTTAGTGATACCAATGATGCACCGTCGAAATCCAGGCCAGATTTTTTCTGTGCCAAAATGCAATTTCAAGTGCAGGGTGGGACATGCGCTCCTACAATGGAGGTCCCCTCGCGTTTCCTCTATCCAGTGCTCAGTAAGGAAGCTGAGAACACCGTTTCTGGGCATTTGAAGAGATGAAATCGTATCTGTAGCTGAGATTTGGTGGCTGTATGACGCCACTGCATGTTGCAGGCTGAGATTGCTGCGCATGCCGACTGAGAACTGTGGCTACCCCTCAGCCATCAAGTAAGCAGCCATCTTGCTATTGCGTTCCTGCACGTCACTTGCGTTTCTGCACAGTACATATGTATCCTGCCTGCAGCCAGGAGACCTTTCCCAAATCAGCATTGCTCAACAGAGCTGAAAGGATCCAATCCTGCCCACTCAAGAATCTGCACTGCATGCTCAGATATCCCAAACCCACTGGCTTGCAAGAATGCAAAGAGTATCATTTCATCATCGCATTGCAAAGAATCCGGCGTATCTATTTTATAGCAATGCATCATTCTTGATGAATATCGCAGGTTGTAGACGGTTAATTAGTCGTTTCTGCTGC